>CAMXCT020005001.1:780000-797500 GCA_947184155.2 Cladocopium goreaui | reverse complement strand
TACGCGAGGTCTGAGTCAATGGGTCTGAGTCAAAATTGGGTACGTACTCACAACACAAACACTTAAGTATTGGATAAATGCAAACAAGAACCGACCCAGATTCATCATGATTCATCCAAAATCCAAAGGTATCTGCGGCCATTCCATCTGTGCCCATTAAGAGCACCTGAGATTTTGACCCAGCTGAAATCAATGGCAGGTCTCAGGCGTCCGCGTCTGGAATGCTGTTCAACAACGGAAGCTCCGACTCCTGGTGCGGAAAAAAATGAGCTGACAGTGGGTTGTTACAAAAGCAAGTGTGATATAATGTGAAATAATCAGATAGATAGATAGATAGATAGATAGATAGATAGATAAATAGATAGATAGATAGACAGATAGATAGATAGATAGACAGACAGATAGATAGATAGATAGATAGATAGATAATTGATAGATAGATAGATAACTGATAGATAGATAGATAGATAGATAGATAGATAGATAGATAGATAGATAGATAGATAGATAGATAGATAGATAGATAGATAGATAGATAGATAGATAGATAATAGATAGATAGATAGATAGATAGATAGATAGATAGATAGATAGATAGATAGATAGATAGATAGACAGATAGATAGATAGATAGACAGATAGATAGATAGATAGACAGACAGATAGATAGATAGATAGACAGATAGATAGATAGATAGATAATTGATAGATAGATAGATAATTGATTGATAGATAGATAGAGATAGAGATAGAGATATAGATATAGATATATGTATACACAGGTTTACATCCCAAAAGTGTTCGTGATCTGAGAGATGTTCATCCCAAGTATAGTGGTAATATCCACCGTGATAGGCTTTGGATTGACCACCCAACAAGGCTGCAATTAGATGAGCTGCCAAAATCCTCCATATGGGGGTTTCCGAACATGGAGCTACCCCCAAATATGGAGCTACCCCCAAATATCCCCAAATCATCCATTTTAAGAGAATTGTCAATTGTCCACCCATCAATTTTGGAGATCCCCTATTTATGGAAACCTCCATATGGGTTTGTCTGAAAATAGTGTAGCCCTACACCCAATGGTTAATGATCATTATCCCTACTAAATGGCTATAATTGGGGGTATACCTATTTTCAGACAAACCCATATAGAGGGTGATGTCCAGTGGACCAAAAGCTCCGCGTCGTTTTTCTCTGCACCGCACCGCCGGGGCATCTGAGGCACGCAGCCTGCGGATGCCTGCGGAGCCTGACGCCCTGTGGCACTCACAAGGAGGTTGGCCCGTTCCACCTGCAACAACCGTGGGCCATGGATGTTGCGGTAGTTCACGGTAGTTCACGGTAGTTCACAGTAGTTCATGGTAGTTCACGGTAGTTCACGGGTTCATATGTGGCTTAGAACATGTTATAATATGTTATAAGCCATGATAATTGTGGTAGAAGGGGATAGAACTATACGCACTTATGAAGCAATGAACTAACTCGATGGTTCATCTATATAAGTGAAAGATGTGAAAGTGATGGATTCAATCAGGGCGCTAGAAACAGATATGTGTGGTCAGCCGCCGATGGAAATCATACTGGAACAACCTGGAACAACCCAGTTATGATCCCCATCCCAATGGATGTATCCCAGTTGGAAGGACCCCATTGACATCCATTGACCCCCCATGGGCTGCGGATCATTTGGGGTGAAAGCCATTGGATCTCACTGGGCTGCGGACGTTCCCCAGGTACCATCCTCGCGCTTCGTGTAGGCCCAGGTCTCGTCGTACCTGAGGTTGATTTCTTTGGGGGACGAGGGTCGAAGCTGGTAGATAACTCAAAATCATTCCAGATAGTTGAGTCGATATTTGCATGTATTTGAACTATAGTTGCTTGCATTGGATGGTTTTAACATGTTTCAACCACCTGTTCGGAAAATCCTTGACATCAGCTGGGCCGTCTTTTGGATGTCCTCATATACGTCCTCTAATTCCATTTTTCAACATCTGTAAATTGCATTCCGTACCCGTGCTGTGACAAGGCTACACCCACCAGCCGCCACCAGCCCCATGAGATGACGGCCAATGACCCCATTCCGGCACTTGATCTTCTCGACCGCTTCGGCAATGTCTGGCCACTCCAAACACGTTCGATCCTGGCCCATGGTCATCCATGGTCTACAGCAATGGTCCAAGGTTTTGATTCTTCCTGGGGTCACTGAAATTTTGCTTGAACGATGAGGCAGGAATATGTTAGGAATCCAAGGAGTGACTTCGGGTAATGTCGTGATTGGGGTCGACATTGGGCGAAGTATGGTCAAAACCCTCATCTGGTACAACCATGATTATATAATCCCCATTATTCCCCATTAAATCACCAGTGTTAATGGTTAAATCCCCCAAATGTAGCTCTCCGGCCTCCATTTCTCTTACCAAGGCCTTCACCTGAGGGTCGAACTCCGGTATGTGGTTACCCATGTGGGAATTTCACAAAGTATATCATGAAATATAACCTCAAATGATCTCAATGTCTTTTGAACTGCAGCTACAAAAGGCTGAAGATCTTTAAAGGGAATTACGGAGGCGAAAGGGCAACGACCTGCCATGTCTTCAGGATTGCAGATGCAGGTACAAGTGTAGGAATACAGATGAATAATGATGAATAATGATGAATAATGATGAATATACATAATTATATATATATATACACTACAGAAACCGACATGAAAGAGTTCATGCCTATTGTGAACAAGTTTCACAAAGGTCAGACTCCATGATCCATCCCACCTCAGCCACGTCGGCGTTTGCGACGTCCACCACACGGGCACAAAAGCTTTTCCTGCAGAGAATAGCAGGTGGATGTAGGATGTTTGTTATGTGGTGCCCTTGAAATTGCAACTCTGGAAGAATTTGATGCCATGGGTCTTCAAATCCCACACAGTAGTAGTCATGCTGTCAGATCCTAGAGACTTCAAGGATATTAAAAGTAACTCTATTGTGTACTTTTGTTGGAATTGAAACCACCCATCCCTTTGAACCACATGAAACTTCCCACAGGTGCCCACAGGATTCCGAAACTCCACACAGTTAGTATCTGGCGAAATTCAGCATGGTACCAGCAAACCGATTCAATGAAGAGCTCCTAGCTGTACTTTTCCAGTATCTTGTTGAACATCAACTTGGGAATGAGTCAAGATTGAGCCGAGAAACTGAGCCACAAAACATGGTTTTGAAACGTTGTAGAACACATGTTCCACACATTTCTACAGCGTCACTGCCTGGCCAAGGTATCCCAGGAGGTGCGATAGCCATGCTGCCAGGCAATGGGGTTCCACCTTGGTGCGAAATCTCCAGCGGTCCTCGTCTTCTTGGCGTCAAAGACATGACCGGTGACGCGCACCACCACCACCACTGTCAGCATCAGCATCATCAGTGTACCTCTACCATAACCATCATCATCACCACCACCATCATCAGCAGCAGCAGCAACGGCATCTGACTTTGACCGACTGAGGCTCCCACTTTTCCCAAACCAGCTGTCGGATCTCGCTAAAGAGCATATCTGCGTCCTGGCTCACCCAGAGGAGCTGTGGCTGGCAACTCAGTGTTGGACCTAGAGACCCCAAGGAAATACCAAGTCCATGTTCCAAACCCGGCAAAATCCAGAAGTGGAACTCATATCTTTCCTGAAACACGTAGTGATCTAGTGCAGCCCAGCAATTCCAGCAACGATCACTGGAACCAGGCCACTTGGCAGGCCTTCTTTTTGAGACCGGGTCCGATGAGCTTCCAGATCTGATGATGCGGCCCTGGGTTGTTTCTGACGTGAAGACAACGTACTGACTCCAGGGATCTGCGTGGAAATCTTGCACAGTTTAGGTCTCTCTCTGGGTTACTTCAGTTGGTTTCGGTTTGAAACCGTGGCAAAACCCTCCTTGAGGGGTCTTGGAACCTCAATCTGAAAGCTCCGAGGGGTTGGGTGTGGTTTTGACCATAAAATACCATAAACATGTCTCAACTTTACAGAGGCGTTCCCTATATTTTTTCCCATCAAACCCACACTCTTGGTTTCTCTGTCTTTGTCACAAAGGTCTCCAAGGCCCAGACTCTTGAAATCTTCAGCCTTAAGAGCCTGTGAAGGGAATTGTGGATTTCTCGGAAAATGTGGATACCAGTACAACTTATGATCAGTTTCCGTAAATGGCCATGAATTGGGGGTAAATAAACCCCTTGAGGTTTAAACAAAGTGTTTTTTGTTAGTCGTATGCATGTCTGATGTGACATCTATAGACATCTGATATTTTGTGCTTAGTAGAGTTGTCTCATGGTTGTGTTAACACCTATCAGATCCTATCAGCACGAACACCACTCCATTCTGCACCTCATTCAGCTGAATGGCAACCCCTCGAGCCCATTCCACCTCCTTTCGCCGCTGGAGCTGCTTTTCAGGTCGGATCTTCAAAATTCCAGTGATCAGCTAAGAATAATATATCGAATAATATATAGAATCACCAGCTAAACCATCACAATCTCATGGAAAAATATCAAAAATCACCCAAAGTTTCGCTGTTTTACCAATGTTGACCCATCCTTGGCATCGACTTCAGGCTCTGCTTGCTGTTTGCTCTGTTGCATCTCCAAGACCTGACAAAGAAAGCATCCTCTATGCATATATATAACTATATATATATACAACATATTACAACATATATATCTATATATACGTGTATTTATATATATATATGATATATAGTATCATCATATATATATATATATAATTATATAATTATATATAATGACATTGTATGAACCGTTGGAACATTTTGGGACGATTTCCTTGTGGAACAGTCATCCTTTCACACGTTAAGGTCTCCTTCCCTGTACAATGGATCCGTGGCAGCGCTGCGCCTTCCTTTGCTTCCTTGGCTCAATCGAAAGACTGGACGCAGCATTCAAAGGGCACCCATCGGACAAAGGCAAAAGAAAGCTGACCCGAACCTTCTGCGTTAAATGGTCAAGAGCGGCTTGGGGGGAAGTAAGCCGATGGTCCACCAAGTGGAACTTCTTTTAGCCGTGCTGTCTGGGATGACCCCCAAAAAAACAAATGCGTGCGGTCAGAGGTCTCTTCTTGCTCTTCTTCCGCCATAAGGAGAAAGAGTGTGCTCGCCTCAGCTGATCGGTTTGCTGTAGGGGGCCTAAATCTGCGGTTTGGTCTTTGACCCATAACCATAATCTAAAAAAGAAAGGGCACCTATGAATAATGTGTTGCATGCTTTGCAGTAATCATCCATGTTTGGGCGGTGAATCTCTTTGATCCATAGCCAGTGATAACTCCAGATGATCCTCCAGATCGGTTTGTCTGAAAATTGGGGCTACCCCCAAAAGACCAAAGTGGTTGGGACCATGCTGTTCTAAGCTATAGGTCGGTTGGAATGGGGCTTTCCGACAACGATCCAAACCAACGTACCGACCGGATCGTTTCTTAAGGGTCCCCCCCGGTCACAATCTCCGGCGCAGCGAAGCCTAAGGAATGTCCAACAGATGATGATATTCTACTAGATTCTATTTATTCATCCAACTCACTGCAGCTATAAAAATCATAACTATGGTATATTCCCAGTCATTCATATGTTTGAATTATTATCCAAACATATGTTCATCCCATCGTTAATCTACACACAAATATATACATAAAACGAAATCACACATAGCCCAAAAGGTATGAAATCGTTGTGTATGGCTAAAAATAACCACGTGTAGCCCATATATAGCATATCTTACAACAGGTACTAACTATGATTGTTATGGTTTAATAAGTGGACTATAATATGAATATGTTGAAACGGTATAATCAAACTTGTTGTAACTACCCATATATGGGTAATTCAAACAATGGGGATCCCCAAGTCACCATTGGGTTCAATACTAAAATGGGTCCAATGACTGGATGATTTGGGGGTACCTCCACGACTTAGAAAACCTCAATATTACATGTACAAGTATATACCTATATAATCCTATATATCTAACAATATAGTGCCATTATATTAAAATTATATATAACCATTATTTATAATATATATATATACCTTGTGTATAACAGTATAACATTAAACAAAAACCCATTGTTTTGATATGGCGATCCAAGGTGCAGTCTCCCGCTCCGCGCGGTGCTGCGGCCCATGGGGCACTGCCTGCATGGCCTGGCGGTGATTCATGGGATTTGGGTCGGGTTTTTCCCAAGATTCGTGAAATGTTGGGGATATCATGGGATATCTCATGAGTATATCATGATATCCCTATGTTTCAGACACTACATTCATCCAAGGAATTTGAACAAACAAAAATTGACATGTTGAACCAACAACTCCAACAAACATGGTGATGTTAACTCAAACTCACAAAAATGGTTCATGGGGATTCCGTACAAACAAACATCTCGCGTGAACTAACAAAAAAAATGGATTTAGCCAACAACAAATGAAGGATTTGACCAAGAAGAAATGGTGAATTTCACGAAGAAACATGATGAAACATGTGGATGTGACATGATGTAACCCCATATTTCTGCATTTGAGCCATTATGAAAACCTTCAGTCACTCCCTATGTCGTATCATTTTGGGTACGCCAAAGCTTCTGCCATGCTTACGCGCGTAGAGTTTTTCCTTACGCGAAGCAAATTGAGGAAACCCTTACGCGAAGTCCTTACGCGGCCTTACGCAAGTGAGGGTTTTGCTTACACCAAACCCGTTATGACAAGGCCCTTACTGAAAATGTAAAGATTGTAAAGGGAGGTTTTTAGAGCGGCTCATTTGTGGATTGATTTGAGGCAAAATCAACGGGAAACGTGCTCTTTGAACCATGAAACATGGGGGTCTCATATTTTCCCTTTGTACAATTGTTGGAAGCATGGTTTCTGCTGACAATCGGAACATATTGGAACCAAAAGAAGGAAGGATATAACTAATATGGCCACTAAGAATCAGGGATAAACGCCAAAAATATCCCAAAATGGAATGGTTCAGACGGTTCAAACAAAGAATTCTTTGAGCCACACCCAAATACCATACATGATTGAGAGATGAGATTTGCATCTAAGAAGCTTGCATGTTTTGTTTTGGTCAATTCAATGCCAATCTTAAATATCTTGCTAAGACATCTATTAAGTTTAGCTGGTGAGAATATACCCCCAAGTGCTGAATTTTTCCCAGCCATTCCAGTTTTCCCCAATGGATCCAAATTGACAGCCATCTACCCCCCTGGATCCGTTGGCCTTCTTGGCCAACTGCCGGCCCTTATTCCACCAACCTATGGCGGTCGCAATGGATTGGTTTTGCGACGGGGAAATCCACAGGAAACCACCAGGGGTATCCTATGGCGGATGGTATCCCATGGAAAGTGTTGATGGGGAAAAAAAAAACACCACGGGGTGCACACCAGCAAAGACGAGCAAAGGAAACGATCAAGAAATGGTTCACAAACATGAGGCAACATGCAAATTCTGGAACATGTCAAAGTTGAGGTTCTCTACAAGGTTCTATAACATCTATAATCATGATAATCATGATAATCATGATAATCATGATAATCATGGCTTAATTGCATCTGACATGATTACAACAAACCCCAAAGCAAGATGTGTCTGTCCAAACTGGGCTATATGCTCAACTGATGGCCATGTTTAATAGGGAAGATCATGCATACCCATCAAATTTTCGGAAAATATATATACATGCATACATATATATATACATACTATATATATATAGTATATGTATATCTATATAGTATATATATATATAGTGTATATATATAGTATATGTATATCTATATCTCCCCCCTCTCTCATTTCAGACACCCAAGTCTAGGCCAAACATTCCTGGTGAACTCGCCAAGGCACCAATGTGCTTGGCCGCGATGGCTCCCTCCCAGGCGGCCAAAAAGCACTTGGGATCCTTCTCCAACGCCTCTTCGGCCTGGGAAAACGTGGCGATCCCGTGGGGGATATCCGTGGGGATATATATATATATAACATACAGACATACATATATATATATATATCATATATTATGTTATTATATACTGTATATATTTAAACATAGTATGGACATCCCCTTCTAGATTAAGTGGAGGGGTTGGGTGCCCCCATTTTATAATACTAAAACGGGGGCACCCACCCCCCCCAAAGTGGGACCTCTATAAAATGGAAACACCCAGGGTCACAAAACAGGTGCACCTCTATAAAATAGGAAATTCATTTGAAAAAACAAATATTTACAGCTACAAATTTACTGCAAAACCCTCCATCACTATAAAATGGGAGGCCCCAACGTACCCTGGAGCCTAGCCTTAAAATGAAGAAAATAGTCAACTTTTACTATAGAATGGGAACCCCCAACCCCCTGTATATAGCTTCAATTTTAGAACATCCAAAATTGAATGGTTTCTTGAGGGGTTGGGTGCTCTGATGTTATAGAGATTACATGCCCTTCCTGGTAGGATTTTCTGGGGGTTGGGGGTTTCCATTTTATAGTGCCGCAGCCTTCCCACATCCTCCCACCATCATCGCCCCAAAGACACCACATTTTTCTTTAGCCCGGGACGTCCCAAAGCCAAGGGATGCTGACACAAAGACCAAAACTTATTTTCTGGATTTTTCTGGTAGTTTTCCATTGGTCCCATGCTGTCCCATGTCCCAAAAGCCAAGGGATGTTGACAAAAAGACTGGTATCGACGGAGCTGGGTATTTTGGGGCAGCTGGGTATTTTATTGGGTGGGATGGAGATAGCTTTCCATTTTATAGTGGTCCCATGCTGTCCCATGTCCCAAAAACCAAGGGATGTCGACAAAAAGATTCCAAGCTTGGTATTTTGTGGTATCGACAAAAATTGGTATTTTGGGACAGTTGCGTATTTTGGGGCAAGCTGGAGAAAGTTTTCCATTTGATAGTGGTCCCATGTTGTCATGGATGTCGACAAAAAGACTCCAAACTGGGTGTTTTGTGGTATCGACAGACCTGGGTATTCTGGGGCAGCTGGGTCTTGTCGGGCAGGATAGGATGGAGAAAGTTGTCTATTTTATAGTGGTCCCATGCAATGCTGTCATGTCCCGAAGCCAAGGGATGTCGACAAAAAGACTCCAAGCTGGGTATTTTGTTGTGTCGACAGAGCTGGGTATTTTTGGGGCAGCTGGGTATTTTAGGGTGGGATGGAGAAAGTCTTCCATTTTATAGTGGTCCCATGCTGTCCCATGTCCCAAAGCCAAAGGATTTCTCCAAGCTGGGCATTTAGGGGTATCGACAAAGCTGGGTATTTTGGGGCAGCTGGGTATTTTTTTGGTAGGATGGAGAAAGTTTTCCATTTTATAGTGGTCCCATGCTGTCCCATGTCCCATGTCCCAAAGCCAAACGATTTCTCCAAGCTGGGTATTTTGGGGTATCAACAGAGCTGGGTATTTTTGGGGCAGCTGGGTATTTTAGGGTAGGATGGAGAAAGTTTTCCATTTTATAGTGGTCCCATGCTGTCCCATGTCCCAAAGCCAAAGGATTTTTTCCAAGCTGGGTATTTAGGGGTATCGACAAAGCTGGGTATTTTGGGCCAGCTGGGTATTTTGGGGTAGGATGGAGAAAGTGGGTTTGTGTGTCCTCTATTCCTTTCTGTTCCATTCTTACGTTTCTCTGGTTTGGAACACTCCCCCAGGTTCCCATTGCCATCCATGCTATAGCAGGAAACGGCACGCGAAGACTGAGCAATGCAACTACAACCCATGATCACTATAAAATGGAGGCTACCAACCCCCAAAAAGAATGACTTCCTGAAACCTCCTGACTCTATAGAATGGGAACACCCAACCCCCATACATGAGTGTCATGCCAAAAAGGGCATCACTATAAAATGGAATTTAATATTATAAAATCAAAATCTTCCTGCCCCCCTGGGGTCACTATAAAATGAAAGTACCAACTCCCTAGAAAAAAACCTAGCTAAATTCTGTCTAAAAAACATGGTTTAGTGGGACCCGGGGGTCCCCCATTTTAGAGTGGTTATTCCAAGGGGGATGTATGGACCGTAGTTTATGGCGCTTGTAGCACAACTTATGAAGCTAATCACCATGATGTTATACCGGTGTACCTATTCGTAAAGCCACCTGCACCACCAAGTCACACATTGATAGTGTAACAGCCAACTGACATTATGGGGAGTTCACGGGTATATATAACCAACTTGATATGGTCCGGGGTTGTCCGTATGGAATTCAACCTAGTTGGGTTTGTCTGGAAATGTGGAATTTAACAAACTAATATGGAGATATGTGGTGTGGATATACTGGGATATATGACCAAGAAATACCAAGAATATGATATACGTTGTATGGATTTGCCAAGAAATGGGGTTATGGTTCTGTCCATGGGGAAATGGTGACAAAGCATGGAAGGGTATCCTGCTTTTGTGACAAAGCATTTGTTTGTCCTGAAAATCTGGTGCAAATGTATTGATCAATGTTTTTAAATTGTGGTTGAGTTGATTCTTTGCAAATTCCGGGGGTTCCTTAAGAATGGATGCCCTCTGGAAATAAAAGTTGGCTTGAACAATGCCCCATCATGCCCCATCTATGTAGAAGATGTTCTATTCAAATTGATGGTTTGCTACTGAAAATTGGAATTCTCCGTTGTGTAATTATGTCATGATGCATGTGTGTTCATCAAAGGGTATTCATTCTAGAGATTTCTGCTTGAAATACGTGTAGTATATACAGTACATGACATCAATTTTGGACTATCCCCTAGCTGAGAAGGTCAGCCAAACATTGAAGATCCGTAGATTATCCAGCTATGACTTGAAAACTTCTTGAAACTTGAAACTGCTTGGATTCCACAACAACTTGAGGTGAAAAAAAACAAAAACCGCCAAGAGTGGTTGGACTCAGCGTACCTCTTGAATGGCCCACTCTGCAGCCATCCCCACCAGAGGATCCTGGAGGCATCAAGATGACCACCCCATGGGTGGCGATGAGAGCAAATGATTCCGCTGGGAATAATATGGAATAATCTGTTGATCACCCTCTCTTGATTCTTTTCGATGGGAGTCCCACACTTTTTTGATGGGTGGCGGACGCCTAGAGCCTAACATAGTCCATAGCCGCCATAGCCCAACATAGATGGCCTCCTCCCCATCGTCATTGTCTCCCTGCTTTCGGGAAGACACCTGCAGATTTCACTGTGCATTCTATAATATTCTATAGAATACAGTATTCTATGGCACTGGTTTCAGGATGTTTCAGGTATCATTTCCATGATGTTTCATGCGGCGGTGCTCAAGCAACTGAACCTTCGCTACATGTCTAAATTGTGCATGGGACGTGAGGGCAGTGCAATATCGGCAGGGCAATATCGGGGCACCTTCTTATTCTCTGCCAGTCTTCGATACGTCTTGGCCCTAAAGCCTTGAATCTCTGCAAATCGCTTTGTCGGCAGGACCTCAGTGTTTGCCCAGCCAGGGATGTCGCCAAGGGTTTCCAAGCGATTCTGAGGAGGACACTGGCAAGGACATGGCCCGCTTGTAGACCTCCGGTCTGCCCGGGCACAAACTGAGACTTCAATTGGTCAGCAACATTTCGGGTGCAGCAAAAAAAAACGGGAACCTTAAGACTGAGTCTAGGCTTTTCTGCTGTAAATAAATGCACAAAATGTCACCCAATGTAATATGTGGTTGGGTTCTCCAATGTCGAAGACGGGAAAAGGACATGCATTCCCAACCTCTGCCGCCATTTTGAAGCGGCCCTGGTCATTGAGCGCCTGGGGCAGTTGACGACAGGTGATGGTATGATAGTTGAATCCAAGGAGTTTCAAAACAAAAGGAAAACAATCAAACCTAATCAAACATAATCTATCAAAATTCTAGATATTTGCAGTGATCATCTGAGAAAATCGTAGATATTTTCGTAGATATATAATTATAGAAATTATAGTGAGAAATACGTCCTCACACTTTTTGGTGCATCAAGCTCTGCCAAACGCCCCAGCCTCGGCTTCTTGACACCATGCCTGAGGCCATGAATGGACCGAGATGGGTTTGGATGTGGCGAGTGAAGAAAAGGGGTGATGTCCCAACCCGTTCATTTACGTGGGTAGTTGTTTTTGTTGTCTCCAAGTCTTCAACCTTCGCGTTTGAAGAGAATCCTTGATCATTCATGATCATTCATGAATCCAAGCCCCACCTGATTTGCGATTTGTAGGTATGAACTCAGTGATTGAGCCTACCCAATGATCCGGAGTATCAACCTACAACTATAAGATGTGTAGCGCGCAATTGGAGACTCTGACACGAAAGAGTTCATGTCACTCCCCCATCCCGCCTCTGCTAAACGCAAGCAGGCGTCCCCGAGACTGGCGAAGCCTTCAACTCGTGGTGCTGGTGCTTGTCCCTGGTCAAACTGTTCAATGGAAAGTGTGACCAAAATGGGTTTCCAAGTAATTATCCAACTCAGTTCCCTGGTGTCGAACTAGGTTTAGAGTTTAAACTGACCATTCCGCCACATTTTCCGCCCATGTCCGGGGGAGCTGTACACTGTACACACGGAGCTATCCCCCGAATCGACCTAGTCACGCCGCGACCTCTACGGGCTCCCGGATCCGAAGGGTCGCAGGATATCCGGCATAGGAATACCTGGAGCGCTTGCTAGCCCGGACCTGCTCACGGAACCACTTCAGCACATTGGGATTGGAGCTCCCATCCATCCTCACCTCAGGCCCCAGGGAAGCAAGAACATGCAGACATGGCAGGGGATGCTTTGCCATTGCTTGGCTATTGGGATGTCAAAAAAAAAAACTCCATGACTTTGGACAAGTTACAGAGGCACGACACATGGGACACACCGGGTGGTCGGGTCGCACACGAAGGGACTGCGCGATACAGCTGGCATGGAAGCAATGCCTGCAATTGACCAACCTTGGTGGCGTCGGAAACCGGCAAGTGGTTTCGTGGTTGGTCGCCCTTCTGAAGGACAAGCTTTACAAGAGGCGATCAGCAGAAGACGTACACTTTATATGATGAGGATGGCTCCAAAATGAGGAGTGCACCCAACAAAGAACAAATTTCTTGGTTGAACATCAATTTTCGGAATCAAAAGAATCAATGATGCTGAGTCATGGCACCTGACCCAGCCGCTGGATGAGAGCATGCCAGTGTCGTTGGCTGTGGCCGACTCCTCTTTCTGCTCCAAACACACTGCGCAGGTGTCCAGGATTGGCTGGGCTTCGCTGGGCCCGGTGGCTCCTCGTGCCGGATGACGGGCATACCCTGAGCTTCCGGGAATTCGGGTTTTCCAGTCTCGGTTGAAGTTTGTTTTATCGGATTTTTTAAGGATGGTTTTAGTTCTCCATTTTCCAATCCTTTCCCCATGTTCCAAGTTACAATCAGACATGTGCATCAGGGTTGCTCCCAACGCCCCCTGTACAATTTGGTATATAAAGGGGCCACCCTGTGCATCCAAATCCATGCCTCCCACGTAAAAAAAAGGTCCCAGTGAATACCGAAAAAACTATCTCCAACTCCGGAGAACCACACAATGGTGATACATTATATATAATTTATTATATGTAATAGATTATGTGAAATATCTAACATATGGTATATAATATACTTACCGAGCATACACATGTGTAATATGGAATATGTAATAATGTACATATAAAAACATATAATATATAAGATATCATACATATCATATCATATAATATATATCAACATATATTAATATATACTATTCATCATCTTTGAAAATTGATGTACAGTAATGTGTAGTATGTACCCTCTGGTAAATAAACATAGACCCTGAAAATCACCAATTGTTAATGGAAACTAGTCTTCCAACCCCTATCTGCCAGGGTCTATGTTTATTTACCAGAGGGTATAATTTACAGGCCCCCTCCATCTGGCTGTCCTCCAGCTGATTTGGCCCTTTCGATCTGCTTCTGGAAATCTCGCAGTGTCAGCAGGAAGTCGTGCGCCAAGACCTTGGCACCGGACCCACACTGAGGAGATGCGAAGAAAACGGCACGTGCGCGTCACAAGAAAGAGATGTCAAAAGAGATGCAGAGAGAAAGAGAATTCAAGAGAAGATGTCAAGAAAAAAAATGTCCTGAGAATTCATGAGAAAGAGATCTGATAAAGTTCAAGAAATGGCAAGAGACAAGAGAAAGTTTTTCCAACGCACAGGTGGTCTTGCAAACATCCTATAGCACAGCCCTTCTTGTGCCCTATAAGTCCTTACCGCCTGAAACGTCCGCCTCCGGCTCGCCCGGGTACCACTTGTCTAATATTGTGCAAACGTACTGTGTATATATATATACTTATATAAATAAATCATATAATTATATATACAGTACAGTACATATGTATGGATTGTAATGTAATGTTATGTTATCTTAGGCAGTTATGCATGTATCGTATGTAACGCATGTAACGTGTGTAACGTGTGTAACGTGTGTAACGCATGTAACGCATGTAACGTATGTAACGTATGTAACGTATGTATGCATGCATGTCTGTAACATGTATATATATATGTATTAATAAAACGCATGTATGTATCTAACGTATGTGTGTATGTATGTAACGTGTGTATATATATATATATATATGTAATGTATGTAACGTATGTAACGTATGTAACGTATGTAACGTATGTAACGTATGTAACGTATGTAACGTATGTAGCGTATGTAGCGTATGTAACGTATGTAACGTATGTAACGTATGTAACGTATGTAACGTATGTAACGTATGTAACGTATGTAACGTATGTAACGTATGTAACGTATGCATGTGTGTATGTAACGTATGCATGTGTGTATGTAACGTATGTACATATGTACGTGTGTATATATATGTACATATGTATATACATATGTCTGTATGTATGTATGTCTGTCTGTCTGTCTGTCTGTATGTATGTATGTATGTATGTATGGATGGATGGATGCGTGTATGTGCGTGTGCTGGGTTGAAGGTCAACTTGTGAATGATGACATCAAGAGAAGCGGATCTTTCTGGGTCATCCCAACGGCTTCGACCACATTGGAATCCCCTGGCTGGATGTTCAAGTCATCATAGACCCGGCGCACCACATCCTTGGAGGAATCTGCTCCCGGCCATTAAAGAATGGCGGCTGTGCATGTCCACCCGGATTGTTGTGATCTGTAAATGAAAATATGTTTTTGTCTACAGTTACACGCACGTATCTAAATATCTATGTTGTAATATGGTGTTATAATGTGTTATATGTCACTAATATGTACGATTATACATGTATGATCCCCCGGCAATTTTTTGTGGCTAACATGGACTCTTCATTTTTAAGACATGGCACATCTAAAGAATCACAGGCCACACCCTTGCACCTGCGAACGCGTACCGCAAGTGTTCGGCAATGCTTGGCAAATTCAAAAATCAACAAACATCAAATTGACCTTCAAAATGTTGACCTTTCAAATTGACCTTCATAATTGACCATCAAATCAACAAAAACATGGTCCATGATGTTCTCCTGGAAAAAAGGGAAGTCCAGGTTCCAGGCGGACAAAAACACTATTTACCACAAAAGAAAACATGGGACAACCCGGCTTGTCCCATTGTTAAGAGGACATTCCAACGGGGATTATCTATGAATATATTAATATATTATCACCACCTTTTTAAGGGGGGGACGTACCCAAAATGTAAGCTACATTTTTCAAGGTGTTTTCTAAGGGGGCCTTGAAAATGTAAGCTTACATGTTGAAGGTATTTTGAAGACCCTCCCCACAAAAACGACACCTGGGGGGCGTGCAGCGACCAATTTAACATTTAAGGGGGGGTCCCAAAAAATGTATCTTACATTTTGGTATGGCCCCCCCTGAAAAGTAGCCGTAAAGGGGTGGTGATAACATATTATATATTTACAGTATTATGTACACACAAAATAGACATAGACACACATACCTGATTGTGTGGTCCCCAGGTTGCCAGCAAGGTTCCCACTTGGCATTGACTGCCTTCAGATCCTGAATGCGGCCATGCTCAGCCAGCTGGCAGCCCAAGTTCATCACGCGGAAGACGAAGTAGGCGTTTTTGGAGGATTTGTAGGGATCTTTCCACTCATCCAACCTGGATTGTCATATTCCCCAACAATCCCCGACATCTATGACACCTGGTGCGTAAAATATCGTAAAATCCCACATGATCACCAAGCCACTGGGTTTTTAAAGACTGCTCACCTGAAGTTTGGGATTGACTTCCAACCAGAGCGTAGCAGCGTAGCGTCGCGTTTGGTGGGAATTCTGCCGTCGGGAAAGCATGGCCACTCTGAGGGTATCATGCAATGGATTGAAGGGAAAATCTAGGAACTCAGGAAACCATGGTTTACACTGTTTACACTGTTTACACCTCCAAATCAAATAATGGAAAGTCGGGTGTTCCGCTGTAGATTTCCCCTATAAACTGGGGATATCCCTTTCATGTCCATCCGATGGCTTTAAACAGGTCTCAGCAACACGCGCTGGAACTTCTTCCAAGTGAAGACCGCATAGGAGATGACGGAGGCCTGCGGTTTCGCATCAAACATGGGGAATCAATCAACAAATATGGGGGCAAAAATGAATTCTAATATCACAACACACTATGAGATATATCAACGAGTACTCATCTTCCAACTGTGTATCATCTCCGCCTCCAGCAGATCCAGATCAATCTTCAGGTTGCTGACCCTGGGATCTTCTAAGGCTTTCAGCACGAAGCGCTCAGGGGTGTTCAGACAGGTGAGCATCGTGAGATCCATGTTCTCCAGTTTTTGAAGGAAACACTCCTTTGCCTCAACAACTTTGCATCCCCCAAAGTTAAGCACGTCTGACATGTTATGATGTTATTTGACCAAAAAAAAAATCTAAAGTAAATGACATGTCATTTGAATATATTGCGAATCATCCAAGTTGATAGAACTTGAACGAGCGAGCCAATTTGATAAGATACACGAAATATAGCGTTTGATTGCCACCAGTTTTTCTTTCAAGCTAGGAAGGAAAATTGGAGCCCCTAGAGCTGGAAGAAAACTTATCGTGGGAAATCGAAAGCTTTGAACCCCCATAATTTCCATAATGGAGTTTGATAAATGTCAATGTCAATGTATATGTGTATGTATGTATGTAATGTAATGTAATATAATGTAATGTGATGTGATGTATTCTATCTAATCTAATATCATCTCATCTCATCTAATTTAATCTCATCTCATCTATGTATCTATGTATCTATGTATCTATGTATCTATGTATCTATGTATCTATGTATTTATGTATCTCTGTATGTATGTATCTATGTATCTATGTATCTATGTATCTATGTATTCGATGTATCGATGTATCCATGTATCCATGTATCCATGTATCCATGTATCCATGTATCCATGTATCCATGTATCCATGTATCCATGTATCCATGTATCCATGTATCCATGTATCCATGTATCCATGTATCCA
>CAMXCT020005001.1:742500-777500 GCA_947184155.2 Cladocopium goreaui | reverse complement strand
AGTGAAGAACAAACGCGTTTTAAGATTTGTTTTGATGGCAGCACCTGAATTTGTACCTCTAGTAACTTTGACAAGTACCTGAAGAAAATCAACATCATCAATCTTCATTCGTGCCGACAGGACAGCCCCGCCTTGAAGGGCCTCCAGCCCACAGCAGGGCAGCGCTCGCTGTCTGTGCGGATACCTGTGACCCGCTAAAGCCCGATGATTGGGGAGCTACCTTTGGGGGGTACCCCCGGGTTTCCATGAATTTGGTGAAGCTGTCCTTGGGAAGTTAAAAGCAAAGCATGACCCACCCATAATATCACCCATCATTCATCATCTGAGGGTAAATGAATTGAGTTGGGAGGAAGAGACTTGTTCTCACCGCAGTTTCGATTCCAATGCCACCCTCCACTTTTCTACGGAACTCTGTCTGTAGAAAGCAAGCACTGCAGCACCAGGATACCGTAGTAGGGACGGCGATTCACACCGATCAGCCAGCCAGTTCCTGTCACTCCCCGCGATCTGGAATTTCCATGGATTTCCCATGATGCGAATGGCTTTTCCCTTGTGGAAACAGGGATGCCACGGATGTGTTTTCCAGTCCAGTTCCCTGCTGGGTCTGTCTCAAACATGGCAACCCAAAATTTTCATGATCCAATGTTCCCCATAAACATTGCCCGTGAGGTAAATCCTCCCTTTTGAACAAATCCTGACTCGGTAAAGTCCATTACCCCAGAGTTCACTCTGCATTAAAATCCCAAAGTTCAAATCCTGTTTCAGCTACAGATCCCAAAGTTCACCTGCACTTGGAATTCCCCACGGATGATCGAAAAAAGTCCCCCGTTGTGCTGCAAGGAACTACAACCCTGCGGCTCGCGAGCTAGCAGGGTGGTGCTCAGCACCACGTGCCTGGAAACATCTGGAAACCATGGCAGGCATTGGCAGGCCCAGGATTCCCAGGATATTGGACACAAATGTCATGAACATTGGCTCCAAATGATTTATGGTTGATTGATGTCAATATTGAATAATATTGATTGATGTCATTAATTTATAGTTACAATAGTTACATGTAAAAAACAATAAGTGTTGCATTGGATCCCAGGATATTAGCCACAGAAAATATGGAGATCCATGGAGATCCAGGCAATCGATTGATTCGAAAAGTCATGGTTTAACCACCCACTGATGTGGAAACACCACGAGATTTTTTGGGGGCATGAAGTAACTGTGAGCCAAAAATGGGAACGGATTCATCACTTGGAGGTACAGAATGGTACAAGTTTGAAAAGGCCCTGGAATCTCTGGAGAGTTTTGAATTACCCTCTGGTAAACTAACATAACTATGGAAAATCACCATGTTTAATGGGAAAATCAACTATAAATGGGCCATTTTCAATAGCTATGTTAGTTTACCAGAAGGTACCTAAGTTTTTCACCGCGCTAGCAGGAGCAGGGTCTCGGGGAAAAAATGGCTTTTTTGGTGGTGAATTTTTCGCTGATGGATGTTCATCCCCCCAGATTGGTGTATTTTCGCTGACCCATCCCCAGCATCCCGAAAAAAAAAACGCGAATTGCTTAAATTGTCTGCACATTGCTTAAACAATAGGTCCTTCACTATCAATTAAGTGATGTGTACCATCACTTATTTCAATCAAAGTGTTGGCTCCAAATTCAGTGATGCTACATTTTAAGCAAGTGTCCGGTGCTTAAAAATCCAGAGCGGAAGCCGCCTGAAGATTGGCGTACCATGGGCTTTCACTTTGGTATCTTCATAGAGACCGTTCACCTGAGAGCATCCACCGGCAAGCGGAGGGATGGACAATCCATATTTTTGTCAACAGGGTACAGTACCTCCCCGCATTTCCAACCTAGGATTTATCCCCATTTTGGGACAAACCAGGGACCTAGGGTAAAATCCATAGGTATGTATTACCAGTGAAGAATTTCCATTTACTTCCTGGTGAAATCCCCATTTGTAGTTGCTTCAATTGCCTTGATCTGGGTAGCAGTCTGAAAATGAACGCCTCAAAATTCCAGTGTTTGTCATCATGTTCCCTACTATCCAAATTAAACTGCGATTTACGGAACTGTAGCCGCTGGTACTCAAACATGGCTTGCTGGACAATCCCCAGCAACAAACAGCAAAAAATGATGTTTCCAATATGTAGATGCCCATGAAAAATTATCGAGGAATTACCAGCCACCCGACCAGAAGGTGTTAACCCATATTCAATCATTTTTTCGTTCCATTCATATCCCATTCATATTCCATTCGTACTTACTGATGGTGAAGAAATCCTGCATCGCCTTCACTGCAACAAAAAGGTCAACACCTTAACATTTGTTAACATCTTTTAACTGTATATCTATATGGATCTATATGGATCTTCAATGGATTGGTTCAAGGGAAAATCTACAGGAAACCATGGTTTTTACCATCAAATATAGGTCTTTCCTGTAAATTTTCCCATCATCCAATTCTATGAGATCTATATGATATACTATTGTCAACGATCACCGGTGGTTCCAGATGGAAATTCAGCACCTCATCGGATCCAGCCCCGAAGACAGCGATGGCCTCAAAGGGCAGAGCCTGAACCGCCAAGGTCGGCTGTCGGGCTGTCAGCCAGGGGAGATTGAGTCGATATTGATGTGAAGAATATGTGAACAAAACTGTTTTAATGACATTAAATGACATTAAATGACTTAAATGTGGCTTACAGTATGCGTTTTAAGGCTCAAATGACTTAAATGTGGCTTACAGTATGCGTTTTCAGGCATCTTCGGCAAGACTATATACTGTAAATGTCTTCACTCCCCAAAAGTATGTTTGGCCTCAACATCACTTTGATTACTAGTGTGCTTTTTTGGGTGGTTATTTTCCCATGATGTGGACACTAAATCATGACCTTGTTCACCAATATTAGCTAGTATATGCTATGAAGATTAATATGACTATGCTATCAATATGCTATCAGAATATGCTATCAGAATATGCTATCAGAATATGCTATCAGGCTGAGGATTCTGATGAAAAATGAACCAAAAGGAAATTCCCAGATGGCGATCCGGTGGATTCACCGACAAAATCCATGCCAGAAATGCGGCTTCCAGCTCATCGAACTCAAACATGAAGGCCTTGGTTGGATGTGGCAGGGAATGTGGCAGGGAGAGAAACACGGAATGTCATGGATATTGTCATGGATATTGTCATGGATATTGAGTTTCAAACATCACAAACATCAATCATCAAACCCAGTAACGGCACGAAAGATCGGCATAGACCCCTGAGTATCCCTGAGTCTTCTGCAATCCACCAGATGTCTCAGATGTCAATCGTGAGCGCCCGATGACACCCAGGGGATGGGCTTGTTCACTCGGATTGTTGGATTGTTGGCCAAATTGGCTGCCCCAATTTTGTACGTCCCGGACCCTCTATTCGGAATTGCCAATGCTATGCCTGCCATTGGTTTTGCGGCTCAGAGGCTCAGAGGCTCAGAGCTTGGAGCTTGGTCAGCTTATTTGACGGGTTTTTGTGCCGGGGATTCCAGACAACTCCATCAACTCCATGCAGCGCCGGCACGGGACCCTCACTGTGATCCTTGACATGTTATACGCATTATATAAGCATTTTGTGGGCAAGTCTTTTCTCAACAAAACTGCTGCCTAGAGCCAAAGCTGAAGGGTCCAAGTAGCTGCTTGCAGCGCTGCCGAGCACATTCAACGAAAAACTACACGATAATTAGCTCTTCAGCCCTATCAACGATGTTGACGCAGAAAAATGGACATGTCCTCACCAGTCCTGTGACATGTGCAATCTCCCAAAGCTTTTTGTAAAATCATGACATGGCAAGCCCCATCAACCCAGCACGATGTGTCATGCAGGTGCTTCGTTGAACCCAGCTGGCCATGCCCCGTTGAACAACCACCAGCTTTGCCAAGAAAAATGGTGTCAAACAGTCGTCCAACAAAGCCGAAATGTCCGATCATGGGAGAATTGAATACACTTTGAACAGTAAAGCAGGATAAGTATGTCCCATGAAGGTCTAGGAATGGGATCCATCTAGCCCCTGAGACAGCATAGACGTCACTCGGGTCCTTAAGTTTCTTCCACTTCTCCGTCAACTCGGCACGGTGTCTTTTTTCCTGGCCCGAGAACAGCGTTTCAACGTCCACATGGATCTTTGAGTTTTTGGGCCTTGAACAAGTTCATCATAGTTAGCTCATTGATGGCCAAGTTGAGCTATTGCCACCATGGGATTCAATGGGAAAGATACAAGCGACAAGAATGCGGAGTATGCAGGAAGACAATACCACCCTAAGGGTAGAACAGTGTCACCAATTGACCATTGGGATTTCTTCGCTGCCTACAACGAATCCCTATTATTGTGGGCTAACAACAATTGCCCTCAAGCAAACTGGTTCGCTGCAAAACCCCGTATGTGTATCTGGTGTATATCTATGTACATAAATATTGATATGTGTATATATATATATACACATATATATATGTGTATGTGTGTGATGTATATACAGTATACAGGTACGCGACTGTATTACCACCCCCAGAATTTCACTTGACTAAGATTACACAAATGAAAATGATCGGGGATTGCTGACCTTTTACGGACATACTCAAAACATGTCCGCCAGGCAACGCTCGATTCCATGTGATGCATGAACATGTCAACGAGCAAAAAAACAGTGTAAAACACAGTACAGTTCGTCTCCGTGGAACCACAATGTCTTTATCCTGAAAACATATATCCTATACAGGTGTCACCACCCAGACATCACGATGTCGGCAAAACGGATAACCACCAAAAAAGAATCTAATTAAAAGCAAAAAAGCATCCTGGAGAAGCAGTTTCGTACAGTATTTGCTGTGTTCTTTGCTTATGCACATGGATACGGGGGTGATAATGCATATTGGCGCCTATATACGCATATCTAATATGTATACATATATATATATACATATACTGTACAATACATGTATGTATATATATATATATGTATAATGTATATATATATACATATATGCATATACATATATATATATATACATACAGTAGATACAGGGCAATGATGTCCAAATGAATTGCAGCGATTTGTCGATGATATTTCCAAAGGCGTAGCTGGCTGGGTGGCAGCTCAGATGGCTGGGTCGCTGGGTCCTCTTCCAACTTTTTGGTGAGATCCACTCGTTGGGACTGCAGTTGGACCACCTCGAGATGGCGGGAGGATTCGATGATGGTGGCGCTGGTGTGTTTGCCGGACGTGTTTAAGACGTGTTTTTTTATCAAATGACAGTCTTGCAGGACCACAAATCCAGTGAATGGATGGGTTTTACATATTTTTTAATAGTAGCTTAGTAGATTTTACTAAAATGATGTTCTTGGAACTGGCTGACCCTGCACGCTGGAAAATGGAACTTCGATCGCCTCGTTCTGTATCTTTGACAGCTTTTTTCGGAGGTCCTCCGGACTCTACAGGGCCATCGCTGCTTGGATCATCTGAAATCAGTGCTGAAACGCTGTTGCTTCAAATCCAAGTAACTCCAAACCTAAAAGAATCTTTTAATCAAAGCATATCAAAGCATATTTCTATATATATATATATACGTATATATTATATAGTATAATTTAGTAATATTTAGTACATATATGTATATATTTCTCCTATTTCCAGAGTCCGCAGAGTGAGCAGTAGGCATTTCCAGTTCAAAGGGCGCCGATCTCCTTCCGTGCACCATCCGTCGCATCAACCTTGGCCTCCACCAGATCGTTGCGATGCTTGGCCTGCAGGGATTGGGACAAGGCCCAGAGGGCAAGGTGGGCTGGTAGATCTGGTGAGGTCAAAGAAAGTGATTAAAGATACCATAAGAATCCATAAGAATAGCAAAGGCAATGTCCCACATCCTCTGAGATCAGCAGGAGTACCTGATGGCAGCTGGCTCTGTTTTTCCCTGCAAGCTTTCTCACTGACATGAGCTAAGCAAAGCATGGACAGCAACTCCAGGGTCCAAGGATCAAATGACATGACGTGAGGACTGGCGAACTTCTCTTTCCGCGGGCATGGCCAAGTCTTCCTACTTGGGCTCAGCTCAAATGTTTCTGAAACTGAAAGCATCCCTTCTGCCGTCCATTCTGTACATGTACCCGCGTACAACCTGCATCTATTAAGGAGAGCTTAGGGCAACTTCATAGTATGTACGCGAGATAAGGAGGTACAGTGTACTTACATGCACTTACATGCTGCTGACCAAATTCTGCAGCAAGCTTAAGAAAGCAAAACCACACTTTTGCCCATTCCAATGCACAGAGACAAATTGTCTAAAGTTTAAAGCATCCTTTCACACTGATCGCAACACTGAAGCAGCTGTCCAACACGCTCTGCATGACTGGCTCTGGCATCCCGCATATTCTCGAGTCCGTCTTAAAGAGTCCGCCACTGCTATAATAATATCTAGGCCGGCAACTTCGTTCCACGCTAAAGTGAAGCAACCAACCCAACTCAGCACCAACATAGACAAACCTGAACATCAAACATCGTCAACAGAAACAAGATGAAGCAAGATGAAAAAACTTCAACAACGCAACTTTCGCATACATTCGCAACATCTCGGCAAGGGCCATGTTGAACACGTCACCAGCCCATTTTTGACGTGCTGCATCTCACCAGCCAGTAGCCTTGCGCCAGGGATGCCATATGATGCCATGGGGTCCGCCATGGATGCCATCTGGTTCCTGACGATGAGTCTGTAGAATTTCCATGACTATAATGTGTGTATGTATAACATGTCTAAGGTTTGTATGTATGATTCACAATGATGTATCTATTAGATTTTATTAGATTTTATGAGTATATGAGTATGCATCCATTCGTTGACCATTCATCATTGTCCCTTGTTTCTCTCCCTCTGGGCGTCTCATGCCTCGTCAAGACATATATCTCTTGCCGCTGCTATCTCTGATGGTTACCCACCTCGGCGCAAGGGCAGGCCATACGTCATCAGAATTGGAATAATAATACAGTAATGGTGATTTAATATTGATCATGTTTACAAAAGTAATGGTGGTAATAACAATCATGTCAATAATTCATAAACATTGATAACACCATCAAAGTCGTCGTCATCATCATCACTAAAAATGTCCATTCTCACTATATACATATTTATCAATTAATACTATCTGTTACTATCTTGATCAGGGCTTATCATCCATTGTTCAAGACCAGGTTCGGTTCGTAGTTTCATCAACTGCAGCAATCGCTCGGATCCTTTTGGCCTTCACTGCGGCACGTGTCACGGTGCCCTGCCACCGGTGCGCCTTTGGCACCGTTCGATACCGTGAAACCAGGTTCGACTTTGACCCGAGTGTCGCTTGGAAATTCACCGATATCTACCCAGGATGAATCACTATCGAAATTGATTTTTTATCACGACATTTGGGAAACCTCTGATTGTGTTTTGGTAGATTTGAGCTTGATTCATCCTGGGATCTGTCATCCCAAGATTTTTGAAGCTGGAAAAACGCCGCCATGGCCATGATCAACATGGTTGACCCATAGCCAAATGGTACCCTCTGGTTATGACTAACAGTTTGCCATGGAAAATCACCATTTCTAATAGGTAAACAATTTAGATAAACCATCTATTTCTATGGGCCATCTATACCATGGCTATGTTAAATAACCAGAGGGTAACAAATGTCAATAAATTTCAGATGAATCACACATTCTACGATGGCATCCTGGTATCTCTTATTGCCTGGACGTGGCTCAGGTGTTTTGTTTTCAAAACTTTGTTCAGTAAGCCTCCATGGTTCGTTACGTCCTGAATGCTCCTTGCTGATTCATGAACATCATTGCTGCTTCATTAACAATTGCTAGATATTGCTAGCATCTTATGATACCTATATTTTTCAGGTTTCCTACAATGAGGGTACCTCCAAATCATCCATTTTTTAGATGGATTTTCCATTGTTTTTCCATCAAGCTAGTGGGGTATCCGGCCTCGAGAGCTCCAGGGCTCTTTGCCGAGCATTGCGCATCGCCTCGAAAAAGGCGTGAGTTCCACATAGAAAATTTGGGCACTTCCACATAGTTCCAACAATATCCAACATCCAATATTCAACATCCAATATATGACAAGAACAACCAGGGGATGTGAGCGTGTTCAACAATGGTGGACATCTGCACATGTTGATTCATTTTATTCATGGTCTGTTTTCGGAGACATTGGATTTGGGAGTCCCCAATGGTTGGCCAGTGTTTGCTCACAACCAGGCTGAGAGACTCTCAAGTGCCGTTGTCGACTCTTAGAAATGTGTTCCCGCGGCCGCTCGAGCAACCTAGAGGTGGAAATGGGATGAAATGGGAATCCCACAGGGGTGAAGTCTCTTAAATGGGAAGCACAACGATATAACGATAGCAGCTGATAGCAGTGAAGAATGGCGATTGGAACCTGACAAGTTGGACAAATGTCTGCCCGAGCCATCCCGAGCCACTCTCGCACGGCAGGATCAAAGGAATCGCCCTGGCTATACATGTCCTGCCACAAAGTCATCAAGTTGTGCTTAGATATGATACGTCTCGTGCTGATTATCTGCATCATATCTGTGTACGTCCGCATGTGTATATTAATATATATATATATATAGGAAGGAAGGAAGGAAGGTAGGTAGGTAAGGTTAGGTAAGGCAAGGTTGGGTTAGCTTAGGTTAGCTTAGGTTAGCTTAGGCTAGCTTGGCTTAGGTTAGCTTAGGGTTAAGGGTTAGCTTAGGTTGAGTTAGGTTAGCTTAGGTTGAGTTAGGTTAGCTTAGGTTGAGTTAGGTTAGCTTAGGTTGAGTTAGGTTAGATAGGTCTGTATGTCTGCCCACCTGCCTGCATGTCTATATCTAGATATATATATATATATATGAGGGCTGGTATGGGTTTCAAGGGGGGGTTAGGTTTATATCTCATCTTATATTATATAACTTTCACAATATAAAGGGCTACTGTGGGTTTACACACGACAGTCGCACAGGCCTTGAATGCATTCATAAGTTCATTCTTCATAAAGGCCTTTGCCGAGCGGCAAGTCAGGATACAATCTGAATGATTTGGCATGATTTGGTGTGATATCGTTCACATCCATCATTACCCTCTGGTAAATTAACATAATTATTGGAAAAACACAACTTTTAATAGGTATTCCCATAGCTATTTTAGTTTCCCGGAGGGTACAGTATGTTTTATGTTCCATTCCAATGATTGATCATCTGTGCTTCGACCACTTAGCCATTGAAAATCTCTCCTGGATCTCTTCGAAATTGGCTGTGGCCAACCAATCATCATGCCGGGAACTTGTGGAGAGCCAGTCGTAGACCTGCTGGGAACACCCAGGGTCCATAGCTGAGAAAACCGGGCCGGGTCCATGACATACATACATTCGGCAAGCTGCAAAGCACACGAAAGCACAGCCGTTCTGTGCATTCCACAACAATGCGGATGTGCTATTTCAATTATTTCCATTATCTCCCATTATATCCTCATTATATCCCCATGATATACACCCAGAATCTGAAATACCCATCCCCATAGCATGACAAGGGACTCTGCGTTCCTGCTCTCCTCGCGTGTGGACGTGCTCACCGATGGCACCATGCAGTTGAGGCATGCCCAAGAAAATGGTGATGGAAAGACGATCTTCCTGCAGTGGGACTAATTCTGGGAATGGGCGGAAGTGGGGAATGTGAGAGCTCAAGAAAAACATAGAAAGCCATTGGAAAAACATAAGGAACAAAAGCTTTAAAGAGAACCAAAAGCTCAAAAAAAAACAAACCATTCAACATGATCAGACGTGATCTGTTCAAAGCGTGTCTGGGCAAAAGGAATGACCCACAAAAATTGCCAGTGCCACAAGGGATCATTGCTGGGATTGGAGCCACTGTGCAGAAGGCTACGCCAGCGCCCTTGCGATAACGTTTGCCTCGGCTACCATAACTGACCTTGGACACCCCACAAAGGAGTTTATCTTTGGTGAAGACATTCTGTTCATTGCTAACATTGAACCATCTACCAAGCAAAACCAAGGTTGACTCTACCTGGACATAAGTTGCAAGCCAGTCACAGGTATCCACCCACGAATAAGTTGATGATTGAGGAATTCACCTGCCATGGCTTACCGTTGCCAAAGGGAAATAGGCTTTAAAACCTACAGTACAGTGTCACGAGAGGTTCCTTTTTTTACTGCCTTGTTTGATGGTGTTTGCTGGGGAACAGCAAGTACCAGCAATTGCTTCCCCAAAAAACGGTATGTCTTTGATAGATCGGCCAAAATCGATAGAACATGGCGCAACGGTGTTTTTTGATCGTGTCCGTCTCAATTCTACAAGGTGCACCCCCCTCAGTTAGTAGTAGATTCAGTCAGTAGTAGATGCTAATGCTATGAAGCCCATTAAGTATAGTGACA
Source organism: Cladocopium goreaui (assembly GCA_947184155.2). Taxonomy (NCBI): domain Eukaryota; class Dinophyceae; order Suessiales; family Symbiodiniaceae; genus Cladocopium; species Cladocopium goreaui. Next base: position 767,050 of record CAMXCT020005001.1, on the reverse strand, counting down.
TCATGTTATATCCCCCAGAAACCCAAACGTTAAAGTGATTTGCACCAATTCAGCCACTTTCCTAAAATAGAGGCTACCCACCCCCAAATCATCATACCCTCTGGTAAACGTTTACACAACGATGGAAAATCACCGTTTTCAACAGCTATGTTAGTTTACCAGAGGGTACCCTCTGGTAAATTAACATAGACCCTGGCAGTCATCGGGGTTGGAAGATTAGTTTCCATATGTTTCCATTAAAACTAGGCTATTTTCAGGGTCAACGAGTTAATTTACCAGAGGGTAAATCATCCAGTCGTCATGACTGGCGGTGACTGGGGTCCCCACCTCGCCGTAAGAGAAACGCCTGATCCGCGGCCGGGACTCGTCGGACTCGGAAACGGCCCCAAGACCATGGATGCCCGGGGTGCTCTCCACGTTCCTTGGAAAATGTGGATGTCTGGGGAAAATCATGGAAAATCTATATATATAATATATATATATAATCTATATATATATATATATGTAATATATATAGTATATATATATATATCAATGGCGATTTTAATAGGGATATATAGTGATAATGACATCATCGTCTCCATGAAAATGACCAAAAATGGGGGATACAGCCAGTTTTCACAGTTTGGAAGGGCTGAAACCTGTGATCCCAATGTCAAGAGTCCCGAAAGATTTCCCAGGCTGATTCTACAATATGGAGGTTTCCTAAAATTGGTGCACCCCCTGTTATCTTTTGTTTTTGGGGATTTTCTATTGTAAACCATCCAGCTATTGGGGTACCCCTATTTTAGGAAACCACATGAAACCACTATATTTTAACCGGTTGCTCTTCAGCAAGGAACAGGGTGAGGAAGGAGTCGTCACAATGGAAAGCCGCTGGTGTAAGCAGGGTCTCCTGGCTGATGATGGGCTGCTTCGTGTCAACTCTTGGCATTTTCAGAGCCAACTGGTAGAAATTGACGTCCACTTATGTATGTGTATATAATGTTTATATACATATACATATAGTTGTATATATATATATAATTATATATATATATCATGTATGTGCTTATTTATTCATTCATTGTCTTTTTTACTTTTTCATTAGTTTATGTAATATACTTTATATATATAATATACATATACATATACGTATACATATACATATACATATACATATACATATACATATACGTATACGTATACATATACGTATACATAAGTACATGTATATATATACCCATAAACATGTACATACATATATATATATAGAGAGAGAGAGCGAGAGAGATATATATATATATCATATATACTTTTTGTACAAGTACATAAATGGCTGATTATGAACGTATAAAGGGATGTGCCAAGACCTCTCCTGTTGCGTCATCTCAGGGTAGTAGTGCACAATGGCCGTGGTCATTTGCAGAGTGTTTTCAAGTTGGCCCGCTTCGTAACCCAATCCAAACTCCAGAACATCTTCTAAGAACGGCAGAAGCTGTTGACGCATGCCGTTCAAGAGTCTTTGCCTTGGGTTAGGACCGAATAGGAAAACCCCACCAAATGCCAAGTTGGACTGGATGTAGCTTGCTTTTAGGAGGACTGTTGTTCTTGTAGCTGACAGGAGAGGGCTCAAAATAAGACCATGCCATGCAGCGAGTGAAAGGAAAAACAAATTTCATTCGGACATAGTTCACTGATAAAACTACCAAAGGCACCAGGTCCTAGCTTTGTCGCAAACAATCCTGACGATTCTATGCTCTTGGGGGGAGTATTAGTATTGCCTTTTGTCTGCCCTGTTCTTATTTCTTCAGCTTTTGGGTAGAGGCTTGTTGCATGTAAGCCCACATAGTTTTCTCAGAGTGAGTCAAACTCTTCAAAAATTGACAAGTTTAAGTGCGTCCGGTTCAAGTCAAATGTATCAAGGGTCCGGTCCCCACGCCTTTTATTTGAGATGGCCGATCCTCCCCCCATTTCAATATTGTAGTCAGTTGGTACTCAATATAGGTGCTATGGTCAAGTGACATAGGATCAATATGGATTAATGGGGAATGGTCATCCCACTATTGGCTTTCCTTATACATAAATATATATACATACATATATATATATATATATTTAGTTATATATTTATTTATATATTTATTTATATATTTATTTATATGTTTATTTATATGTTTATTTTTATATTATTTATATATTTATTTATATGTTTATTTATATATTTATTTATCTATTTATTTATATATTTATGTATCTATTTATGTATATATTTATTTATCTATTTATATATTTATTAATGTATAGTTATTTATGTTTTATTTGTTTAATGATTTATAAACACACATCATGGGTATGAATTAACCCCTGTGAAAATGGCCAAAGCTGACCCCAACACATCGCCAAGCTGCAGGCCAAAGGGTAGGTCAGGAGGATCGGTGGAACCATCTTCACGAATGAAGGCCAAATAGTGTGGATGGCTATACATCCTTAATATGTTCGATCTGGAATGACATCCGCCAAATTTCTGGTGTGTCCTGTCCTGTCTCGGCTTGAAAAACCTGATGCAAGGTGCCGTCCTGTCTCGAAAAAATATCTATCACACTTGGTGCTTGGTTCAAGATCCGCCTGCGGACAGATTCACATTGCAATGGCGGCATCCCAGAGTCTGTGGTCTTAACAGATTCTATCAGATTCTTTTACATAGATCCCATGCTCAAGATATCTCAAGATAATCTGCCCTTACCTCCCCAAAATAAATCGGATGAATCATCCTACCAGGTCCATGCATCCGTGGAGTTAGTTGACTGGTGAATAGTCATGGATTGTAACCCAGCTATAAAGGATTACAACTGTTATAACATGTTATAACTGGGTTATAACATCTTATAACTGGGTTACAAGCCACATATCAACCACTTAGCAGTTGATGGGGCGTCCATGGCCCATCGACCCCTGTGCCATCGCCCCTGTGCCGAGTATCTCCGCGGATCTGGGAAAGACCCAGCCGCATCCGAAGCCGCGCCAGTCACGGCGCTGTTGGAAGGCCTCCTTCGCCGCAAAAAGCACGGAGTTGATGCGGGCGTCCAGGCCTGGTCAATGCTGTCGCAACATCTGTAGATACCCTCTGGTAAACATACAAAAAGCTATTGAAAATGGCCATTTATAGTGGATTTTCCCATTAAAAATGGTGATTTTCCATAGCTATGTTAAATTACCAGAGGGTAAATATCTTAAGATATCTCGACATGTCTAGTAACATTGAGAGAGACATTAAATAGTGATATACTTATGACAATGCTTCAATGGTATATATATAAATTAAATTAATGAGAATAATCTTTGTCAACGACGACAACAACAACAACAACAACAACAAACGCAAAGGCAAACACAAACATATTGATTGGATCAACTTATGAGCTGATAACAGGAATAAAAATGTGTGGGTTCTTTCGGAAAAATCTCCAGGAGATCCTGATGAAATGACCAATGGACCCACCATGACCATGACCCACCATGGACTTTTTCCCGCACTTCAGCACTAAACCAACCATGTTTGGAAAGTGATTTTTTTTGGCCCATAGCCAACAATAGTATAACTATCAGTAACTACTACATAAAACTTCATGACTATCTTAATAAGTACACACATAAATGGACTGTACAGGACTACGAACTGATAATGATTTTCCCGTTCATTGTGTTCTTAACATTGAAAACTGGCCCACAAAGATTGATGATTTACTGATTGAAGATGGTGATGTTCCATGGCTAAGTGTAACAAATTACGAGGTAACATCATCTTTTAGTTGGTTAAATCCTATTCAATCACCATGAAATCACCATGAAATCACCGTGCCATTCAAGGCGCGACCCGGGCTTGTCAAAGCGGCGCAGTTGAAGCGACGTAGGAGTTGATCCAACTCCTGGGAAGCTCCCCATCGGCAGTGTGTCAAAACCATGTACCCCTTTTTTGTTCACATCAAAATAGCTGGGATTTATGGATGTGAATAACCCCCTAAAAATGGTATTTTCATAGGTATTGATCCATACCCAAATATCGTACTTTCGCTTTCGAGATAATTATGTGTACTATCATTTTGAGATAGTTTTTTCACGATGAATCTGATGTCACTATTAAATGGCATTTCACGATTCGTTTGAGATAGTTTCCCTTACTAATAGGGACGATTAGCGATATTAGCTTCCCCTGCTATAGTGAGGTCGTCCCATGGATGAGCATTGCCTTCAAACAATACCTTCTTGGGCAATTCCACGTTTGAATTCAAATGGCTTCAATGGGTTCATTCCATTTATTGCTAGTGAAATCCCAACTAAAATGTTTTCGAAATATCCTATTTGATCTATTCATTGAATTGATTGCAAGTAAAATCCCGATTCTTGGATAAACTCAAATGGGCTAATTTCAGCCAGTGAAATCCCAATTTTATTCCTCGGTGCCCCGTGAATTGCTGGTTAAAGTCGCTGTTAAATCCCTATCTATAGCAGTGAAATCTGCATTTCTTCTTGTTGGTTCAATTCCATTCAAATCCTCTTTCTGCCGATGATAGCAAGCCAACGAATGCGGTAAAACCTCCACTACAATCGGGTTTTCCCACTGCCACGTTGGATTATACAGGACGAAGCGTCTCTATGAAAACCTGTTGCTGGTCATATCCCCAGCTATTCAGCTATTATTTGTATTATTTGTATGTGAAGCCAATAATAACCATATATAACCATCTTGGGGTTAATAAACCATATTAACCATATAACCAATAATAACCATATATAACCATCCCATTAACAAACCGCTTGGGGCTTACATTTACAGCCTCCCATGAAAACATAAACCCCAATTGGGGATGGTGAAAAAGGCATTGGCTAAAAAACCTCACTGAAAATCTAGTTTCCCACACCAACAGAACTAAAATGGCATGATTAATAGACCTAATTTCATAATATACAATATATTCTATATATAAGTATTATATATATAACTCATATATATTATAATATACATTCCCCAAAAAAATATCATAACACTCAAATTCGGGATGGTTTTTTTTTTGGTGTTTCTTTTGGAGGTTTCCATCCAGTCATGGTTGGCGTCCAGCGGCCCGCGCCTCCTGCAGCTTCACCTTTCTCTTGGCGCCCAGACGTCGGTAGCCGGCCAGCTCTAAGGTGGGAACCAGCTGGTCGTCACCAAAGACCTGGATGAAAAAAGGGCCAAAGGAGGAAAAAAATGGGAAAAATTGGGGAAATGAAAAAAAACTTGGGGAAAAAATAGGGAAAATCTATGAACATCGGATCAAAGTGCATTGATTCAGCATTGATTCAGCCTGCTAGACTTGAAAGTTTCTTGGAAAAATGGAAATCCAGAATCCAGGCTGATTTCCCCATTTAAAGTAATAGGTGTTCAAATCAGGACACTTGAGTCAGTGATTTCCAGGTGGTTTCCATTACCGTGCAAAGGTTGTTGGAACGTATTTCACCTGTTGTCATCCCCAAAAATACTGGTTGGCTAAGGGACGAATTCCCCGTTTTGGGATTACAATCCCCGTCAAACATTCGAACATCATAAAAACATATAAAAACCATATACAAATCTCCTCCGGCCATCATTGGGTGCATATCCTATTTAATCCTCACTGTTCAACCTAAAAATTGGAGACTTCGAACAGTCATCAACAAGCTCCGCCTTGGCATGCACTGAGAAGCATCGCGGCATCAAGGGCCTGACACAGGAGGGAGCAACAAAAACGAAATGCCCAAAGAGGATGTAACCAACCCCATTAAGGGGTCAGGGATATATAACCAGCATCACTAAGAACCATGAAAATGTTGGCCAAACCTAATGTGTGCATGAATCTGGAACAATGAGGAAAAAGTTAAGTCCGGGCTGCGTGTGCCCACATTCATGGATCATGATACTGAATTTCCACGACTAAGTCTTATGGGTGGTTTGATCGCAAGTGCGTTCACTAGCAGAATGCGAGACACAAAGTACAAATGAGAGAAGGAGACACAACGGTGTCAAAACCAAAACAGGACATGCGATACAGTGGATTGCATCTCGTTGGAATAAAAAACAACGACGCATGTAAATTTATCGAAATGACGTACAAAATACACCCAAAAACACACGGGCTTACGGCACCGTGTGCTGTAACTGCGGGGACAAAAAAATCCAATCTGTTCCCGTCCCCTCAGCCAAAAGTTACTCTGGCCCAAACACCATCCACATCTCATTCCATCCGGGTGATAGGTGACCCCCAAGGTTTGGCGTCCAATATTTCGCTCTCGGGCATTGAAACTTAAGTTCATGCTAGTTAGTGAATGAATGCTATAAGTTGTAACATGTAGCAACCCATATCTCTATAAATCACGAATCATTGTATCATACTTTTATGAGCATGTAGAATGTATGTATACTTATAATTATATATACATTGCATTACATTAGACTGCATTGCATTGCATTGCGCTGCATTATATACATTACATTACATTAAATTTGCGTTTGGCACTGTGCACATGCAAGCAGCATGGACCCCTGCAGGATGACACGCACAACTATGTGCTCTGACTTTTTTCATGGCTCAAGAAATAGGAGCTGTCGTCATTGGGCAGGTGTCTTGGGGACCTAAAGGGTTGCTCTAGCACTTAAGACCCATACCCGAAGCCCCCGTTCGTAACCGCAGATTATGAGCCCAAAGAGGTTCTGAAGCCATGTCTCTGATGCAACGCCGACGAGCAGCTGATGGGGCTGATGGTGGAGGAGATGCAGCAGATGAAAGGACTGCTGACCAAATGATGGCTGACCTGATGGAGGACCTCAACAACTCCTCATCAGGAACCACCGCAGTGAGGTCAGTGCGGGTGTTGGAAGGAAGTGCGCAAGCCCAACCTGAAGGTGGAGCCCAAGAGGTGGTCGTGGCTGGAGCTGGTGGCCCACAGCCAGGTCATAATGGGGGAGCCCAAGGTGTGATGGAGGGTTTGTCACCAGACCAACAGGCCGTGCTTAGACAAGCTGCTGAAGTCCTGAGGCCTGGGGTGCAGCTGCAGTGGCAGGCTGCTCCGCCGGCTGCTCTGGTGGATGCAGGAAGGCGACCTGAACATCTTCCAGGGGGCCAACAACAAGCAGAACGAGCTGGAGGCATGGATCCAGGTGAAGGCCAACGAGGCGATCAAAGAGCTCAAGGGGTTGGTGACGGGTCCTCTTGCACTTCCTGCCGGCGGCTTGGAGCCATTGGTGCTTCGACCTGAAGGTCTACCCCCTGCTCCACAAGGAGATCCTGTGGTTTTGGGTCCTGCTGGACCGCATGGAGGTGCTGAACAACAAGGGCATCCTTCTGCACTGGTGCAACGTGCTGGACATCAACCTGGCTCTGGTCAACTTCTTCGGCATCCTTCTGATCCTCATGGGGTACAAGCCGTGATGAGGACACCAGATGGTGTTGGGGGCGAACGGAATCCGTTTTGGAGCGATCGGGCTATGGCTGGAGGTGACCAACATGCTGCCAGTGGACCACATGGCGATGGTGCCCAACGAGCTCTATCATCAGGACGGGTGAAAACAGCTGATGGTTTAACCCACAAAGACCTGTTGGATTTAGAGGCTCTTAGGGTTCAGGGTTTTAAAGAAGTTGAAGCCCAAATTCAAAGGGAAATGGAAAAACGTAAAGGGGAAAATAGCGGTAGTGGCTCATTCCAAAGTGTTTTGGGGGAAGTAGGTGTGGTTCAGGGTTCAAAAACCCCTGTGGACCCGGCTCTTGGCCATTTGGTGACTCCTCCGGGTCTTCCTGGCCTTCCTGGTCCAGCTGTGCCTGCATCGGTCACGCCTGCGCCTATGGTGAGCGTTGGCGAGAACCTCAATGAGAACCTGAGGAACTTGGAGCTGCCAAAGCTGTCCCCTGACAGCACTTCGGTGGACTTTGGCGACTGGCTTGCCATTGTGGGTCCGTTGATGTCGGATCTGAGTGGAACGAGCAGTCAATGGTGGGCTCTGGTGTTGGACGCTGCGGCCAAGACCTATGCAGCGTGGGTGACATCAACGCCACTCCAAAGGTTGCGCCTGAAGGTGGTGTCTCCGAATGAATTGGCGAAATGGCCAAGGACTGAGCAGAGGGCTGTGACCATGTTGTTGGCTGCTGTCCCGGACCCGATTCGGCGCGAACTGATCTCGTCCAGGAAGCTGCAAAGCGTGGAGATCCTCTATGCCCTTCTGTGTCGTTTTCAACCAGGTGGAGTTCATGAAAAGACGAGCTTGCTGAAGGACCTCACGGAGAATCGACTGGGTGCCAATGCGAACATCCACGAGCTCTTGCAGACCTTGCGGGTGTGGCGACGGAATTTGGGAAGATCAGCTGAGCTGGGAATTCAACTTCCGGATCCACTCATCTTGGTTGGAGTTCTTGGACGGTGGTCGGACCATCTTGGACGCCTTGGAGGACCTCAGACGGTTTACCGAATGTCGTCGCTTCGACAAGACTTGCAGTTGGACTTCATCTCAACGAATGTCAAGGTTGCTGACTTTGCGGAGGCGTTACAGGCCGAAGCTGAGCAGTTGTCACTGATGAGCGCTTCACCGACTTCTACCACGACGGCATCACTTCAGGACACCAAAAAGAAGGAGCAGATCAAGGCTGCTGCCCTACGGTCTGAAGGGTCTCCTGCTTCCAACGATGATGGGAAGGGGAAGTCAAAATGTCGTTTCTGGGGGAGCACGGCTGGTTGTCGCCGAGGTGAATCCTGTGCTTTTGAGCACTCTTGGGACGGCATCCAACGAAAGGGTCGATGCTGGAATTGTTCTGGTGAAGGGCACATGAAACCTGAATGTCCTCACCTCAAACAGAAAGAATATGGTCAACGTGAATCCTCTGGGTCTCCCACGAAGATCTCCAAGGTGAAAGATCAGAAGGGTGGCAGTCCCAAGAACACAGGTCATGGAAAAGGTGCATCAAAGGGAACTACGACGTCTTCACCAACGACGCCTTTGCCGAGTTCTTCACATGGATCTACGGTGACTTCATCGTCTTCGCATGGCGCTTCTGAGGAGAAGTCCAAGGTGGTGATTGAGGAGGTCAAGCCTGCTGTCCCTGCTGCTCTGGTGTCAGACCTGAGTGGGCTTGTGAAGTCTTTGCAGAGCCTGAAGGCAGTTCACTTGAGGTACATCGAGTCCAAGGCCAATGGTGTTTTTCCTGGAGGTGACCAAAAACTGGCGTTGCTTGACGGTGGAGCCACTCATGGGCTACGTCGAGGACTGCCTCATGAACTTGGAGATGCTGAAGTGGTGACTGTGGAACTTGCTCATGGGAGTACGTCCCTGTTCCGAAAGGCTGGATGTAGCACGTTGTTGGCGAAGGAGGAGGTGGAACCAATCATCCCTGTCCGTCAACTGATTGAGACTGGCTACCAGCTCAAGTGGAGTTCCTCTGAAGTTTCCATTTGGCATCCCACAAAGGGATCTATCAAATGCTGGCGACGTCAAGGTTGTCCAGTCATGGATCGAGATGATGGTCTTGCTCTTTTACAAATGTTGGAGGACGATGAGGCGGCGACCCAAATTGGTCAAGAAGTTCGAACTTGGTGGAAAGAACGATACCCACAGGTTCCTGACGCTGTCATCGGCTTCATGAAGGGCCAGTTCACAGACTGGAAAAACTGTCCTCAAGGATTACCTTGGAACCGTCGGAGACGTAGGCAGCTGGAATCGGCCAAAGCCATTGTCCTGCACCTCTTCTCTGGGGATAAGGAATCAAGCAGAAAGTGGTTGGATTTGCAGAAGCTGGGCTACGAGGTGATCACCTTGGATGTGGCCGCAAACAGCGCCGAAAACCTGCACTCGCCAGCCATCTGGAGTTATCTGATGATGTTGGCTCGCAAGGGCTCACTGAGAGTCTTGTTGGGTGGGCCACCATGCAGAACGTTTTCAAGGCTTAGACACAAGCCACCCGGCCCACGACCGGTGAGAGGTAGAGCTGAAAACAGATGGGCTCTCCCTGACCTGAGTGTGTTGGAAGCCGAAAAGGCTCATGGAGATACAGCATTGGTCCTGAAAATGGCGGCCCTCTACGAAACGATGGAGGAGAGTCAACCAGGAGCCAACGGGTTTCTCCTCGAGCACCCTGAAGACCCGTGCGCGTACCTTGGAGAACAGGAGTCCAGGGAAATGCCAAGCGTATGGGAGTGGCCAGAACTCAAGGCCTTTGCGGAGAAGTTCAACATGAAAACAGTCTCCTTTGATCAAGGAAAATGTGGGCACAGCCGACGAAAACCAACCAACCTCCTGACGAACCTGCCAGGTATGGATGAACTACAGGGGTTGCGCTGTGGGAAGAATGAGAAGGGCATTGAGCCGCTTGCTGCAGATCTTCCACAACGTCTCAAACAGACCTCTTCCTGGTCGTCATGGGCTCCGGGGTTGATACAGGCTATTAAGGAGTCAATCAAACAGATGCCTGCGGCTGGCCTCAAACGTTTGTCTTTGGATGAGTGGCGACAGCATGTGAGGCAGAATCATACGCCTTACCGCCGTGATTGTCGTCTCTGCATACAAGAAATGGGTGCTGGAGAACCACATCGACGTCGAGGTCCTCACCACAATGGTGAATCAGCTTATGTGTTGTCAGTTGACATCACTGGTCCACTTGTGAAAGGATGGGACTATGGAACTGGCCGTCAAGCCAAATATGCGCTGCCTGCTACGGTGCCGATTCCTGTCGTGGATGGTCAACTACATGCTGAAGGTGATCAACCTCCTTGTGATGTTCTTCCAGGTCCTGAAGTTCAACGTTCAGAAGAAGTTCAACGTGCTGGTCAAGTTCCACATTGCGGTGGAGGTGACAGCCCTAAAGAATGTCTTCCAGGTTCAGGTGCTCATGGTGAAAAGGTTCATGAAGGCCCTGTCGAACCTGTTCCGTCAAAAAGTGATGGATGTGATGATGAAAAAGATGGTGGAAAACCAGGTGATGATCTTCCAGCTGACCCTCTTGCTCCGCTACCAGAATTGGGGGGAGATGTCCCAGACCCTGAAGAACATGAAGGAGAAGATGGGGGGTTCAGTGAAGATCAGAAGAAACTGGGGGAGAAGCTGAATAAAAAATGGAGAGAGCAGATGGAAGAAGCCACCACTCCCTTCAAGATTCAGAATGTCACCTTGTTTGAACCTTTGGGCAGTCGCTCTACAAGCGAGTTGCTACCTGCTTTGGACAGAGTTTGGGCGCGCTTTCGTGCTTTGGGCATCCCAATGGTCAGATTGCATTCTGATCGCGCCAAAGAGATGCTGGCGAAACCTGTTCGAGCATGGGCAGGCCGCAGAGGTTTGTACCAGACCTTTACCTCTGGCGATGATGCTCCTGCCAATGGAAGAATCGAAAGTGAAATCTTGCAGTTCAAGCGACGGCTGCGACTGACACTGCAGTCTTCAGCTGCGAAAACGGAGGAATGGCCTTCAGTGGCACGGCACTCTTCTGAGGAGCGCCTTCGAGCTCAACTTCAAAAAGTGGGACTACGGCAGCATGCTATGCTTCCCTACAACGTGCGGGTGTTGGTCAAAACGAAGCTTTGGCACAAGCGCTTCACCCAGGGCATGGCGAGTCCGTACTTCCAGGCCACTTTGAAGGGACCAAGTCCTCTGATGCACCATGGATGGGTGGTCCAAACTGACAAGGGCCTCATCCAACATGCCAGGTCTGTTGTGACCACTGACCCAAATGCCGAGCGTGCGATGCTGGAACTTGTTGGTGACCCAATGCGGCCAGTTCACCGTATGGTTGGAAAACAGCCTGTGGCAGGTGATCAGGTCGAGCCTCCAAAACTGATGGATGAAACCAAAAGAGATGGCCCTGACTCAGTGTCAGCGGAAGGGAGGTTAGGTATTGAAGGTCAGGTTCCAGGCTCCGTGCCTGCGGAAGAAGGGGATGGTGAAGGATCACAATATGAGCCCAGCATCTATGAAGGTGATGAGCATGTGGAGCGCATGGAAGAGGTGGAGAACCCTGATGTGAATGACATTTGGGGGGAGGCCCATGGTCCAGGGGAGTCCTCTGCTCTTCGAGCTCTTCATGGTGATGATGGGGAACCTATGGTGGTTCCGACCAACTTGGTCGGGGGGGAGTCCAGGTGCTTTTCAACCGCACAAACCGCACAAACAACACGAGATGCTGATGCTGGAGCGACTTTGGAATCTATGTCGTCTTCAAATTCAACATTGCGGGTGAGCACATCAAGGTCTACTCCTTCAACCTTCAGTGCAACTTCAACTTTGGGTTCAAGCTCAACCTTGCCAAATATGACAAGTTCATCAAGTATGACGTCCAATGGCGGTGCAATCGAACGCTGGCCTCTTGGTGGTTCCGTGGATGAATATGAGAGGATGCTCCAACGTGAACATCAGGGATGGACTGCAGCGCTTCGAGAGGAGTCACAACGCCTCCCAATGGATGGTGATGAAGGTGGTCGCCAAGGTCACTTGATGAAGAATCTCAAGGTTCATGTCGGCGTCTTGGAAGAGGAGTTGGATGTAGTGAACAAAATGGTAGTTGAATGTGAGGAGCGAAAGTGTCTGCTGGCTGCGCTCAACCTCAACGATGTGGAAGACGCCGAGAGCGATCAGTTTGAGATGCCTGTGGAGCCAAAGATCCTCCAGACCCAAACTGTGCCTCTGAATGAAGTTATGGCCAATCTTCCAGAGTGGGTTGATGCACTTCGAGCTGAATACACGAGCTTGACCGAGGGCACCAATGCCATCAAGCCTGTCCACAAGGACACGCTCCGACACCGAACCGATGTAGAGTATGCACCGGGTAAGTTGGTTGCAACTTTGAAACCGGGAAACAAGAAGAAGGCGAGGCTTGTAGTCTGCGGCAACAGGGTGGAGGTCTCGGCTGACAACCAGGTCGACCAGGACGGCTCCTCTGAGTATGCCAACAAGGGCCGCAAGACCTACGACACCTATGCAGGAGGAATTGACGGTGTATGTGTGCGAGCAGTGCAAGCTGGAGAGCGCCGGTGGAACTGTGCATCCATCGATGTGCGCACAGCCTTTCTGCTTGCCCCACGCCGTGGAACTGGAACATTGGTGGTCAAACCGCCAAATGTGCTGACAGCTTGTGGGCTGATCCCAGCTACAGAAATGTGGGAAGTCAGCAAAGCGTTGTATGGCCTTCAGTCATCACCGCAAGATTGGAGTGTGTTTCGAGATGGCGATCTGAAGACTTGGTCCTGGTCTGAAGGGGGAAGAACGTTCGCTCTCGAGGCTACCAAGGAGGCCAATCTCTGGCGCATCGTCGAGCTCTTCAAGTCTGGTGATGGGGAGGTGGAAAAACATGAAACGGTGGGACATATGGTGGTCTATGTTGATGACTTGCTGATCACTGGATCCACTGAGGTGATTGACGCCACGCTCAAGAAGGTGCAGGCACGTTGGAAGTGTAGCGACCCTGAGTGGATGGCACCCGAAGGTCAAAAACCTATGACCTTTTGTGGCTTCGAGATCAAGAAGGGGTGGTCACTCAGAAGTCCTATGCAGAGGAGCTGACGAGGCGGCATGGCATCAAAAAGACAAGGCCTACGCCGATGTCGAGTTCTTTGGTGATTCCTGAGGAGCCGGAGGACTTCACTCGCGAACAACTGCGTGAAGCACAGGCTGTGACTGGTGAGCTATTATGGCTTTCCATTCGGTCCAGGCCTGATTTGAGCTATGTGACAGGGCTTATGGGTCGGATGTCAACAAAGAATCCTGCCTTTGTCTGTCAAGTTGGCCAAGAAGCCATGGAATACATCTATGGAACTCTGGACGTGGGTTTGGTCTATGGACCTCTGGTTCCGAATTTTGGGCCAGAGGATTGCCTTCCTTTTGCAAGGAGTATGACAAGGGTTGAGGTCTATGCTGACGTCTCCTTTGCTCCGCAGTCTTCCAAGAGTGTCCAAGGTGTGATCGGGCTGTATGGGGGTGCTCCAATACAGTGGCTGTCGAACCGGCAGGGGTGTCTGACTTTGTCAACTGCAGAATCAGAGCTTCTCAGCTACATCGAGGCGATGTCAGTTGCCGACGCCATTGGCTGCATCATTTCCATCTTGGAGGAGATCCCGATCGAGTTTGACAAGAATGATGAAGATGATGATGAAGATGAAGGAGTCACACAAGCTCCTGATGAGGACTTCGCAGGTGGAGGTGGAGATCAACTGCAACGAGTGATCTATGGGGATAACCAGGCCGCAGTGTCGGTGTTGAGCTCTCCGGATGGACCTTGGCGTACGCGCCATCTGCGGTTGCGCAGTCATTTCCTCCGCCAGAGGCTTCAGCACAAGCTACGCTGGGCTGTGCGACATCTTCCTGGAGCTCTGCTGAGCGCTGATCACCTCACCAAGGCGGTGAACCCTCGAGCGAGGTGGAAGATCTTCTTTGACTTCATGCAGATGGTGCGCAGCACAACTACTGCTCCGGTGGTCGAGGAGGACACCAAGCATGTTAAGGCGCTGGTGTTGAAAAATGAACTGACCAAAATAACCGCTGCAGGGTTAGGGGCTGTAGCACTTGCCACTTTTACCCCAATTCCTGGTTCTGATGATGAAATCCAAAAAGGGGAATTGATGAAAGGGTTAAGTGAATATATAAGGGGAAAAATAGATGGATTGGTAAAAGGGGGTAAGATAGAAGGGTTTGAAAACCAGGGTCCAAACAACCAAAACACCCAGGGTTCCCAAACTGAAACTACCACTCCCGAAGCCATGGATGTTTTTTCAAGTGAAATGGGCGACAGCCGCTCTTGGGACAGTGGCGATTTGGTCGCAACTGCCATGGATCTTCTGAGAGATCTGCCTGGTGAATGCCATGAAGGTGAACCATGGAATGAAGAAGTGCCACAACTGCGGGCAGTGCTGGCCGAAGATGACGGTTCTTGGGAATGTCATGACGGTCGGGCTCCGCAACCATGTGACAGTGTATGTGGTGACGATCGGGCTCCGCAACCATTTGATGAAGTATGTGGTGACGGTCGGGCTCCGCTGCCAGTGCATGGAATGGCTTATGATGGGGCTCCGCTACCAGACGGTGAATGTCCTGACGGTCGGGCTCTGCACCTACATCATGGAGAACCACCTCACGGTCGGGCTGAGCAGTTGCTTGGTGAACTCTGTCCTCAAGATCGGGCTTCGCAACTACAACATGGAGAATGTGGAGACGCTCGGGCTGGAGCACTATGTGGTGATCTTCCAGGCGACGGTCTTCAAGATGATGTGGAGTCCACGTCACTGCCAACAAGGGTGACGGTGGATGATCCTCAACATGGGATGTACCCTGGCTGGCCGGGCCGTGGCAAGGGGACGGGGAAACCAACTCCTCGGTCGCAGCCGCCGCCACCGCCGCCACCGCCACCGCCACCAAGGGCCGGTGGGGAAGGGATGTTCCGACCTTTTCCAGCTCAAGGACTACCTGGTGTGGCACAGGGGCAGTTCTATCGACCTGTACGTGTGGAGCTCACTGTGGGAGGAGTGCCAATGGTGGGATACCGCCAAGGGATCCCTGGTGTGGACTACTCCATCGAGCTCACAATGCGAAAACCTGATCAACCAGATCAACGTCCTGCAGCTGAACCACCAATAGTGGGAAAAATGGGCACTACAGCGACTGGGCCGTCTTCGGCAAGTGCTGGGGCTTCAAGTGCAAGTTCAAGGGCTCCTGCAACAGAAAGCCAGCCAACTGCGGCCAGTGCACCAAGTGCTTCTTCAACAGAAAATCGGGCCAATGCGGCCAGTGCACCAAGTGCAAATCCAGCATACTCCAGACTGGGAGTTGTGGCTGAAAGGGTGATGCCTGACGGGAGTAGGGTTATTTACAGAAACCCCAGGGAGACCTACTATGAGAATGTTCCACCTCCAACGTCAAGTGCATCTGCGCCCACTGATCCGCCGACTGTTGACTCACCGGGTCCTGGTGAACCAGAGCCAGAGGCTGAGGACCTCACGGTGGAGGAGACGTCGTCTGATGTCGAAGTGGTGCGTCCAACGAAAGTGATGAGAAAAGATGGAAGTCATGGTGCCGCACTACCTGCTGAACTTTGCCGTCAAGATCGGGCTCAGCATCTATGTGATGGAGGGCTTCAAGATTCAAGAGAATGTCATGGCGGTCGGGCTTGGCAACCACCCGCTGGAAAAGATCATGGTGTCTGCGTATGTCTGGACACTCGGGCTTGGCATCTTCATGATGGTGAATGTCATGGCTCTGGTGTATGTCTTGACACTCGGGCTGAGCATCTTCAAGGATGTGTATGTTTTGGCGCCGGTGAATGTCCTGACACTCGGGCTTCGCAACCATGTGATCCAGTATGTGGCGACGCTTGGGCTCCGCTGCTGTGCTGTGCGACCTGCCGCCTTTGGGCTCCGCGACCATCTCTTGGGCTTGCTCCGCGACCATCTCTTGGGATGACTACCAATGGTTGGGCTTGTGATGGTGATGAATGTGGTGGAGGAGGTAGCGATGATCGGTACGATGACCGGTACGATGAAAAGTACGATGATGTGGGGCTACTTCATGGACGAGCTCTACAACATCTTTGTGGTGAAGCCTTGCTGGGCTTCAATGGTGCTGCAAGGGACACGCCTGGTCCCGGGGGAGCTGAAACGCTGGAGGAGATCTATGGCTGTGATTGGGCCGCTCTACTTCCTGGACATCAAGGACCAGCTGCTCTTCCTGGCCGTGGGCATCTGCCCTCTTGCATGCGGCCTGTTTGGCCAATGTTGAATGAGGATCAAGTCTGTGAGGTTGGGAAAAATGGTTGGCATATGACCCCCAACGCTGTCCAAGATGTTCAACTGTTTTTGGGCTTTTCTCATCCTCATGCAGATCCTTGTAGCTGTGTAGCTAGTGCGAATGGTAGTGAAAAAAGGGCTGTGCCCTACAATGTGAAGCCTCAAGGGCTTTCGGAGCTGATTGGTGCCAAGGAGAACTCCGACAGTTCTCAAATCAACAGCCTGACTGGCGACCAAATCTCCAGGCATCAATCGGGTCCAGTAGGATCAAAAAATGACGAGTTTTTGCAGGGTTCAGGTGCCCAGCTGAAGATCCAAGTTCGCAGTGTGAACACTAGCCTTGAAGGGTCAAAATCTTCAGCTGGCGCTGAGAGCCGAGTAGCCGTAGCACCGGTGGAAGGCATGTCTGCCTACGGTGGTAGTTGTAGTGGTAGTTTGGTAGCTGCCATGCTCTTCGCTCTGCCGACGTTGGTGGCGGGACAGCCTGGTGATGGTGGTCGCCGTGACCAAGATGGAGACTTTGGGGCATACTTGTTCTTCTTCGTGCTGCTGGCGGGCTACACTGCGATGGTGATCTTGGGAGTGCTGGCATGCATCTGGTGCCAACAGTTCCATGGAGAAAGACGACAGGTTGGAGGAAAGGGCGCTGGAAAGGGACGTGCCTACTCCAATCGAGAAATGGATGAATGGTATGGGAATGATGTGGCCAACATCCACTACAGCGATGAGGAGGCGATGCCGACTCCAAGACTGAGGAGAAGGAGGACTACGGGGAGCTCTTCACGGGGTTCTGGTGATGGTCGAACTACGTCGCCGGCCTACTCGGAAGCGGATGGGCCGCCAATTCAAGACCCGGAGAGGGAGCCTTTCAACTTGTGGCGCTCTCCTGACGAGTTCGAGGAGGATGACATGCCTGCCATCCCCGAGGACTATGTGCCTACGCCAAGTACTCCTGACCACTGGGTGCCGATGAGCACGCGCATCCAAGAACGACGTGATCGAGCAGAAGATGCACGTGGTGGAAAGGGGAAGGGAAAAGAAAAAGGAAAAGAGAAGGGGGGAAGAGAGATCTTCCGGCCTGGCCAAGGGGCGCGACTTCGCCCGGCTACGCCCTCTCCTTCGGTCTGCCCGGCCGAGGAGAGCCAAGAAGAGACTTCAGTGGCCTCCACGCCAGGGACTGCTGACGTCACACCTGATGAGGAGGAGGAGGCGGCCGACCCGGCCATTCCGTTCCCTCATGGAGCGAAAGCACCTCCGGCAGCCTGGATGCAAGGACAACGTCCACCAGGGCAGCCGCAAGGTCCTTTTCCACAACAGCAGGGCCTACAAGGGCCTCAAGCGATGCAACAGGGGCCAGTTGGGCCTCAGCCACAACGTGAACCTCAAGGAGCTGAAGGGGCGACACCAAAAGCCGCTCCGGCTACAGAGGGGGCGACACCAAAAGCCGCTCCGGCTGCGGGCAGCACGGCATCACAGGCCGTTTATGCTGCTGCTGCTGCCGATGATGAACCTCGTGGGGGCGACCAGGCAGAGCCAGCTGGCGAGCCAGGTTTGCCAGATGATGGGTCATGGCAGGGTGAGTCTGACGAGGTACCCCGGCCGACCATCTACACAGCCGCTTTTGGCACGGTCTATCATGTGAGGCCGAGCTGCGGAAAGCTTCGATGTGCGTCGCGCATCTTCAGGCATGAGGCTTTCACACCTGCCCATGCGAGCCGCTACGACGTGGTGGGATGATCTACATCCTGGACAACAGGTACCACACTGTGAACCACAGTGGCTTCCCTATGAGCAGGAGAGCCTGTACTGAGTGCGCTGGCGGATAGGATTTTGGCCAAAGTGGCCAAGGGGGAGTGCGTTTGGCACTGTGCACATGCAAGCAGCATGGACCCCTGCAGGATGACACGCACAACTATGTGCTCTGACTTTTTTCATGGCTCAAGAAATAGGAGCTGTCGTCATTGGGCAGGTGTCTTGGGGACCTAAAGGGTTGCTCTAGCACTTAAGACCCATACCCGAAGCCCCCGTTCGTAACCGCAAAATTAATTACATTACATTGCATTACATAACATTACATTACATTACATAGTATACATATACATATATTATACTATATTATACTGCCTATAATATGGTACAACTAGAAAATGCCACGGGTTTCTGGGTTCCTGGCTGGATAACTGGCCTGTGGATCACTGCCATTGGCGCCCCACAGACCAGCCAACGCCATCCGCGCCCGCGGCGCGCGCTTGCGCGCGCCATGGCAAGAGTGGGGTGGTTTCTCAACGGATAACCATGTAACCTCGACGAATCTATAAAAGGTGGTCGATTTTGGGAAGGACGACCTACTCTTGGGTGTCAGTTTAAGAGACATCGATTTCAGCAACCTTGCTGCATTGTGAGAGAGTTCTCATGACCTTGCACAGTGATACAAAGAAAGTGTAGCCTGGATCTTGTTCCTTGCATGGCATGCCTAGTTTCAGCCGTGACAGTGATATGACACCGGCAACATGTGGGCACTGTTGAAAATCTTGCCGTTCTTGCGTCCAAGTTGTCAGCCAAAACTGCTAGTGGCTAACACGCTTCGGTGAACTGAATGTGTTCCAGTGGCTTCGCTGGTCCCCCATGGTCCACCAAGGCCCAAGCCCCTCGGCACTGTCGGTTTTTGCCTAGGCACCGAGGCGGTGATCTTCCAAGTGGATGAAATGATGCTTGAATCGCTATGCACATGTTCCTGGCGTACGCTGGAATCGTCAAAAACATGCACGTACGTATATATATATATACATCGTTATATGTCCTTGTATTATCTATCAATGAGTCCATATATTTTTCAATGTGTTGCTTGTATCATCCCCATACGTGTTGGAAATATTGGATATACATATAATATACATATATATATATGTGTGTATGATCATATACATATATATACATACATACATACATACATTACATTACATTACATTACATTACACTACATTACATTACATTACATTACATTACATAACATACATTCGTCACTCCCTCCCCTTTCGCAGCGCTATGCACATCATACTTTTTTGAACGGGATGCGCAAAGGTCTTTGCTTCATGCTGCCTTCTCTATGACCTGACTCTATTGTCAGGTCATCTTTCATGCTGGGTCCTTTTGAGCCAGCATGCCAGATGGTAATGGACGGATCCATCACCTTCCCCCTCCCTCATGTCGTCATGAGAGAAATCAAAATGGAGGAGTAAGGGGTCGGTGGTGGGATGCTTTGAGCCTGGGAGCTGCGCCGGTCGATCATGACGATCCGGGGAACAAGTTCCACTACCCGTCACTCCCTCCCCTTTCGCAGCGCTATGCACATCATACTTTTTTGAACGGGATGCGCAAAGGTCTTTGCTTCATGCTGCCTTCTCTATGACCTGACTCTATTGTCAGGTCATCTTTCATGCTGGGTCCTTTTGAGCCAGCATGCCAGATGGTAATGGACGGATCCATCACCTTCCCCCTCTTTAGATGATGGGTTTGTCTTTTACCTCACCATGGATCTTCCCATCTAGTTTGACCCCGCTTTCTCTTGCGGATCGTTTCTTCAGGCCTATCGCCCTTCAGCTCCTTCGAAGACTTTGCTAGCCTGATGTCTTTGTCGAGTTCTCCTGCTTTCTCGACAAGCTGGTCTAGGACTTCAAACTGTATGTCTTCGAAGTTTCTCTCGATCCTTTTCTCGGGCAGGAAGCCTGAGAAATCGCTATTCGTGAGTGCATCTGCTTC
The DNA here is from genome assembly GCA_947184155.2 of Cladocopium goreaui. Taxonomy (NCBI): domain Eukaryota; class Dinophyceae; order Suessiales; family Symbiodiniaceae; genus Cladocopium; species Cladocopium goreaui. The sequence continues at coordinate 746,554 of CAMXCT020005001.1, read as the reverse complement.
GGTGTTCTGATCTCTTGGCACCCAACCCAGATCCAATTCCAGGTTGCACTTCTTGAGTTGCATGGCTAGTTCCATAACAACTATCGAGAGAGGATACTTACAAGACATAAAGTGCTGCAACACGTATGTGTTTCCCAGGTTGTCCGTGCTGGCAGACAACGTCAACGTGCTGATACCCTCGTCGTCCACCAAGTTGTCCCCAAAGAGGATAACTGCTACCAGCACTGCAGTCAGTTCCAGCGATGCGATGTTTCGGAATGGTTCGCCTTTCATGTAGGCCCACGGTGCATTGCGTCTATTCAGACGAATGGAAAACCATCTTTCTTTCTCATTCGAGCTCCCTCGAGGGATCTCCCATCCCCCGATCACAATGCACTCGCCTTCTGCCTTGGCATCCACTCTGAACGCCTCGCGGGACCTTTCTTTTACTCTCCTTGGCTTGCACATTGACTCCAAGGAGATCTGCATCTTCACATATTCCAGCAGGATCCTTATCGCCTCCAGGAACTTGGCAAATGTCCCTGGAGCAAGTACTGCCGACCACGCGAACAGCGGGCCGAGGAAGGGTCGGACATGATGCAAAGCACCTGCGACGAATCCGAACCTCCCCAATGCTGATCGGAGATCTCTTCCGACCACTCCTTCTGAGATCAGATGACTGCTGATCCATTCTTCGACCCATTTCACCTTCCTGCTCGAGATTCCTTTCTCGAACATCTGCACATCGATCTGGTAACCAATCCATTGGACTTTGACCCCCCCTCTCACCTTCTTCCAAGAGAGAGGAATCTCCAACAGATCCAAAATGAAAAGCCAGAAGAGCAGTTTCCTCCAAAAGAAACCTCCCGTGGCAACCATCCAACCGTCATCGGCAAACAGCAGGTGTAATATGCCAAGCTCCACCCCTGCCAAAACGTGCCCTAGGCGGACAACGCCAGCGGCCAGCCTCTGCCACCAGTATGCTGCTGACGCTATTCCAAAGGTGCCTCTCGTATGAAGGAAGACCTCTTCCTTCATCTCCTCCTCTTTGCCTGGCAGCCTAAAGGCCTGCAAACCCCAGTCCTTCTCCTTCACCGGCAAGAGCTTATGAGCTCTTGCCACATCATATAACATAGAAAACCTGACCAGGCCCTTCTCCTCTTCTGCCTGATCCTCTAGGTGCATGAGCACCCCTGCCGCGTCATCCACTGTCGGGAATCTCATGCGATCCCTGACCTTTATCCGATGGTTCACATCCACCGAATATGAACCGTCGTGGACGATCCTCACCACATCCGATCCCTGCTCCTTCGGGACCGCCCCAAGTGCGGCTATCGCCAACCTTCCCGCATACTTCTTCTCAGCCTCTTTCAGACTCATCCTGATGATCGAGCCCCTCTCGACCTCCTCCGCCACCTGTCTTGCTATGTCCACCGAGTTATCCTCGGCAGACTTGTAGTTGTCCGCAAGCGTGTCACGAAAGTCTTCTTCCGTGAAACTAAGATTCCACTTTTCCTTTTCTTCGAATACCTCTGGTACCCTGGGTAGCTCTTCGTCTACCCCCAAGCATACTCCTTCTTCCGCAACCTCTTCCAGCCATGAGTGGTCCACATCGCCCACGGCCTCAAGCATGCATTTCAGTCGCCTGAAGTTCACCTCCGATTCCCTGTCATTCGGCCTTCTCCTCGGGTTGAACCCCATACGCTCCAGAGCCAAGTCTAGCCTCTCTCTGAAGCCTTCTATAACTTCGGCGAAGGGGGGACTCCTGGGCTTTACCTGCCGCCATCTTCCAGAAGCACCCCTTGACCCCCTCCTCGCCGTCGTTCCCCCTGATCCATTCCAGGAAGAGCCTCTTACATTCTGAAGAAATTGATTTCCCTTCTTCAGAAGCCACCTCTTTCCTATCCTTCACCGGCCACCTGCCTGGTGAATTCAGACCTCCTCCGTCATGGATAGTCCTATGACGGCCTTTGTAGTAGCATTTGATGGGTCGTTTGGCCGTCCCTCTGAACCCCGTATCCTCATACACGGGGACTCCTTCCTCTTGATCCCTGTACTCCTCTTCTACAGGGATCTTTGTCACACGCTCCTTCTTCGTGTCGTCTTTACAATCCTTTCTTGTAGAGACCTCCTCTGTGTCAGCCTCCTTGGATGATTCCCCTTCCCCCTCCTTGGAGGAAGCGTCCAAGGCTGTCTGGATATGTGACATCAGTGCTTCTGCTATACCCAGGTCCAGCTTTGGTGGGTATACATCGGTTCCGGAGGTGCGGAACCCTTCATCTTCTTCTTTTCTTGCCAGCGACATCGTCACTTTGCACTGGCAATTGCGTTCCAGAGGTCCCTGGTAAACATTGTCTTCGTCCATGACTGGCCACTGGCATGGACCCCAGGCCTGAACCGAAACGGCTGTTGTGACCAGACGTGTTGGTTTGCGCCATGGCGCCCCCCAGCAACACTGGTTGATGGCCACAGTTTGAACTGGCCCTTGTTTGTCAACCAACCTATGTATCTCTTCCAGCTGCTAAATGCTGGCTGGATTCAACTGCATGCCGTCTTCCTCTCTTTTGACCTGCCCTAGGTCTTCAGGGTGTTCCCCAAACAGAAAGACGGGTAACCCGTCCACTGACTGAGGATGTTTATCCACAGTGGCCCAAACCTCAATTGAAAATCTTACCAATTCATTCCCCAAGTCTAACTCATGTTGGAACCTTCTCTTCACCCATGGGTACCCCCACGGATGCTCCTTGCTTCGAAGAGGCGGTGGGCCTCGCCGGTTGGCCATACGAACACGTGTCCATGTGCTACATGGGGGGTACAAATAACACAGTGAAACAAACCAGCTGCAATGTCAGACAAGATCTTAGATTGCAACCGCTCTTGGGTGAGATCAAAACCTTTACCTCTTTTGAGGTCAATCTCATGCGCCTCAAGTTCCCAGCCCGCATCTTTTGTCAGACGACGCAAGCATTCGACCACAGACGTCTTACGCTCCGCCCCTGCGAAGAGGTAGAGTACCTTCAGGGTGAAACTTGAAGGAATCTCGGCCCTGCCTGGGCCCCTACCGCTGTTCTTGTGGTCAACTGCGGTCTCTTCCAAAACTTCAGATGACCCTTCTGTCACCTGAACTGTGTCCCTCCTTGTCTTGTCATCCTCTGCACCCAAGGGGGAGGGAGCCCTTGGGCTCTCGGAACTTCACTTGTTCGCTTTTCCCTCCCCAGCCGTGTCTGGCTGTGAGGCTCCTTTGCCCTTCTTGCAGGAGTGCGCAGGATGCGTGCCGAAACAGATCTGGCAGCAATGCACCCTACCGCACTGATAGCGGCAGCGCTGATCCCTGTTGTTCCAGGCAAAGCATATGTCACGCCCATCTGGCGTCTTCGTGTGCATGGACTTTCCTTTGCCCTTGCGTCCCTTGCCTCCCTTGCCCTTCCCAAAGGATTGCGATCCCCTGGGGTATGATTCCTCCCGAGAGCGTTCTCTCCGGGGAGACCTTGACTTCCTGCCCTGATCCCTTCCGCTCATGGCTGCATCAAGGGCGGCTGGTGTGAGGAAATACCGTTCTTTGATGGTGGGGTCCTTCATCGCGTCTTCCAACGCCTGCACCATCTCTGTGCCCTCGTTCATATACTTCACCATCAGTTTCCTCACTTGGAACTCATAACTCAACACCAGCTCCAAGCTTGGCGTTGCCACGACTTCACCACGCGAGTCCTTTGCCTGAAGTCCCATGACGTGTTCCCCAAGGAGAAAGTCAGCGTACTTGTGAAACAAGTTGGGACCTATATTCCTCAACTCATGTCTGTTGGGGAATTTCAACTGCGCGAACAGGTAGGTGTGTCCGAGGAGTTTGACCCTCTGTCGAAGATCCTCCCCGGACTTTGGTGGCTTGCTCTCTCCATAGCCCTTCTTGACCCGCACGGTGCCGTTCTTGTCCAGGGTCGCGGCCATCGGTTCCGAGTCTGCATCGTCCCTGCTGAGAAACATCACCAGGGACATCCTCTTCCATTCACCTGTCTCGATCTGTTCGAACAGCTGCTCCAGAGTGCCGGTGGACGGCGTGACCTTGTCCTCCAACTTG
>CAMXCT020005001.1:732500-737500 GCA_947184155.2 Cladocopium goreaui | reverse complement strand
GCGTCAAATTTGGAGAGAACCCACAAAGTCAACTGAGACCCCCTGCAGTCTCCGCACCTTCCGCCTGGCTATGGGGGTTTCCTGAAATGGGGGTGACCCAATAGCTTGATGCTTTAGAATAGAAAATCACCAAAAAAAAATGATGATTTTTGGGGTTACCCCCATTTATGGAAACCCTCATTTTTTTAGTGTATGCGATGTTCAAGTCTATGGACTTCATCATCTCCAAACATGTGTGTGTGTGTATGTATGTATGTATGTATGTATGTATATATATATATATATGGGCTGCCTTTCTTAGCCACGTAATTTTTCCAGGATCCTCTAGCCACGTAATTCCTTTTTTCCGGCTCCAGGGTATCAATTCTGCAGCTGTCAGATTCAACGTTTCCATCCGTATCCAATGTAAGTCTAAGATGTCGAAGTGATGTGATGTAATTAGACTTTGGAGAGAATCTGGAAAATGTCAACTCAACTTTAGGGGATGTGGTAAAAACAAAGCCAATGTCATAAACCTGTCATAAACCTCGACTGATGGTGAAAAATACCCACAACCGTAGCCTTGCACGTGGATTGCATGGGAGTGGCCACCAGGCACTTGTAGACGCTGGTCCACCGCCTGTTATGGGAAAACACATGCTGGGGTGACTTAAAGATATGTCAAGACATGTTGATAGGAAACATGATGATATTGAAGCATTAGAAGCCTTGATTTTTGGGGTACAATTCAACTAATTAAAAAATGGGAATGTAGTTGTAAAGCATGGTGTGGCCGCATAAGATTTGGGAGTTCAAATTTTGGCACAAACCAGGTTTGAGGCAAACCCTCAACTACTTTCATCGGGGAGTCTGCCGCTTAGGGTAGATGACCGGAGGGTGATCACTAAGAATCGAAGTTTTGAACTCTACCGCTTTCCTCTGTGGGAGATCAATCTTGAAGAACTTGTTATCTCCAAGTCGCTCAGTGAACCGCTCTGCAGCCATGATTGATATCAGAACACAGCAAATCTGGCGGAGAGCACTTCACGTGGCCGGCGAGCACTGTGATCCAGCCAGTAGCACCTCTGCCAGCTGGCATTTACATCTCGTGTGGTCAACTGGGATCATAATCCGAGGGATGAAAAATTGAGAAGGACTTGGAACCACCAAGCAGACTTGCTTCTTGGATGTTCTTGGATGTTCTTGGATTCTTGGATCAGAAGGCAATTTGGACAAGATGAATCAAGATGAAGCCCCAACCTTTCGACCCGTGCCGGGAAAAACCAACCTCTGAGTCTCCGGACCATCGGTGGTCCTTACTCTGACCCGGATGGAAGGTTGTTGCGCCTCTTCCTTTGTCTCACTGACCTGGCAAAATGGGGAATTGTCCATTGCCATATTTGACTACCAAAGGGTAATGAGGATATAAATCGATGTGTACATATATATATATATGTAATTAATATGCTATAATCACTGGATCTTAATGGGATTTATATAATCAGCGGATATTCGTGGGATAAAATCAATGGATATTGATGGGATACCATCAATGGATCTGGATAGCATATAACAAACCATTTGGTGATGCTTTGACTGTTAGTTATTTATATACATGTATGTATATATATTTATATTATATTATGTTATACTATATTGTATTATATTATATTGTAGTATATCAAATTATAATACTACATTATATTATACTATATCATATTGTATTATCTTATATATTATATTGTATTATAATAATATTATATATATATATTATATTCATATTATACTATTTTGGCCCAGATGGTTCAAGGCGACACATCCTGCTGCATAGCTATCACGAAGCTCATGCCCACAATGAGGAGCTTTCAAACTCTGAATGCCATTTTTCCCCTTTATTCAGGAAGAAGTTTATGCCTGCTTCTCTAGTCAGGAGTTCCTTTTCTTTTCAGATAGATCATCTAATCATACTTGATTAAATTGCAAAAATCAGAAGTGAACTTTACAGAAACCAACTTCCACCGCACTGTTGCGCCTGCACTGCCTCACCGGGCGCCAAAGTCTTTAGCACCTCTGAGTTGGCAGCAACCGTCTTCTGCAGCTTCACCTGGGCTGGTGAAACCTGGTGAATGCTGGTGGAACAGATTTTAATGATGTTTCCATGGATATAGGGTATATAAGGTTTATATTTCAGGTTTGCATGGTGTTCATTGTTTTTTTTAATGAATATAGATGCAATATCTGCGGTTGATATTGGAGATTCAACCAGGAAACATACATCCAATAAGGGTTTTGCTAATAAGGGGACTTAATGGCAATAAATGGAGATTTTCCTGTAGCACATTACATGATTTTACTCAGCAATACATTTGGATTCTAGCAGCGGGATTTTGCCATCAATAAATGAATTGGTTTTGCTTGGGCCCTACAAACATGGAGATGCGCCCCAATGAATTGGGCAATTGAAGATGGGGGGGAATGGAAACCTATAAATGGAAATCAATAAAGGTAGGACTATCATCCCAAGGTAAAGTCATGGTGAGATAACATGTCTACCCACAGCACATCGATGGATGATTTTATGGGTCAAACGGTCAAACGTGTAAGCCCTTGGAAAACCATCAGCCCGCGCGGACCCCCAAGTGTGCGAAAGGGCAAAATATCTGTTCTTTTAGAAATCCCCAAAAAACCCTGTGTAGCAAAACATTTGATAAATCCATCCATATATTATGTATATTATATATTATATATTATATATTGTATATTGTATATTATATATTATCTATTATATAATATATATTATATATGTTATATTATATATTATATAAAATATATTATACATTATATATTATATTATTATATATTATATATTATATATTATATATTATATATGTTATTATATATTATATAAAATATATTATACATTATATATTATATATTAAAAATTATATATTATATATGTTATATTATATATTATATATTATATATTATATATTATATATTATCTATTATATAATATATATTATATATGTTATATTATATATTGTATAAAATATATTATATATTATATATTATATATTATATATTATATATTACATATTATATATTGTATATTGTATATTATATATTATCTATTATATAATATATATTATATATGTTATTTTATATATTATATATTATATATTATACATTAAATATTATATATTATATATTATATATTATATATGTTATATTATATATTATATATTATATATTATATATTATATATTATATATTTTATATTATATATTACATATTATATATTGTATATTGTATATTATATATTATCTATTATATAATATATATTATATATGTTATATTATATATTATATATTATATATTATATATTATATATAATATATTATATATAATATATTATATATGTTATATTATATAAAATATATAAAACATTATATATTTTATATTATATATTATATATTAGGTATTATATATTATATATTATATATTATATATTATATATTATATATTATATATTATATATTATATATTATATGTATTATGCAGTATATTATATATATATTATAGATATTATGGTTGATATATATATATATATGTATATATATATGTATATATATAATTATATATGTATATGTTGCTGTTTCTTCATCTTGTGAGCCACTCATCAATCATTTCCTGACTTCAGGGAGACACTCCTGAGCTCAGAGCCTCCTTGACGATTGCGTAGTGTGTTTTGCTCGCCTTGGCCAAATGACTTGAAGGACTCGTAGGACCCGCCGGGGCCGAATGGATATTTTGATGGGATCATAATTCTATATAACACTCAGGTTTTGCTGCCTAGAAGTTGATTGGGATTGTGGCACCGGGAACCCCAGGCATCCTAGCTTCTGTCATGGTCAATGATTCCACTCACTTGAGGTTGTTTACATCAACCCTAGAACCATCAGAGAAATTGCGCGTGATCTAAAATATGTTTGTCCAAAAATCGTGATATTGTTGAGCATCTCACGTTCAATATTCAGAAGGAAAACCCCAATTGGTTTGAGATATCCTGCTATTCTCCACAAATCTGGACTGGAAAGTCCCCTATGTTCATAAGAAAATCAAAACCCATCCGTAAGGATTTTGTCCCAAAATTGGGTATATCAGACTATACCAGTATACCCAAAATTGCCAGTTCAGCCAGATAAAGAGGGAATTTTTGCAGTCCATTGCAATTGACACCCCCAGTTTCAGACAAACAATTTTGAGATTCTAAAAAATGGTTTGTCTGAAACTGGGGGTGTCAATTGCAATGGTCTCATATCATGTTTGTCTCTCATGTGGCTGCGTCCAAGATGGTCTACCCAAAATGATACCCGTCATGACGGGAACATTATGATCAACTAATTCATGGGATCTTGGTGGAAAAATCACTAGAGCAACCCCCCAAAAAAGACACAAAAGTACAGTCACACTAAAGCAAGGCCATAAATCATGTCTGTCCTATCTTTTTGTTAGGCATTGCCCCATAAAATCATGGTTTTTTTCGGGTGTTTCCGGCTGAGATCTCCGGGCGGATGCAAAGGTGGTGCCTGCGTTGCCAGTGATGGTGATCCATCCCACCTGGCAGGTGAGTTCGGCAGGTAGGTACAATGGGAAGTATTGTTAATGTGGTCAAAACAATAATAAACCACCCCATTTTTGATGGTCTATACAGTCTATACCACCCAGAAAAATGGTGATCTGGGGGATGGTTTATTATTGTTTTAACTTAATCACATTATGTTTTGTTCTATATTACAGTACGCTCGCTACGCTACGTTACGCAATGTAATTGTGTGTGTGTGTCTCTATGTCTATTTCTGTAATTATGTGCATGTCTGCGTTCGTGCGTACATATGCATTCATGTACGTCTGGGCGTACATACATATGGCACGTATAAACAATATGTGTATGTGTATATCTATATATATATACATGTCATATAGAGACGTGTACGCGAATATCTATCCATCAATCTATC
>CAMXCT020005001.1:675000-727500 GCA_947184155.2 Cladocopium goreaui | reverse complement strand
GTGAATGAAACATCACGAAGCATGCCTGGTTGCCCTTGATACTCAGCCATCCCTCCGTGCCGTCAGCCAACGACCTGCCAAGATGGTGTTGCTTCCGGCTGATCATCCACCAGCCATATGGTATGGCACCTGGTATGGGTCTTGATTTTGCCCAGATCTAACATGATCTAACCATCATTGAAGCCACATGACCCATTAAACCACCATTGATGCTCCAGCTCTGCAGCCGATGATGTGCCGTGATCCCCAAGATTCTCTCAGAGGCCTGCCACGGACACGTGTGAGGCTGAGCTTCTCGTCGGATTTGGGTCCCTGGCACAGGTATCACCGTGGTATCACCCAATATGGTCATAACTTTTGATTAGTAAACCCATTTTTTTAAAAAAAATAGAAAAGTCAAAGTATAATCTAATCGAGTCTAGTAGGATTTTACTGTTAGTTCTATCTGTTAAAGGACCCTATGGAATGAACCCATGAAAAAACTGATGCAAACAGGTGCTGGAGCCATTGCCACACTTTGGATCACCACTTGCTGTTGGGCAAATCCTTGGGTGTTTGAAGGTTCACTACTGTTGCTGAAGAAAAAACACTGGGTTGTTGTTTCTTCTCATTTCATCTCGTTGATTCTGGCTAGGACTTTGCGATACCATGGGATACCATGAGATCCCATCAAGTCGAGGTCGATGGGCCACTGGCCTCGAGAACTTCAAACATTTCTTCCACCTCTGCCTGGAAATCAGCGGGAAAAATGTTGGAATCATCTTCGAAAGACCATGAAAACATATGAAAACTATCTATAGAAACTATCCAGTTACTATAGCTATCCATCACTATCCAGTCTATCTGTCCATAACTATCCAACGGCATGCTCAGAAAACACACGCTTGATTTAGGCGCGTTGTCGAGTGTGAAAAAATCATCAATCAGAATTCATTGACAATCGCTTCAACTGTTGTGAAACTCCAAATTGAAATTTCAAGGCATGACCTGCAGCACGGTTTTGACATCCCTGCGGCCTTTCGGATGGTTTTGGCTTTGCTGATCTCAAACTCTGTGGTGATGGCAATTGCCTGTAGTCGTTCCGTCGAACTTGGGAAGCAAAAATCTGGGACGGTATACTGCTGAAAGGTACTTGACCTGAGGAACCAACAAGAAATGAGGATACAGCGATACACCCAACAATAAATGGAGATATACGCAGAAATTGGAAGTAAAGTGACCAAAATCTCAGGTACTCAGGGCTCTGATGCTGATGGAAATCCATACCCATCATCTCGGTCATTTTGCCCACTTCAAATTGCCGTTTTCGGGGGGTATACTCCATGTTCATACCCAAATCGGGAAGTGTTAGCATTCACCCACCATTTCAGACTGCCCTGAGCTCCCTGACCGTGGTCACCGAGTAGTAGCGCTGCACAAAAGCTTGGAATGCTCGCTTTCCGATGGTGCCGGCCTGGCAGCACTTCTTCGGGGGAATGATCGACCACCATAACTTAACAGCCATCGCCCCTGCATCTTTACGGTGTGTCAAACCAATAAGAATTAATGTCAACCCTGGATTAATAAACCCCTAGGCTGGTTAATTGGGGGGGTACCATTTAAGTATTGGATTATGACTATTGGAGGAGTACCCCTCTGCTTTAGGATTTTGAACCACCATCATCCATATGTTAAGGGCTTGTGAAGCCCGAAAAATTCTGGGTACTACAACCTTTGGGTGGAGCAGGCAGGAACTTGGTGTTCCCGCTGGTGCGAGATCAGGCCTTGTTTCGGCCTCTGCAAAAGGATTGACACAGTTTAATGGGGATTCCAATCGTCATCACTTGTCATCATTATATATCACGAATCCCAACCTGACATTAAACACGCCTCAGAAATCATAGTAGGGATTTTACACACAGGGTGCGTTCAATGTCAGGGGGGTGGGATTGTGTAGTACATCATCCCCATCTTTTTCTCAGCTCCAGCAGTTGACAACATACGTATCTTGGGCATCTCAAGAGTGGGACCAAAATGAGTCAAATGGGCGGATCAAAATGTATAATTTAGAGATATCTTCAAAATGTATACCTGATTAATCCTGATTATACCCGACATTCCACCATATAACATACGTAACGTATATTTTATGATTTTTGATGATTTTTTGAGATGCCATAAATCCCCAGCGATTTAGCATGCTCCGAAGCCTCCCGGGCCTCCACTTTGCGGCACACCAACTTGGCATGCTCCTCGGACAGTCCCAGGTCCAAGCTCAGCAAACCTGGGCGCAAAACATGGCGTTGACATCGTGACATGTGGGAAATCTCCGATCAATTCAACAATTCCGATGAAATCCGGGAAAACTATGGGAATGTCATTGGAAAATGTTGGAACATCATGGAAAATCCACTATAAATGGAGTAGGAAAATCATCGAAATGGGAGATGTGTTAGCAATGCTTGATTCCCAGAGGGTATACTGGCTGGTTGCTTTCGGGATTCCAAGAGTGGATAGTGTTGATATCATGTGATATCCCATTTAAGATCATTGTGTATGGGACGAATTATACCCATATCATAAAAATACCCTCATTATCCTTCGGTGATTAATCATGTCTAGCTGGAAAGTCCCCATTTAGTTCGATGATTTTCGTTGCCGGAGGGCAACTGGCTGCGTAATAGGGATTCCAATCATGGATAATGATAACATAAACAGGTCATCTATGGTCATCTCATTTTAAAAAACGCAACATCTTTGGCAGTTGAGGTGGCCCTACGGGCTGTGTTGGCTCCTAAAACCGAGGTCCAGACGTTTGCACAGAGCCTCGTGCTTGATGGAACCACCTTCAGCCAATTCCGCAAAGAAGGCGTCGAAGGTCATGCCCTTCTGGTGAACCTGCAGGGCTTCTCGGCAAATGGTGCGGTCAGAAGCACCCTGAACTGCGGGTTTGCGTGGGGGCCATCATTGTGTCTGCTTTCAATCTTTTTGGGTACACATTGTATGTGGCATCATTGAAGCTGTACCCATTTCTTGTTTGGACATGATTGGATCATTCTTAGCTCAACTTTTAAATATTCGAAAGTTACAGTACAAGGCATTTCTATGATATCTTTGAAAACAGTTCAAACCAGACTTCAGAAAAACATGTCGTCGTGGTTTCAGTATTCTACCATCTATCAATGGATTGGTTTAAGGGAAAATCTACAGGAAACCATCGATTTTCCCATTAAATATGGGGTTTTCCTGTAAATTTTCCCTTAAACCAATCCATTGAATCTATTTGAATCTAAACATACAAAAAGCTATGGGAGATCACCATGGCTTCCATGGCGCGCCTCTGCCCGCAGGGCCGCAGAGGCCTTGACGGCGCCCGCCTCGGAGATGCTCTTGCAGGCCGCCTTCACGGCCTCCAGTGATGTATGGAGGCCGAAACCATGGAAAATCTGGGGATTTCATGATTTAACTGGAAAAAACCGGGGATTTAACTTGATTTAACTCCCAAAAAATATGGAAGATGAATATGAATAGGATTTTAAGCATGCTATCATTCGGATGTTCTCGTCATTGCGACAAAGAGGATGGGGATCCCATGTTCACTATGGGTCAGTTCACGGTACCCGAACCTGTTCTGGAAATTGCGCGGATGCAAATGGATGTGAATACAGTAACCCCCAAACTATGGGTTTTCGGTGGTTTTGACCCAGTGCCATTTGGGGTTATATGGGGATTTGGATGGAGACTTTTTGATAGGGATGGTTGATGGGGAAAAACGGCAACCATTGGAAATATAGTGGGTTTGGTACCTGACATGGGTGGATTCTTGTCCAACCAAAATGGGGATGTAGTGCGTATATGTGGTATATACTGCGTATATGGATTTATTAGAAACAATAAATATGATTATATAATATTATATATATATCACATTGATTGTTTCTTAGAAAATGTGATATACACGGTACCAACCAACCATGCAATGATTCACATGTGATTTAACCAACAATAAATGGTGAGTTAAACATAGTTAAACCAGCAACAAATGGTGATTGAGCTAATTCATATGTTTAATCGGATTTGCCCTATTTGGGCGTGTCTGAAAGTGGTGTATACCATATACCCCCAAAAAAGAGTGTTTGAGTAGGGAAACTGATCACAAAGGACTGGAATTTGGGGCAGCTGTGGACAAAGCCATCTTGTCACCAAGCAATCAGGAGATGCAACTCATTTCCGGGATTTGATGGGATTTGTTGTGATGTTGTCATGTTGTGTGATGTTGGGGTTACAGGATTTCATTTGTAGATGATATTCCTTTGAAAGAACGAGCAAGGCTGGAGGGCCTACAACTGATATTAATTGTCTAATACCAATGAAAAGTTGGAAAAGTAACCACGAAAACATACCAGAAGAATTGAGTTGAGAACAGCTAGCCAGACGGTATTGAACTGACAGAATCAGAATGGTCGTATTTGCAGAAGAATACCTGGGTCTACCTGTGACCGGCTTCGTATGACCTTTCTGATTCCGTCTGCAAGCTAAGATCGCAATAGAAAATCCTGTCTCCGTGATTTTACATGATTTGCCGCATTGAATCAATGCCTTAGAGGCAAGATCGGTAAAACCAGCAAGTGAATGACGATATGGGTACAAGATGGAGCTAAAATCCGAAGTTTGGCAATAGGACCGGATGTAGCAGTGCAATGGTCTGAATAACAGTGGCTCTACAGAATGACAACCCCCTCTCCACACCTGAAGCGTATGAGCATTCTTCTTCACAAAGGACTCAACCTATCAACATGTCCGCGCTCCCATTTCAGAACATCTGTTCATATCTTAGACGTATCTGTATTCATCTCTCATGCTGTTCATCTGCGGCTTCTATGGGAGACGGCTTGCCCCCGCATGCCATGATCGTCAGGCGAATCCTCAAGCTTTCACGCAGCGGAACCAAGGGCCTTTCCGGTGAGCTTGGTCAACTCCTTCTTCGCCTGGGTCAAAACCCACAGCCCCGGGGATGTGGTGAGACCTCATTGCACAGTGGTTGTACCAAAAGAACAGGAAACATTCCGCAAGGGTCTGGAACTTAGCATAATTTCATATAATGGGTTACCATAATGTTCTATGCCAGAATGATCCGATCGAACTCAAAGATGAAATGGCCGTCGCAACCTTTGGGGGATTGACCTCTAGCCTCTACCTGCTGCATTCATCAAACATGGCAGGGGACGGACCCCCACGGTCCCCAATTTGTCCATGTGCACCTCTGCCAGGGGTCCTTTCGCAGCCTTCAGGGGAAGAAGCTCTGTCCATGTACATTAAAAACCCAAAAAGGGTGCCATGATCTGCTGTGGTATGTCCTGATATATCTGATATGTCCTGATGCTGTGAGTATGAACACCAATCATCAAACGCCTGAGGCGTTTGCGGAACCTCCCAACCTGCCATTACTTCTGGATCCCAACCTTGATCTTCTTGATTTCCTCCATAAGGTGGGTCTTCACCTGCCAACAAAATCCACCAACACGCCACCACGAATTCAGATCAGGACGCCTAAACGTGCTGCTTGAAGCCTTTTTTGGGGGGGCAGTTGGTCTGAAAATCTTCGCAAAACAGTGTGAGTTGGCACCGTTCCTGGCTAAACTACATGTTGTTCAGGTCCCAGCACTGATCTAGCTGATTCTCCCCGCAACGGAAGTGGCCTTGTTGCAAACTGATGCAGCCTCTGGCACCATCTTTTCCACCTCCTGCAGAGAAGTCTATGGGCGGAATGCTACAAGCTGGATCAACAATGATTGACGGTATGATCAAATGATCATGATCAACAATGATTGATGTATATATATATAATCAAATGATCGTTCTCAACAATATTGAACCAATCACTTGATTTCTGTGATCCTTCCCCCTTTCTTCAATCACAGCGAAGTCCATCATTGGCCCACCTCCAGCACACTGGATGGTGTCTCAAACTTCAACACATCTTCGCCCTGGAGTCTGAGGCTTGACGGACGACTCAAATTGAGTGCGATTTTATTGGGATTCAAGGTGATGGCGGTGGAAGTTCAGACTCAAGAAGCAATAAGTTCAACTTCTTGGTGTTTGACTCGTACCTATATGGCTATGTGTCAAAACCTTGTACCCCGGTGAACATCAAAATAGCTGGTAAATGGATGTTCATCCCACTAAAAATGGTATTAATAGGTATTGATCCATACCTATATGATCCCTATCTGCGGCTTCGAAAGGGGTATCAAAGTCTAAGGCCCAGTGGACCGCCAATGGAACGGTCAGTTTTGGGATCTTCAATCATCCCATTGTGTACCCAAAGGGGACCCCTACTTCTTTCAAATCCCCCTATACTTGATGGATCTGCCCATATATTAGTTGCTTCACATCTCCCACGTTGAAAACTCCACATTATATGGCTTTAGCTCAAAACATTTGTTCTACTCCAAAAACTCGCTAAGAACAAGAGGAGATAAAAAAACATCTATGTTGGGGTTTTAACAAATGACATAATTTTCCTCAACAGATGTGAAATCTACCACAAAACAACATCAAATGACGGTGGAGAACCTGGCCTTGGAAGCCAGCAAAGCTTCAGCACTGGAGCTGATCTGGTTGCTGCGGGCCTGATGGAAAATCCCTCAAGAAAACCACCCAGCAGGCCCAGCAGGTGATCCAAAACCAGCTGGGAAACCTCACCATATGACTGGGGGAATAAACATTCAGCTATACCAGCTATATTTCGGATAATATTAGGATACCTACAGGATGGTGTCCCCCAGTTATAAGTTGGTTTATACACCCCATTAACTAGTTCGTTATATCACCCATAAACCATAGTTATTGGAGTTATTGGCACCAACTTAGCTAACTATGGGGCACCACCTTGTAGGGTACCTAGGGAATCTGATCGTCTTCCCGCGTCAGTTTTTTGGGAGCGGTGGCTTCACCTTGGGTTTCTCCAGCAATGGGGAATTCCATTAAAATGGTATAAGGTTCTCAATCTGGAAACATATGATGTTCATGTTCTCAACCATGGAAGTCCAGATTAGGAGGTTTCCAAAAATGGAACCACATTTTTATCATCTATTAAAATCAGAGAATTTCTATATTCAAACCTATGGTTTTGGGGATCCCCCAGACAACCCCCGCATCGACTGTTCCCACGCCACGCCTCTGCCGCATCCACCTGGCCGTTGCAGTCCTTCAGGATCGCCTCGGCCTCCTTCCGCTCCTTGGCCTGGAGTATGGCAGGAGCTGGGAAAACCATGATCCTCTCATCTAGGGTCATGGTCTAAAAGGTCTTGGGAACACCAACAAATGTTGGGAAAATCCTGAGTCAAATCTTCCAAACCCTATTTGGGTCTATGTGAAGTCGGAAGGTAAAAGCCGTTGGTTTATATGTTCACAGATGCTGGTGAATTTGCCAGTACCAAAGTCGAAAGATGTACAAGCAGAAAGATCACAAATATTTAAAAAGCCCTTTGTTTGCTGTTGAGAAAATAATCCATAAAAGGGATAAAATTTGGAGAGGTCCATTGCTAGTTTGGTTTGCTGGAGGGTTTTAACCCCCCACTATCCCCGGCAAAAAAGATGACCAAGCCCTTGATTTTGGGGAGATTAGTTTTTCACGAACCAACAAATGGAGGTTTCCTAAAATGGGTGTACCCCCAAATCATCCATTTGAATGGGATTTTCATGGATTTTCCATTATAAACCATCCATTTTGGGGATCCCCCATTTATGGAAACCCCCAAGTCTGGTTTAACCAATGCAATCCAGCTAGATCCAGCTAGTTATGCCAAGGTTTGAGTCTGTCAAAACAACTAGTGCAAAAGTCCTATGAAGGATAAGGATATGACTAGCCAAAGCATATTTTGGAGTCTCTACCAACAACCATTGGCATTGAACAAATGCGGGCACGTCCCCAACAAAAATGGAGAGCGTTCACGTCAATGGTCAGAAATGAGGTTAATTACGAAGCTTGCAAACAACATGAATAACAAGATCTGCATCGAAGATGGCACGATGTGCCCTTTCTTTCGCGTGCAAACAATTAACCCTATCAAATGCTTTCAAACCGGGGAGAGTTGCCAACACAACTGAGAACCGGTATGCACTGAAACTAACTAAAAGGTACCAAAAGTGGGTTCCCAAAAAACCCAAAACATCTGTGGTGTTCAGTTTAACTTGGAATGCAACAAGGATTCTGACATCCAGTTGACAACTAGTTGACCGGAGATTTAGCCTCGATGTGCGCAGTCTTCTCTGCAGCTTCAGCCTTGGCAAAGTCCTTCTTGGCGGCTACGACCTAGAGCTCCGATGCCAGACCCCACGGAAACGGCCGGTGAAAAGCCACTGCCAGACGTAGCTAAAGTGTTAGTCGAATCAACAAGCGCATGGTCCCATCTCTTGTCTTTGTTTTCCAACTACTCTTGGAGAAGGACATCCTGCGGCACCATTTGAAGGTTGAACATAGTTGTGTATTAATATGTGTATGCAGTACATTCATTATACATATATGATCATATATGACTACATGTGTCTGTCACGTATGACTACATGTGTCTGTTTGCATGAATGGACTTCGGTGTGGTTTTATCCATCTTTCCATCCTGCGAAGTCTTCCACTGAGTTTGATACTTTTGTCTTGAGCTTTTGAAGCTCGGCCGCATGAGCCTGTGCCTGAGACATGATCGCTGAAATCTCTCCGTTAGACCCTGATGCCTGATGCCTTTCAGGCCAACATCATGTCTATCGGTGCAAATCTGTTTGCAACTTATCCAACACGACTGCAAGAACAAGCTGATAGGTTTTGTCCTTGATTGGACTAACATATAATATATTCAACTGCTTAGTGGTTTCTATCATCTCAGGTACGATGGAAAGTCAAGAAAATTTTGTCACCAACCGGTCACTCTATCACTGCTCTATCACTGCTCTATCACTGCTCTATCACTCTATTGTCACCTAAATACCTGCGTCTTATGGACACGGTTTGAGTGCAATGTACAGGCCTTCGGCCGCAGCTTGTTGATTTCTGCTTTCGCCTGTCGGCTCCATCATGGATTGTTGGGGCTCTATCCTTATTCAATGGCTTGTCCCAGTCACATCTACAAGGCAGCAAAATAGATTGAGTTGTCCCACATTCCACCAGCTACTCTGTCTGTATCTACAGCTCACAAAAAGGATGAACATGTTTTGGCAGAGCAAGCTCTCAAAGCCCTGATTTGCTGTCTTTCAATATCTTTCAGCCCAAACCAAATCACACCATTTAATCATTCAAAGAATGATGGTCCTTTCTATATAAATCCACACCTCAATGGTCCCAGGTCCCACTTCTGTTGCATCAGCATCTGGGCCTCCTGTAGCGGCCCGGTGTTGTGCGCGGTCAATTCGTTGCCCTTCTGTTGGATGAACCTTGGCGGAAAAAAAGCGTAGGGATCATCATCCCGTGGTCGAACATCAATATGTGAAACCACCAGTGGAACAACCAGTAGTTACATGGCAGTGTGTCAAAACCTTGTACCCCTGGTGAACATCAAAATAGCTGGTAAATGGATGTTCATCTCCCTAAAAATGGTATTTATAGGTATTGATCCATACCCACATCTTGAGGGACCATGTATTCTACCTTGATTTCCACAGATGTAACCAGCCTGGAACCTTGCACCATGACCACCATGACGCTGGTCAGCAGTAGTGGAGGCTATTCAAGACATGCACTTGAGCATACCCACTTAACGGATGAGGAAACTCATAGTACAAGCAACTGGATGTTTCGTCAAACGTCAACAAACACCTGTTGGTTGTAGCAATCAAAAAAAAACAAATAGATCTCATAGTATAATGATATTAGCATATTCCATGCATTAATAACATTAATATATGTGATGTGCATGATGTACATAATATTATTCAATATGGATATGTGTTGCTAATGTACTCATGGTTATACAATGAAAGCCCAGGTGCGTGATCACCTTGCGCACCGCTGCAGTTCGCTCCTGGGCCGCAACTCAGTTGGCAAGTTTAACTTGGGCCCTTTGTGTGAGCTGTAGTAGAGGTTATATGAGGTTAGATAGTGTTAATGGGGTCTGAATTTCTGGGGGTTCGCTATTTCACCAACAGAGTTGTCATCCAAGTTAAACTGGTCAGTAAAATAAAGGATAAAGTAATGGTAGTTAAAAGTGGTACCCCAATTTTGAGAAACGCCTGTTATAAGCCAAATGATTGTACAGGCAAATCATAGGGGGGTTCCTAAACTATATCAGTCGGTTCTCTTTGAAAGCAAATTCATGACCCATGAAATTGGTGACTGTAAGGTTCAAGACTATATCGTTCAAAACCCCATATCTATACGTATAATTATATCTATAATTATATATATATACGTTATGGATTGGTCAGGCTTCCCAAGAATGTAGAAGCCCACAACAAGCTTGGCTTCCCATGACTCCTAGGTCAAAAAACACCAACGCCTAGCAGGACACCTCCAGAGTCTTGTCCAGTGAAGTGCAAAAGTCGCTGAAGGGCGAAGACTCCTAACGGCATCAATCGCTTTCGGAAGATCCAGTTGAAAAGCCACAGAAAAGCCCTGTGTAACTGAAAAACAAAATAGTTAGTTGATTCGGCGCCCTTGTTTGGGTCACCAAAGTTGTTCTCTTGCTTTGGCCTAGAAAAGTTGTGGCTATGGACAGTATGGAGAAATCTGTCCCGGATCCACCATCCCAGGGGAATTCCCATGGGGAAATCCCATCATCGAAGAGGGCTAAACCACCCCACCTGCAGAAAAGTGGTGCCCTGGTTCCCCTTCAGCGTCACAAAGCCCTGCTTCCCGGAGCTCAAAACCTTCACCTGAATGGAGAAAAAGATGGAGATCTGGTTGGAAAAATCTGGAAAAACCTTGGTGTATACCAACTCTATACCCCAAAATAGTGATGTGTTTGAATGATCAGAAAATGAGTAAGAAGTGGAATTTGGGGAAAACCCCGTTTTGGACTAACTGAAACGAATTGAAACGAGATTCGGTTCAGAACGGTGGAACGTGGTCAACTGAGCAGTGCCAAAAAGCCCTTGGAAAATCCCTTGTAGGGGTTGATTCATGAGGGGTCCCACAATGGATTATGAGAATCCTGAAGTCTTTGTTTGGTAGTAACTCAGCCCAACTTCCCCCCCAAAATGAAACACCGCCAGAAACATACAGAAACCACATTTATAGTAGGGGATAAAAACACTAATATCTGTGATCATCATATTTAGGATCAAAGTATATGAAAGTGTGGAAAATATTAAAGGGGGATGGGATGGGATTTGGACATATACATATATATCATATCATATATGTATTGTATATGTTATATCATATCATATCATATCATATTTTATCATATCATATAATATCTATATATATATATTGTAAATATATTATATATGTAACGTATATCATTTATAATATTTATATCATATAAAATCATAACGCGTCAAAAGCCCTAAATCATCAAGCCACATGGGCCTCCACTCGCTCCATCCCTGTGGCTTCATCCTTGGCAATGGGCCCCAAGGCCTCCATGACCTCAGTGAAAGGAGCAGAATTTCATCCCCCCAATTCTAAGCCAAAAATCCATGGGAAAAATCCTGGAAGTTGGATGGTTGGTGATGGAAGGTGATGGAAGGTGATGGAAGGTGATGGAAAGTGATGGTATTCCCATCATACTGGTAGATTTTTTGGTGCTGTGGCCATGGCCACGAGGACAACTGGTGTCTCCGGCTTCACCAGCACAAAGTTGCAAGGGACCCAACTTCTATCAAAATCACATGTTTTCTGGATACCCTCTGGTATTCAAACCAGACTCTAGGTGGAAAATCACCCATTGAACATGTTGCTACGATGATTTTCCCATTATTTTCCTCATATTTCCCAGCTAGCCATGGCTCTTTTTTGGCCGGGCCTCGCCAGTCTCCACCTTTCCAGTGGTCTTGCTGACTGAGACCTGGCTACAGATCTTGGGGCCACCACGAATAGATCCACCACTCAAAAGGATTTCTGGATATTTCGGGGTTTCTTAAAATACCCCAAATATCCCCAAATCATCCCAAAAATTAGACAGTTTTAGTATTGAAACCCATCGTTTTATATACAATGGTACCACCATTTTAGGAAAGCTCCAGATTTTGGGTCATCTTCGCCTGTAGCACATCCGTCATGGAGATGCCGGTGACGCACACAAACTTCAGCTGGAAGATGGCCTGGAGCCCAAAATGGCGCTTTCGCCGGCAGAAATTGCTGGTACAGGCACCAGCATTACAAGTGGAGCCTGAACTCACTTGATACCCTCTGGTAATTTAACGTAGCTATTGAAAATGGCCATAGAAATAGTGGATTTTCCCATTAAAAATGGTGATTTTCCATAGTTATGTTAGTTTACCAGAGGGTATCCCTGAAGAGCTGCTTTTGGGCGTGTAAAGCCAGCATCAGGCAGCTGAATGACTTGGGAGGTGAAAGAATGCTTGGGAATCGAAAGCAAGATGAGATAAACCCGCGCCCTGACAAAGACAGGCAAGTTGAGGTTGCAGATGTTCTATCAAATCAATTCTTCAACATGTTTTTTTGGAAAAAAAACTGACATGTCATCAGGTGAGATCCGCCTTGAACTCTGCCAAGGAGATCTGCCCATCGCCATCTGCATCCACCAGCCTTGAAGAGTTTCCATGGATTTCAGGACCCAGATTCGTGTGAGAAAACCAGTTCCAAAAAGATGCCACACCACGAATCTGATTCGTCCGCAGAAACTTCCTGAGTGCCTGTGCTTGGCCAAGGCGCTGCGTCGCTCCTGTCCCAAACCCATAAAATTCATCGTTTGTCGTCATCAATCCTATGAAAAATATTGAAAATTCTCATGTTGAGGGGTTTTTGAAGTTTACAGTTTTCAGATGCACTTCCGTTCAGACACATCTTCCCAACCACTGCCCCAATTTTGGCCAGTGCGCGCGTCAGCGCGGCATCTGTGTCGCCAGCGGCTCAACTTCTCAGCTGGCGCGGTCCAGGAGAGGCTTGTTCTCTCCCAGGCATCAACACACCCCATCCCAGCCACGCTGTCTGGTGGGTGCTTTCTATTTGAGTTTGTTGTTTGATGAACGTGGTCCGCAAGGTTAGAAGAATAAACATAAAGTGATGAAGCATTGTTTAGACATCTTGAATCCCAACCGGATCATCTCATAGTTTTGTAGCTCTTGACTCATTGTCTGAGCTCTGAGGAACTTAATGCCAGGCGCCATTTTGGGGGCTGTGGCAGTCCTCAAGTTCTGTGCGCGAAAAATTATTCCAACGCGGCTCCCAGTGGGCTCCCAGTGTTGCCATCCTGACCTTTGGACCTTTGGATGCTCCATGCCATCCATGCCTTCTGGGGGCCGCTCTACGCGACGCTACGCGACGCATCGACGCTCCTCGACGCATCGCGATCTAACCAGCAGCCTTGGGCTTGTTGGAGACCAGGTAAACCTTGCTGAAGGCATCCCCTGCGTAGTTGTTGATGGCCTGGCAAACTGGGCAGGCTGGGCAGCTTGCCCCAACGTTCACCACGAAATTGAGAAACAGATTGGGGGATTCCCCCATCAGATAGAAATATATATATAATAATAGTAGTAATAATAATAATAATATATCATAATATATACAGAGCTCCCCGCATCTGTTTTCACTGCTAACATCATCTCTTGTGAGAGATTTTGGGGCCTCTCCAACAGATAAAAGAATCCCATCTTCCAATAGCGGGAATAACTGCCAGGCATGAACAAACTCCAAGGTCTCCATGTTTGTACAAATGCGCTGCATCATATTATATCATCATTTCTCACCATCTATGTGAAATTCTTCCCGGACATGAAATAGATCATTGATATCACCGGGTTCAACCACTCGTAACTGCCGTACATCGGTCGACTAATAAAAACCCCAAACCTGACAAACGAGGCCATGAAATCGGAAGCCTTCCCTTAATATGAACTGGCACTTGTGGCCTTGCAAATCTATGATAATCTATGTAGGTGTGTTTCAAAAATGAACACCCAGAATTCCAAGTTGTTTTTTCCTTAGCAACAGAGCGGCTTCTTCTGGCCTTGCAGTAGTTTTGGATCTGTTTGCTGAGCACCATGGTGTCCAACGGCTGAGGTTGCGCTTGGCGGTAGCCCTTCCCCTTCCCCTGGGTGCCAGCAGGGAAAACCGACCAGGGTATGGCAGGGTGTGGCATGTGATCTACACCACAACATCACCGAAATGCGGTTAAACCATGTTAAACCTCATAGAATTACATGGCTGCTATGAAAAACATCGAACATTGTTGATCTGATGAGCTTTCTGGTCTGCGACATTGAAACAAGCATGGCCCATTCAGCCTTATCATCTCCCTTGCGACCCGCATTTCGCTCGTACTGGGCCTCAAACAAAACAGTTCAGTGCCATCGGTGGCAACCCGGCAAGACCAATTGCACACTTAATCCGCTTCGACATGAGTCTAGATATATCTAATCATATCTATATCTCTATATATATACTTATATAATATAATATAATATAATATATATATATATATCTTTATATATATATCTTTATATATATATATATATATGTACACATACTACTACAGATGTCCAAATATATCCAAATATCTCCAAATATATCATATTTATTCATATTTGGTCCTTTCACTTCTTGTATCTTCTTGTAAATAATCCCATGATTCCTGTGGGCAATTAATCTCTTCCAACATTAAACAACTGCCCCAGTGATGTGCCAAGCTCGTGACCATCTTCTGCTGCTCCTGGCTGCACCGTGGCACTGCTTTTTACATTCGCTTGGGATGGCAGAATGCCTCCACTAAGGGGCTGTTTATACTCATTTCATCATATTTCATCTGATTCAACATTTATAAACTTAGAATCATCATAATCCTTAGCCTTAACCATGTCTTTGAGAGGTAGCTCCGCTCTGTCACAACCAGGATGATCACCGCGACAGTGGGGTGCTGGCCATATCCGAGGTGGAATTCAGTTCAGTTCACTCTTGGCAATATCCTCCATGATCGTTGGTTACATCCCCGATGTCATCGATTTTCCCCGCTCAACCTGGACCCAATCACCAGAATTCCTTTCCATCAATGGCAAATTCCCTTTTCTAGCTGTTTCTCCCATCATTTCCTGGTTTTTTTTTGAAAATATGCTAACCCCCATATACCCCCATTCCATCCACTGGTCATTTTCCCATCCATGTTCCCCAATGCCTCCGCCAAGTTCGCCAAGGCTGAGCTCAGGAGCTGCACGTTCTTCTCAAAGAATGCCTGCTGGGTGGTGGTTGCCCTAGAGGACATGATGGGATTATATAAATGGTGTGTGTGTGTGTGGGTATGTGTATATATATATGTGTATATTTATGTGTGTGATAACTAGGCAAATAGTGAATATGGATAGTTTACATGGATAGTTATCATAACTTTACGTGTATATATATACATGTGTTATCATCCCATGTTGAAATCGTCTATAACTAGGTGATACTAGGTGTATAAATGATCGGATTTACCATGATTATAGTGGTTTCCCTAGTGGTTTTATGGTGGTTTCCCTAGGGATTGCGTTTTTACTACCTAGGTAAATCATGAAAACCATGGGATGCAGGGGGGTACATAACTAACAACAGCTATACTCATGAATGATAGGACTGTAATATCATCATATTCATTGTAATAGTCATGATAAAATCCCAGAACATCCCCGATTAAATGTAGGCTATTTGAAAATGGAATATATCATGATGGTTAGTTTAACAGAATAATTTATCCATGAAAATATGGTACCCAAAAAATCCCATGATGTCTCATCATGTTTCCGAAAAGAAAACTAAGAAAAAAAAACTTCTGTGGGAACACCCAAGCTCTCCAAGTTTCAGACACACCCATGTGGCCTAAACTTGGTGACTTTTCAGCTTTTTTCATGATTTTGAGTCTCATCCCATCCATTTTTAGCCAGGGTGATCTTTCAAAATGACCTGTATCTTCCAAAAGATCCACCATTTTTAATGGGTACAACCAACTATTACTGGTTGGTGGGTTTCAAAATAAACCATCCAGCTTTGAAGGTCCTGGAGTCGTAGGTATGACCGTATGACCCGCTCCAAGGTTCCAAGATTCCAAGATTCCAAGGTCTTGATCCCCCACCTGATTCTCCACGTCCAGGGTGTCCACTTGCGAGGTGGCCAAAGGGCTCATGATGGACCAGTCCAGCAGGAAGCACTCAGCCAAGGGTGAAGCTGTCACCACCTATGCAGCGGGGTAAACGGTAAAACCAGCAAGACTAGGGGGAGGATTGCGAGGATTTCGGGAATCAAATTTGGGGTTAACCAACCAAGCCTGGTTCAACCAGCAAAAATCGCAGATCAACTACCAACTTACCAAGTCAAGAATTTCTCAAACTTGAGAATGGGTCAACATGTTAGGCCCAAGGACCTCTGGAATTGCCTTTTGGAGCTATTTTGAGTAGTCAAATTTTGGGCAATCTCATTTTGGGGCTGCCCAATTTTGCCCCACGACACATTTGAGATCATTGGGCAACCTGCAAGTCAATGATTCCACCTGCCACGCCGTCGCTGGGGCATCGGACAATGGGAATCTCTACGAACATCTCGTTGACAGACATCTCGAAGAGGTCGGCCTGGCCGTGGCAGATTTTTCTTCGTCCCAAAAATGCCAAAGTGATTAAAGGCACACTTTGAGTCAAGTGTGCGGTTGAGTTAGATTGAAGTTTGCCAACTATTCCCTGGGCGTCCCCACCTTGGGCGCAGCATAGCTATTGCTGTACCTCAGAAAGGCGCAGTTCCCAGTGAAGAAAACAAACTTATCTTTGGTTGGCCTATATCATCCCATATTTTTTGTAGGTTAATCCTCAAGATATCCTCATGACCCCTCATGCTTCATGGTTTAATCTCCCGTTTTGTGGTCCCCATGCTGCAGGGATTGCCTTTTTGGTCGCAAGAGACAGCCGCAGTCATGGCCGGTGACGGTGGTGACGGCGGGCTTCTCAACAGCAACATCTCTCACCAGGTTGGCCATCGCAACTGGATCATGGATCTGCCTAATATGGCTGCATGAAGTCCATTGAACAGGTGCTAATGATTGAAAACCTGTTATATATCAAAATTTATCATAACATCATATTGGAACATCATTAAAGTGGCATTTTGAGGTTCTCGCAACGACATTCTTATTTGCTCTGCTGCGATCACTTGTCATCATTTTATGCGCCTCACCTGACGTTGCGAAGCTACGTCGAAACATCACCACCCGGCAGGATGCCGAAACGGCCGGCAGTGGCTTTGTCCAAAAATGCAGGGTAGATCCCGTACATCCCACAGAAATGGTGAAAGAAATGCTGATTATAAGCGCCTTGTCTCGATCATGGGATTTTAGGCTTCCCCAACACTCTGAAACAAATTACCACGTGTTTTGGCCGATAAATCAGAGCCTTGTCGCCCTGAAGCAGCAGCGAAACACCTTTAGAAAATCTCGAACGCGGTCAAACGACAAGGATGGCAGGGTCAATCCGCGCAACAGCTTCCGCCGGGCCCACTACAGCATAAAAGTTGTATTAATATGTTGTCATATGACTGGCGGACAAAATTACTTACTACCCGCAATGGACATGGCCAAAGTGGGTGGTCCCCTATCGGTTGTGAAGGTTTGTACTTCCATGCGAGGTGCAAAAATAAGGTATCGGTAAGTGGGTGGTCCCCTATCGGTTGTGAATGTTTTCGCACAAATGTTCAGTCCACTCCCCACTACTTTAGTCTTCCGCTAATTTTGTCGATTACTCTATGTTGTTGTATGAAGTTGTATTGGTCACTGATTGAAAGTTGCAATGGAATCACTGAGGAAAGACCTGTTTGCACTTTGGCATCTGCCTTGAATCAATGTCAACTGCTGGCAGAATTGAAACCCCGTCACCCAAACCTCCGAACAACTTGAGCCTGACATTTTGAGAAAGCGTAAAATACCATACAAATCCATAAAATATCTAGGTCTCAGAATTTTGCCTTTCCAGGAACAGCGGTTGGTGCTCTCAAGATCTCTCAAGTACAAGTGGAAGTTCATGACTTAAAAGCTCCAAAGTTTCAGGCTCCAAAAGTGGATCTGATTGAGTGACGATATCTGCACTGAATTCTCCACAGGGCCTTTCAAAAGTTCGCGATATGAAGGCCCCAAGTGTGCATCCTGTGAGATGCAGGCAGGATTTGGCACCGATACCATGAACCTGCCAAATGCGGGAAGAAACGCCGGGAAATGCTGCGCGGGGGAAATCCTATCCGTCAAATATTCAATGTATACCACTGTTGTTTCGGCAGCAAACAGGATGTCCAGCCCAACTACAGCAATCCGACTCTTCCCCGCTTATAAATTGGAGAAACTTCTCAAGTTCGAGATCTGCTGACAACAAGCCAAGGGCATAGGCATAGGCCGTTCCCTCCAAATTATGACATGGCCTCATGCCTCTGACAAACTGTCACGAAATCAAGTGTCGGGAGGGTAAATAGCCAAATGTGCTCGTCATCCCTGAATCGCAGGTATGCTGCATTTATGGGTACACGTAGCAGAAACGTGCACACTGATGGTTGTGGCTCAAAACCTTGTAGCCCTTGGTTGGGATGTTCGTCAACCTTGTTTGGAGGCTTCAGGCGCCGGCAAGTGCCCGCTGAAGTAGCATCCCTTGTATCCAAAAATATTCATCTGAGTGTTATGCGTCTGTGAACTTGTATTGGAAGGTGTGAAAAAAAACCCGAACATGTCCCGAACTGTTGGTTAGATAGTCATTGTTCATGTCCTCTACATGTTGCAACACTAGTATTTCATGTTTGATTTGGGATATGTCGACCCATTACCCAAACTGTGGAAGCATTTCAAATCCTCCACCAATCTCCCCAGCTTGTGTCACCAAATCTCTGGAACTTGCTCGGCAAAGTGACCGAACACTGGAAGTTGGCGTTCGGTAGCATTCCGACAACTCCTTTCCTGTTTCGGTTCGTCATTTTTGTTTGGTCTTTGCTGAACCCAAGCATGGCACCAGAATATTGTCTGAAACAAGATCCCCTGCTGGACCCGCTTACTTCAGGATACATGAAAATGGTCTCTGATATTTGAATACGCTAGACTTTCTAAAGCTTCAAAGTTGGGGCATGCTTGAGCCTTGTAGTTTCGGGTATTCGTGAGTTCACCAAATCACCAAGTGATTCAATTGTACCTGATGGAGTTTGTCTATTACGCCACCACGCCTTAGGTTAAAAAGCGTGCAACTACCAAAAGGCCGCAAGAAAGAGGCTATACAAAGCAACTAGTTTCACAATTGCTTGACTCATGGGACGGTCAGCAAAACAAAGCAAGCCAGAGCAAGGGGAAATACTATGCATGTAAAAGATATAATGTATACATAATATGTAATGTAGTATAATGTCATATAATATAATACAATATAATAAAATATAGTATAACATAAAATAATATGATATGATATGATATGATATAATATAATATATTATAATGTAATAATATAGTATAATATGATATGATATAATATAATATAATATAATGTAATGTAATGTAATATAATATAATACAATATAATATAATATAATATAATAATATAATATAATATATATAATATAATATAATATAATATAATATAATATAATATAATATAATATAATATATATAATATAATATGATATGATATAATATAATATATTATATTTAATGATGTATATATATATATATACATATATATATATATATTGTAATTGGTAAAACCCCCACTGCAGAAACTGAAAGGGAAATGTCCAATGCCCCAAGAACTGAAAGGTGGCCTCACCTGTCAATCTTCACCCAGCTTCAGACCGTTCGCCCCTTTCTGTTTTGCTCTGCAATCGCTCACAAAAGGTTTTGGATCCACCAAGCACTTATGGACGTCCACGTCCAAGTAGCCAGAATTGGTAGCCCTGCTACCTTCAGAACCTATGGCTCACAGGCAAGTGAAATGCCCGCCCTCCCACATCCAGGCTCCCTGAGCCGAGAAATGCCTATTGGAGGCATGCAGTGTTGTTGTTTTGACACCTGACGGAACATTGGAAGGTGAAGGCACTGACAGCATGATGGGAAATCACACTCGTCTAAAACAAAATTTTAAGGCAACTTACATCATGCTGCACTCATGGATTTTACCTTAAACTTCTTTCTCACTCAAGTGCATGAGATTCGGATGTGGTCTCATGAGTTTTGAGCCATCGGAGACGGTCCTTCGATCGGGCTCTCGCTTTGAGGGTGGCTTCTTCATCGTATATTCGGTAGGTCCCTAAACTTAACGTTTCACGGAGAAAGTGAGACTCCATGGATTTGGTAAGGGCATCTGCTAACTGAGCACCACTCGGTACCCACCTCAAATGAGTGCCTTCTCGAAGAGATTCTCGAATGGCTCGTGCCATGAGTTGCACACGAAATTCGGAGCATTGAGGAGGTGCGGTCTTTGTCACTAGATCATACAAACTTTTGCAATCTGTTATGGCCATGTCACTGTCGGGATTCTTGGTAGGGATGGTGATTGCGGCATGAATTTTCTTTAGGGTTTCCTCAGGATTTTTCCATTCCGTGTTTGGGTCATGAATCCAGCTTCAAAATAGTCTTAACCAGGACAATTGGTCAAGTGTTGACGATAGGGCCATCGTCTCTGCTGCCAAGGTGCTGGTTACTACCTTTTGAATTTTCCTACAACCCCAAGTCAACGGACTAATAGGACACTGGAAGTTCTTACTGATATCCTGATGGGTCCCCACAATGATGGATCCAGCATGTGAGTCGGGTTTGGATGGCGAAGAGAATGATGCATCTGAAAAGGCAAGGAAACGGAAATCTTGATGGGGAATGGGTTTGATGTTGATAGTTACATGGTGGTATTTCTTGGCTTCATGTAAAACTCGATTGCCTTCCATCAAAGTGTCAACAGTGGCTTTGTTAATTGCAGATTGTAACAGGGATAACTTGCTGGAAAGGTCAGGTCGGGTGTTAATGGCAGCATATTGTAGGCTTCCTACTAATGCTCGTAATGAGAGTCTTTCTGGCTCTGTGACGGGAGATTCCAATTGGGTTTTGCGATTGGTCTCGATTGGAATGGCTTTGATCTTTTTCACATAATTGGACTGGCTCATTGATATGCTGTAGTCTCCATGTTGTGTCAACTCAATTCCTGTAAAGGTAAATGAGGAAATCTTCTGTGAGCCGAATGGGAACTTTTTCTCAAGTTGTTGAATTTTGGCAACGAAAAGCTCACTACCCCCTCCGATACCATCGTCTACATGTATTCCAAGAACACCTTCAAGTTTGGTTTGTTGGGTTCTCTCATCATATGATCTTAGAATCATTAAACATGGATCAAAAGGAGATTGTTCAAAACCAAGATTCATCAACTCGGACACCAAAGCGCAATACCACAGGTATGGAGCATCTATCAACCCATAGGCACTCTTGTTGAGTTTGCAAACTTCCGAAGTCTGCAAGTTCAGTGCTCTTCGGAGTTCTGGCACTGGGTCAATGGCCGTGATTCTGTCGGCTTGCGGCTGTCCTTGAAGAAAGGCTGCTTTGATATCGAAGCTGCGAAGTTGCCATGCATGAGAGGCTATCACCTGTAGGGCTAGCATACGTGAAGTCTTATTAAGTGTTGGACTATCACGAGGTAACTCTTCTATGCGGGGATCAAGGTAACCCAAGACAACGAGTCGTGCTTTCGCCTTGTGAGTCTTTGCATTTTGTTGGATTGAATCTTCTTGCCCTGCATTGTCTATGGGTTTCCAAGTGAGAATCCATCGACATCTTAGTATCTGTTCCTCAGGTATCTGATGTCTCAAGATGGTGCTGATTGTCCCTGTTTTGATCCAATTTTGAATCTCTGACTCCTTTGCAGCTTGAAATTCTGCCCGCTCTGTCGGTGAGAGTTCGGTCAGTTTGACCTCGGTCCGTTGCTTCTTGGCCGTGGTGGCCAGCATGGCCCAGGACTCTTCATCAGAAGGCATGTACTTGTTCAGTGGCAGGCCTAAATCCATGTCAAACTCACATTTCCAGGCCATTGTGTCCATGGCTTCTTCAGTGAAAGCATTTGCGACTTCATGACATGTGTACATGATAACTTCTGCATGATCTCCGTTTTCTGAGATTCCTGGGGTTTCAATGTCGCCTTGGTTCTCAGGTTCCTGGTCTGGTTGAGAAGTGGATTCCTGTTGGCTTTCTTCTTCTTGATCATGGGTGTGTGATGATGTCAAATGTTCAGTATTTTCATGGTGGCTCTCAGGTGTTTCGGAAGGGTTATCGGTGGAGTTATTGAGTTCATTATTGCCTGTTGGATTCTGGGAGAGATGGTCAAGATCAAGTTCATTCATTTGATTGTCAAGAGATTGCATCCTTTGGATCTGTAACATGAGAGGAGTAACATCTTCAGGGAGATCCGGACCCTCAGGAGAACCCTCTTGGGGAAATGCCTTGCGGGTATTTTCTGGAGCACTTCGATAGATCTTACCCCCTGATGTACACCAAACTACATGTTGGCCATGTTGAATTATGACTCGGTGAGGTCCCTGCCATCGGAGTTGTTTGAGTGGATTATTCCGCCATATCATTACCCATTCTCCCTTGGTGAAGTGTCCTCGGCTTGGACAGGCTCGGCGTAAGGCAGCTCTTCTGAGCACATCGCTGTTATCAGCTATGTGATATGCTTTTCGAGCGGACTCACGGACATGCAGCAACTGTCGAAACTCTTGGTTGGACATGGGATCACCTTCTTCCATGATGCTTTCATGAGATGGCAGTGATTCATCACTCAAAACTGACCCCGGCAAGCGAGAATGTTTACCAAACACTATGATCTCAGGGGCATAACCATGACGAATGCTAAGTGCGTTCTTGGCATGGGTGGCTTGGTTCAGTGCCATCTGCAATTGGTTGTAGTCCTGAATTGGATGTTCCATGTCCATTTTATCCAGCATGGTCTGCAAGAAACTGCCATGACGTTCGATCTTGCCACTTTGCCAATGCGCTTCTGGAGTGGTGGTGGTGCTCCTGATTCCAAATCGCTGCACAAACTCATCCACCTGAGAGCTATTCAGCTCGGTACCAGAATCAACTACCATTTCTCGAGGCGGACCTGCCCAGCTGAGCCAGTGCTGGTTCATGATCTGAAGAAAACTCTCAGTGGTCTTTGCTGGTGCGGAAATGGCAACGTGATAATTGGTTCCTGCATCCAAAACATGGTAAAAGTGGTAATTCTTCCCTGCTTGGTTGGTCCAGGTTACCCCATCTACATAGATCTTATGATTAAAATCTAACATCGTTTTCAGGGTGGCTGGTCGAGCATGTTTTGGTGGCTGATTGGCAGCGCATATTTGGCACTGTATTTCCTGAGCAGCTTGAACAACCTCGGGTCGATATCCGCTGTTCTGAAGTGCTTTGGCAAGTCTGTCATTTGATGGATGACCAAGGTTCTTGTGCATTCGCAGAATATTTTGTTGTTCCCATCTGGGGAGTTGTTGAAACCGATATGATTGTTGCGTCAAAACTGGACCACTTTGTTCATTGGAGGTCACTTCAGAAACTGCAGGCGCATTACGTGCAACGGATGTTGGCTTGTCAGAAAGCTCTTCGGCATTCCTACTGGCAACATCGGAATCAGCTGTGGTCTCTGCTGATATGAATTTTGGTGGCTCACGGAGTTCAACAACGCTATCAGGCACTGCGTCTTCTAACATGCCTTCAGGACGCTGGTCGCTGCTGGAAGGTTCCGGTGCACTCCTCTCATTCTCGGGTGACGGTGGGTTTTCTTTCTTATCATGGTCACGTGCAAAGACAGTCACATTCAACCTACTAGCACGTGCTGGTCTGGTCAATTGACGTTGTGACAAATGAACCCATTTTTCCCAGTTCTTCTCATATTGGATGCTACCATCCCTTCTCAGTAGCAACGCTTTTCTGAAAGGAGCTTCCTGGGCATGCATGTTCGGCGGTGGAGCGAGTGTCCTTTCGGATCCTTTGCATCCAACAACTCTGGTAATGTGTTTGTCCGGAAATATTTGTTGCAACTGTTGTTTGGCTTCTTTCTCAGTGATTTCTCGTTTTCCAACTCTTGGGAAGTTGGAACTGATCATCTGGATTACTTGTTGACACATTTCCAGTGATGGTGCATCTCCCTGATGACGGTCAGTCTTGAGCCGTTTGTTTTCGGGATCAGCTCGGCGAATTGGCTGGACTAGCTCAGACCGCTCAAATTGAGCAGGGCGTCGCACTTTGCTTGACGACGATGCAGCACAGACAGCGTCTTGATGGGCAAGACACAACATGCCAGGGCGCCAGTTGAATGGCCACTGTTTTCCTCCTTTAATCAACACTTTCACAACCATTCTGGCAAATTTTTGGGTGTATGATTCTGAATATTGAGTTCGCAAAATGGCAGGCTGATTGGGTTTTGGTTTGCATGATCCTTCCAAAGGTTGGTGCACATGTTGGTGATTGCAAGTCATGCCATGTAAGTGGTTGTAAAGAGGTGGATAGGAAGTCAAAACAGTCATTCCCTTTTTCATGGGCTGTTGGGTCTCAGGGTCTCGTAAATTGCCGGCTCTGCACATATCAAATTGACATGCCTGGGTGTGTTGGTGTACGTCACTCATGTTGGGATTCCTGAACATCAAGGACTTGAGAGGCTGTTCCCAATGTAGATGATATCCTTGGCCTACTTGGTGACGATACAACGTTATCCCCAAAGCAATCTGATACAAAAGCTCTTGTCGTTTTCGAACATATTCGTCATACTGATGTAGGGACTTCGAGGCATTCAGTTGAGACCATGAAGACCAGGGGCCACAAACGGGACTGTACCAAATATGTTGCGGCCTATGCCTGCAAACCTTTTGGAACAACAGTGTGCGGCCCTCACATGTGGAGAGATCTCCATCTTGCCGACTGAAACGGAAGGCATGTTTGCCCAGCTGCTGCATCTGCTGAGTCAGTTGTGACTGATCGCCACACATTACTTCACCCAACAACCAAGGGGTTCCCAGGGCCGGAGTCTGAGATTTGACCTTGATAAGTTCTTCGTCAAATTGTTTCACCATGTCAAACAACTGACGTGATTCAGCAGTCATCGTCGTGAAGACATCTTCATCCCAGTCACATGTCACTGATCCTCGGGACTGCGGCTCAGTTGGGTCATCAGTGCCTGGTCCTCGATGTGTCGAATCACCCGGGACAGTGCGTTCTCCATGTTCAACATCCGCTGTTGGATGGCATCCATGTCCTCGGCCGTGTAGATGTTCTGGTCGGACGTAATCTGTGAGGCATACATCTCGGGTTCGATATCCCAATCGGCTTCCCATCTGGCAAAGAGGTGTTGATGGGATTGCCGATGGGACGTGCCATGGCTTTGGCCTTGGCTTGGCTTCGAAGCACTCCGAGTGGATTGGACCCTGGAGGAACCGTCTCTTGCGACTGTTCCAAGGCCTCGACCTTCAACTCCACATATCGGAGATACCGTCGATGGCTCTCCTTTGTGCTCTTGCTGTAACGGCTCACCATGAATTGAACCCATTCTTGATCCTCCCAGGTGTCCCGGAAGTGGCATCCCAGGTACTTCTGACCGAAGGTCACTATCTCTGCAGACAAATCCTCCAGAGTCAGGTGACTGAGACTTGGCATCTCGGGTGCCGCCGGTGGTCCTTGAACTCGGCGAAGGCGCTGGCTGAGCGACATGCTTCTCTGTCGCACTCGGATGCTTGGCACGGATGTTTTCACCCGTAGTTCTTTGAGCCGCACTGCATTTTGGTTGATTGACTGGGTATGCTTTGATACCAGGTTCCTGTCGGTTGCTTTGGAGATTTGTGGTCACATGGGACTGATGGTTTCTTTCGGTCTCATTCTCCACTGAATCGATTTTATGGTTCGTAACATGGTTTTGCACTACAGATTGTCTTGGACCTGGTGACCGCATGACCTGTGAAACTTCATCTGATACCTTGTCTGAAATTTCCCATGACACTGTCTTTTTCACCTTGCCATCGGACACAAAAGTCTCAGCAATGGTCTGGCCTTCGCACTTCAAATCGGCAAAAGTGTTGTCCTGGGCGGCTTGAACCAAGTGATTAACATCAATCAGAAACAAACCCTTACCTGTCAACTGAAGTGAAACTGGTTTACACAGCATCTTGCTGGACAACGTCTGATTGGAGCAATCGATCTTGGCTTCCATGACTCGCATCAATGTGTTGCTCAGCAAAAATGGTGTTCCTCCAGGCACTATGGCTACTTTGAGTCGTAGTTTCCCTATGGGTATGACCAGTGCTTGACGGCTGGACAAAGTGGCTTCATTCCCAAACCTGAAAGTGACATGGCATGGACAGCGTGTCAACTGCTTCCGGATGCTTGCATCGAGGCTTCGAATTAAGTCCGGCAGACATTCGCTACCTATCACTGTTTTGGAAGCCCCCAGATCCAAAATGCCGTATGACGAGTGAGTGGCAAAACACACTTGACTATCACTACTTTGGCATGGTTCGGATGCTCGGCTGGGTTCTTCCACCTGACTGGCAAATGGGCTTGAAACTTTGACAGGCTCTACGGATCTCTCAGGGACACCGTGTTCTTTCTGGCTTTCAGACTTCCTCGGCAGGTTATGCAAAGTAGGTGACATTTTATCCCTCCAAGCTAACCATGCCCTTAACCTATCATAAGCAGTGGGATGATCATGTTGCTTAACCCTGTTACTCCCATACGATTCCCCATGAATCAACCCCATGTAACAAGGACTGCACACCCCATCACTCGTGACATTGCTTAAAAAACTTGACAAAGGCTCATTTGGGTCGGCGGTGGTGGATGACATCTCGGGCAGTTGGACGAACTCCATGGGCAGAATGTCGTCCTCTGCATCTCCGACAACGACGGTCGTCGTAGGCATCGCATTGTTGGATGAGGCTGGTGCTGTCGATCCCGATTGTCGGAATGGACACTCGGCCTTCCAATGGCCACGACGGTTGCACAATCGGCATGTGGAGTTCAGGATTCGATCTTGCAGGCTGCGACGGGGCTTGTTTGGCCACGAACCTTTGTTCTTGCCTCCACCTTTGTTGCCACTAGATTTACCTTTGGTAGATCCACTGGGCTCACGTGCTACTGGCCAAAAGCCACGGTATTTGGACTTATCGGCTAGGCGCCGACGTGCATCTTGGTATGATGTGTATGCGGCTGCAAGGGCTGTGTCTTCCTGTACAATCTCGGATACAGCATTTTCAAAATCTGTCACTAGAGTTGCATCAGGGTCTCCCTCACTTAACAGGCATTCCAACATTTCATCCTCACCCAGTTCCTCCTGAGTGGCTAGATGGGCCTCTTCCTCCTCGTCTTCCGCAACCAGAGTTGCTGCACTGTACACCTTGGTCTTGGTTTTCTTGTTTCCGGTCATGTCATTGAAAAAGGTTGCACCCAGGATTCGGATTGCTTCAGCTACTTTAGACACTGTCAACTGACCTTCCAAAGACTGATCCGACTCGAGGATTACCTTCTTCTTTTCCTCGGGGCTCAACGTTGACCCACGTAGTAGGATGTACGCTTGCAGATCTTTCATTTCCAGTTTGCGACTGAGGAGTTTGCTCCAAGCCACATCAGCTCGAGCAAGGTATGAATCGTTGGATTCATCGGCATGCTGGGAGGTATGAAACAAGGCTGATTCAGCATCTTCATATTGCTTTTCCAGTCCAATCTTTCCCCAGTGACCTCCTAACAAGGTGATGATTCGTTGCACGGCTTTCTCATCATTCTCCATCAGTTCAGTCTGGTGTAACTGCAATTTGTCGAAAGCACTTCCTTGGCAGTTAAGGATTAACCTCATTACCAGTTCAGTTATGCGCGTCTTCGGCCATGCGGCCAACACCAGTTGAACTCTTTTCTGGTAGGTTTGCAGATCATCCTTTGACGGATCAAAGCTAGGAACCAGAGAAGCCAGCTGTGAATTCACACCTGTGCCTGCTTGTCCATCGCCATCTGACGTCGATGCCATCCTTCACGCCTTTCTCCCTGGAAACTTCGGAGCTGGAGCCGGAGCTCCGCTACCAATGTAATTGGTAAAACCCCCACTGCAGAAACTGAAAGGGAAATGTCCAATGCCCCAAGAACTGAAAGGTGGCCTCACCTGTCAATCTTCACCCAGCTTCAGACCGTTCGCCCCTTTCTGTTTTGCTCTGCAATCGCTCACAAAAGGTTTTGGATCCACCAAGCACTTATGGACGTCCACGTCCAAGTAGCCAGAATTGGTAGCCCTGCTACCTTCAGAACCTATGGCTCACAGGCAAGTGAAATGCCCGCCCTCCCACATCCAGGCTCCCTGAGCCGAGAAATGCCTATTGGAGGCATGCAGTGTTGTTGTTTTGACACCTGACGGAACATTGGAAGGTGAAGGCACTGACAGCATGATGGGAAATCACAATATATATATATATACATATATATAGATATATATATGTATATATATATATGTATATTTATGTATATATGTATATACATATATACATATATATATATATAACATGTATATATATATATATGTGTGTGTACATATATATATATATATACATGACACATGTATACGGCATGATATATGCAAATGCATGGGTACTGTATGGACCAAACATGTTATCGACCCACAGCCATGCCACGGCCATTCCACAGCCATAGTAATCATCATCTGCATCTGCGACATGGATGGTTCCACGAGACACGTCAAGCAGTATCAAGCAATTGTTAGCATCATCAGCTCTGGTCAGCTGACGCATAGTGTGGCAAAGGGGGTTGGAATCACCGATGGACTCATCGACCCGATCCTGCCACAAATTGAACGAATATCATCTGCATCCCTTGTTGCCACGGTCGAAAAAATGCCAAAAGACTGAAAAACTTACGGATTATATGGATTTACATAAATTGATATGAATTATATGGATTTATACAGTTTATACGCCCGTTTCCAATCTGTTGTGCCACATGATGTTGTGCCAAGGGAGGACGAGAACTTTGGCTTGGACCGTGGAACAAACGTGATTCATACATCTGAAAATGCTGGGAACCGGCCGCAACTCCTGAATTCGCACGGAGCCAGCCCTCCCAGTTGGGCAACCAGCACTAGGCCAACAGCACTTGCCGCCTCCTGAACTTCCAATGGCCAGCATCAACAGTGTCCATCATCTGATGGCTGGTCGCTTTGTGCCAGGCCTGTTTTGGCTATGCCGTTCGAGGTTCCGGCATCGTGTCGGCCTTCTCTTGTGTCGATGCCATGACACCTGCGTTTGAAACGGTTTTTGGACGTTCGGCAAACAAGGGGATCATTGCGTTCGTTGATGGGGAAGTCCGAAAGAAACCCTTGGTTTTTCCATCAAAATCAGATTTTATCTTAAACATTCTTAAACCAAATCTGACCTGGAATCATAGAATGATTAAGGACACGGAATAGACGTTCATGAGTCAATAGAGTTCAATAGATCCAGATTTGGACTCCAACATCGGCTGTTCTGTGGGAAGTCACCGACCTACACTGATCTTCAAGTTTGTATCAAACAGTTTCTTTCATGTAATGTAGGATGCTGGGAAGTGATGCTAACCCACGATAATTCAACATGGTACGACACCCCGTTCTTGAAAGGTAAATCATGTACAAGTTAGGGTGTATCAGCGTTTTAGACATTGGAACTTTCACAGGTTCACTCCCGTTCAACAGATGGCCTGCCATAGATGCCAAGAAAAGCAGCCCTGCACCACACATTGCACAGGGACCCTCCAATGTTTCACCTGCACGCCGGCTGCTGGCATATTGGGAAAAAGACGGAAACATGTTTCGTGCAATCATGTAAATGTCCCAATCTCTCACACTCAATCTATAGATCATTATGTACAACATATCATACATTATATTATGTATCTCCTAATGTGCATTGTATATGAATTAATATAGCAAATGTTGCTAATATCAATATCACATAATGTTGCTGGTTTTCCCCTTGCTTTTTCTAAAGACCACCAAATGATTGAAGGCACCAAGCACCTCGCCATAGGTATGCGAAGACAGCTCCCCAAATTGGTTCACAGGCATAGATCAGCGCAGCCTTGGCATGAAATTCATCATTCGGAGGCTGGTTCGTTGGGAGATTCCCCGATTTTTCGAGAAAAGAAGCCCCTCTCAAGCAATGGATTCCCTGATCAAATCGATTCAGTTCTAGGGTTGAAGCACGTCTGGAAATCCTTGCAACTGGTTCAGAAGCCTGTGGTTCTCCCCTGCTGCTCCATTCACAATCATCCCAACCAACCAATCAATCAGATTTCAACATTCAAACACATCGCAATCAATCAACCAACCAACCATTTCAACAATCACCAATTGATAGTCTGATACTTTTTCATAGTACCCCCTCATGAAACAGCCTAAGGGGGTCCGCTTTTTCGGTGCCAAGCCACCACCGAGGCGTCCACATTCTGCAGGGCACAAGCTTCAGCCCAGAGGCAGAAGGCCGTAGTGACCAGGCCCATGGTCACCACCGACATCCACTCACCTGGTGCCAAGGTCGACAGTGTCTCCACCACCAAAGGCATGCTGAAGCCCTCAGCCAGCACGCACATGAAGGAGAAACCTGGCGTGTCTTGGAAAGCTTCTGGCAGCAGAATGGCGGCAGGTTTCACCATCCAATTTGCCTGGAGAAATTCAGCAGCCACATGCAATTTGCCCATCGAGATGACCATCACTGCAGAACCCCTGAAGATGCAACTGATGCAAACTGATGTGACTGTTTGAAGTAGTGTTATCCTTCAAGCTGGTGCAATGACTGGAGAATCCTGTCACAGAGGAGGAGGTAGATAAGTTCATTGAACAAGCAGAGATGGAAAGAAAAATGACATCAATATAAGAACAAAAAATCACAAACGGAAGAACAATGAAAGGAACAATGACTGTTTGTGCGTGTGTGTGCGTGTGGGTGTGTGTGTGTGGGACGAAGTTGTATAAGCATGCACATGTATTGTTGAGTATTTTGTGCTGCTGTAGTAGCCTGTCATGTAATGTAATGTGATGTGATGGAAGGGTACTGTATGGTAGGTATTTTATGGCTTTGCGTGGTATGGTAAGGTAAAGTAAGGTATGGTTTGGTTTTGTATGTAATGTAAGGTAATGTCAGATAATATAAGGTAATGTTAGGTAAAGTAATGTAATTTAATGCAGCGCAATGCAATGTAATGTAATGTCATGCAATGCAATGTAATGCAATGTAATGTAATGCAATGTAATGCAATGTAATGTAGTGTAATGTAATGCAACGTAATGGAATTCTATTTACTTTAGTCTTAGTGTAGATAATTTTATGTAAGTAATCATAACTCATCATTTCTATACAGTACATTGTATACCAACAAACATCATTATACATTTACTTAGCCATCAGGGTTTGCAGTACAAGTCTACCCCAGGCCCCAAATCGGACCGTAGGACCCTGCCCCAACACAGCCTGCCACCAACGCCAACTGTAAGCAGGTGAGCCCCACGACCTGCAAGAAATCTCGGGAATGTGAGTCAGCCTGATTCAATCAACATGAAAAATTGATTTCTATCCATTTCTATCCTTTAATAAATGTCCTTTTTTCAATGGTACCTCTGCTTGACCTGCACTTGAAATGAGCAGGTCAAAAACTGCTTCTGGTGGCAAGTCTGGCACCGTGCAAACTTCCTGGAATCCCACAATCACTGGTTGACTAGGGAATTATTGCAAGAAAAGATCTGACCAAATAGATCCAGAGAGACTATGCCAAGTCGGCAGAGAACTGGCTGGTGAAACCCCCAGTTCTCCAAGCATTTTTTGTTTTGCAAAACGGACGCCCGGCTTGCCACAGGATTCAAGAAAGTGATCAAGGTCGGAAACAACATATGCAAAATTATCGTAAATCACCTACATATACAATATCATATACTGACTGTAATTATATGAACCTTGGAATTGATCTTGGACAACTTTGATCTAAACCAAAATGGGCCGGGTCCTGTCATAGTGTTCCCTCTGCACCTCACTCTCAGGCACTTGACGGATGAGCCTTTCGCAGCGCCACATCTGCACGGCGAAGAGTGCAGCGCTGCCCAATTCCAAGATGTCGCCTTGGCACGGGACACGGGAGGGGAAGTGCACATCGCGGAACTACAACAGGCGAATATGATATCGCTTGATATAGCCTAAATATATAACCAAAAGTTTTCGTATACAGTATGCCCGACAGAAACAGCGATATCCAAAACACAACATGGAGATTTGATAGGATCTGGGTTTTTGCAGAGCCATTCTTGGAGGAGAAACCTACAATTTGGGCCCAAACTGCAGCAATCCGTCACTGGTTTTCACATGTTTCACCCTTAAAAGTTGGCTCCAAAAAGGATCCAAGCCATGCGGGGAATGGGGTGAAAGAGAAATTTGCAGGAACCCCTGCTGATTCATGGTAAAAGCCATGTAAAAGCCATCTTTGGACATCCCCCTACGCTGAGTTTTTGGCCCAGCTCCAAGGCTCCAAAGCTGCTGAAGGCGCCCTGCAAGGCATTGGGTCCTACGAAGAGGGCGGTCCCCATGGTGGCCAGGGCCACGGACCCCCAGGTCAGATGGCTGATGCGGCGCCCATCCAAAAGGCTCAAGAGAGGTACAAGCCTTGGAGTCTTGGGGCTTTGGCCCAGGTGGGTCAGGTGACCGTGGAAAAAAGGTGGAAAACCCTGGAAAACTCACATCAAAGTAGTTAGCTGGTAGCCGGATGTTCATCCATTCATCTAGGAAAGTCATAAAAAATCATAAGTTTTGAATGGTTTTGACCCCCCAGATCTGCAGAAGAAGGGGACAAGCCACAAAACGGAGCCACAAGTCCCTTCTTTAACCGAGGCACACGATGGTCAGACTGCCCAAGAGGGCACCACTGGAGGCAGTGGTGTATTGCAATCCCACAGCTTGCAACATGAAGGCCAGAAAAAGCCAAACCTCAGGAGCTGAAATTGAAGCCCATGCCTGTAGTATTTCTGCCTTGTTTTCAATGAAAAATCTTCAGCAATCCATGGGTTCCCAGCAACGTGCGCATCCGCTTTTTTGGGCGGTCCCATCTTCCAGGACGTTATTGAAATTGAAACTTGAAGCCTTCTAGCAAATGCTACTGCCAGAAGGTTTCACCTTAGCATTCCCCGCACAACTTTCGACAGTGACGGTTGACCGTTAAAGACCTTGAAAATTGAAAGGTGCTCAACAATCCAAGAATGGGACGATGTCAATGTCACCGGAAAGCCGTGCCAGAAGGGGGTATTATCGAGTCGAGCATCGCGACCGGTCTCTCTCTCTCTGGCACTTTCTGGAGGTGCTTCATAAAGCGAGACTGCGCGGGCCTTCACGACACCCGGCAGATGCTTTTAGCAGTCTGACAGGTGGGAACTTACGCATCTGACGCAGGGTCCGTTGCAGCGAACTCTTCTGAAAGTGAATCTGGCACGAGGTTGTGAGGGCTGACCACATAAAGACGTCAAGCCAGAATGGTTTCGATCTTGTGTTCACTATCACGGCTCCTGACATCAGCAGTGGCATCTAGAATCTAGAATTCTGCTGAAGATTCCGAGTACACTAACATCCTAATATCATCTATAATATCTAATACGCCCAGCCTCACTGGCCACTCAACCGAATCAAAATTCAGTCTCTGCGGCGGCAAAGCATGGCATGACCGTCAAAAGGGGTCATGAAATTGCGGCATTGGCTTTGGCAAAGTACTTCCTCCTTCGGTGGACATAATCGGCGGTGACTGATTGAACTGATTGAAGTGGCCGTATGGAGCGTTCACCTTGTTCACCTTGTTCACCGCTACACGAACACCAGTGCTGTTGGCATCTGATCCACCACAGTGCTTTGGCACCTTCGGGGTGTCGTGGCTTGGACTTTGCACATGTGGGGCAAAGCGTATCAAGGGCGCCAAGTGGTACACCTCTCTGGCGTTGGGAGGATCTGCCATGTCACATGGAATGAGGTCAGGAGATGAGATCGCTTTTCCTATTTCATCCAGGGCATCTTGGATAGCTGTTTTGAAGCCCATCAGGTAGAGTTCCGACCCCTCGATCCATAGAGTCACACAGGTCTGACGTGCAATCTTGTCAAGCACGTTCCTTGGATTTTGTTTTAGGATCTCAAAAATTAACCCAGCACACAACCCCAATAACAAAGTTGCGCGTTTCGTTTTACGCCAATTTGGTATTGACAGGTGAGCCAGTTTAGTCTTAAAGAAACATTCTTTCAATACCACCAAAACACCACCAGAACACTGCCAAGACACGACAGAAATACCACCAAAACATGAGCAAAACACAAACATCACCAAACACCGTCCAGACACTACGGACACGCCACCAAAGTGCCACCAAGACAGCAACGACCACCGAAACACACCACCAAGACACCAACAGGACAGACACCATCAGGACAGACGCCACCAATTCCCGAAAGGACCTGCAAAAGGTTTTTCCCATCACCATTTTCTGGCAAGGTGGAACCTACACCACCGAGAAAAAGAGACAATACTGATGCGGAGAGAACAACAAAAAGCAAAGTAAATAACGGTCCTGTGACACACAGCAGGGTTCGTGACCACCAGTCTCTCTCTCTTTGGAGGGAGTGTGTCACAAAAGGGAAAAGCGCCGAGGAGGAGTGACCGTGGTCTCCCGGCAAGCCACTGGCAGCCCCTGCCAGCTTTAGCTCCTAATTGATGGAGACGGTGTCGATTTTATGAAAACCAGTCCTTGCCCCAAATCTAAAGGAAGGAGAAGATGCCGTACCAGCCGAGCATGAAAGTAAACGAAGAAACGGACGAGTGTGCAAGACCTGCCCCATAGTCTTGAACCAGGACTAATGTGAAATAAACAGTAGCTTGAAGAAGGAGAAGAAGGAGAAGAAGAAGAAGAAGACGCCAATGCGAACTGAAGAATGAGCAGGGCGCAATGCGCCATAGAGAAGAAAATCTGCGGAGAGAAA
This sequence comes from Cladocopium goreaui, assembly GCA_947184155.2. Classification (NCBI taxonomy): domain Eukaryota; class Dinophyceae; order Suessiales; family Symbiodiniaceae; genus Cladocopium; species Cladocopium goreaui. Next base: position 692,387 of record CAMXCT020005001.1, on the reverse strand, counting down.
AGTTGTACCAGTGCGAAAACAAAGTCAATTTTGGAGTGTTGAAGTTTGAACTTGACCAGGTCGATTGTATAAATACCTGTCCTGGCCTGTCCTGGCCTGTCCTGGCCTGTCCTTGTCCTCATTGTGCAGGAAGGATAAGATGTCGTAACAGCCGAGCGTGAGAGTAAACGAAGGCATGGACGAGTGTGCAAGACCTACCCCACTGCCTTGAACCAGGAGTAGTGTGAAATGAACAGGAGCAAGAAGAAGAAGAAAAAGAAGAAAATGTCATTGTGATAGCAAGTGGCCGTCAAATCGGAAAGGAGCTGAAGAATCAGGAAGCAATGCGCCATAGAGATCCATAGAGAAGAAATCTGCGGAAAGAAAATTTGTACCAGCAGGAGAGTGGTTAAGGTTGAACTTGATCAGGTAGATCAAGTAATGGCCAAGGCGAACATGGCGCTGAACGTTTCGAAATGGACGTACCAGTATAAGTGAAACATACCAAGGGTTTGCCGACAACAAGCTGAAAGCATGGTGGCATAAAGCTTGCGCCATATGCCTACCAAATGAATGTGTGCAGGTGTAGGTGTATTGCGGCAGGTATATAAGTGCAGGTGGAGATCAACGTTATTAAAAAAAATGAAAATTACATGCAGGTGTAGAGTGGCAGATGTAAAAACGCAGGTGGATATCAACTTCTTTCACGCAACCCGAGTGGGTTTGTGCTGGGCCAACCCTTTCCCACGAAATGCGTCTCGATCCTCACATGTTGCGGTGAAATTCATATGTTTGCTGAACTCTTTCGCGCCAAATGCACGTCCGCCGTCGGGAGTCATGTTAACGTATGTCTGTGTAGAAACGACCGTAGGCAAAAGCTCCTTGTGTAAATCCATTCCTTTGTAAAAAAAACCTCTGTTTGTTCTGGCATCTGTGCGTAAAGTTGCTCAGTGTAAAATCATCTCTGTACAAAAGAGACTGTGTGTGTGTGTAAAAGCGTTTCTGTGTGTGAAAGCAACCCTGTGTAAAAGCATCTCTGTGACATCCCTGTGAAAGAGCATACGTGTGTGAAAAACGATGTAGTGTGAATGTGTAAAAAAGACATCACCGGCGTGTAAAAGCACCTGTCACTGTGTGTCAAAGTATCTCTGTGCAAAAGTGTTTGCGTGTAAAGAATATCTGCGTAAAAGAACTTGTATGTCGTATGTAAAAGCAGTGAGTAAACGTATTAGTGTGTACAAACACCTGTGTGTAAAAGCATCTCTGTGTACTGGTTGTATAAGTATCTGTGTGCAAAAAACACCTCTGTATAAATGTATTCCTATTATGTAAAAACATCTCTGTGTAAGCGGATTTGTGTAAACGCTTCATTAGTGTAAGGGCTACTCTGTGTCAAAAGAACCCCTGCGTAAAAGTACGTGTGTGTAAAAGCATTCCTGCGTAAAAGCATCGCTGTGCAAAGACATCTGTGTGTAGTGTGTAGAAGTACCTGTGCGTCTGTGTGTAAAAGTTTTTGTTTGTAAAAGCATCCCTGTGTACAAGCACCTGTGCGTAAAGGTACTTGCGTGTGAAGCATCTCTGGATAAAAGCACCTGCGTGCAGTGTGCAAACGTCTGTGTTAAAAATTTGAGAAGAAGCACCTCTGTGTAAAAGCACCCGTGATGTCTAAGAACATGTGCGTACAATACTTGGTCGTTTGATGTTAAAATCTGTTTAAGCCGCGTAGTACTTGCACAAAATTGCGCAGTGTTTGCAAAATTTTGCAGCAAGCACATCTACACTGCATGGTACTATTACGCAACATTAGTTCATCTGCCATTGCGTTTTTTTTGCCAGCAGTGCGAAGCTAGCATCTGCAAATTGCATGATGTCTGAAAACTGCGTTGTGATTTTACAGCGCTATGAAAGAAAAAATCTCCACACTGTAGAATGCTTACAGCATTTCGGACACAAAAACAATCACTTGCACAGTATGCGCAGCATACTGGGGCAAAATTTAATGCACCGCATGGTGTTTGCAGTATTTTTTTAACTGTCACTTGTAAACCGCATGGCATTTGCATCATTTTGAAACTGACATCTGTAAACTGGATGCTATTTTGTGACTTTCTGAAGCTCAAAGCTGCAAGTGGACTGGTATTTGCAACAGGTTGAGACTGTCATATGCGCATTGCACGCGGCATGGTGTTTGCAGCGTGTTGCGGCTGAAATCTGTAAAATGCACCGTGCGTGCCAAATTTTGAAACCAGAACTTGTAAACCGCGTGGGACTTGCAACTCTTTGAAAATAACATGTGTGTAAATTGGAAGGTGCACGCAGCATTTTGAAGCTAGGCCTTTGTTTCTTTCTTCTTGTCGTCCTCCTTCCTTCCTTCCTCCCTCCCTCCCTCCCTCCCTTCCTTCCTTCTTTCCTTCCCTCCTTCCCTCCTTCCCTCCTTCCCTCCTTCCCTCCTTCCCTCCTTCCCTCCTTCCCTCCTTCCCTCCTTCCCCTCCCTCCCTCCTTCTTTCCCTTCCTCCTGTCGATATTAATTCCTTCTTTCCTGCTGGTTTTCTATGGTAATACGCTTTCTTTTCATAAATTGTGTGAGAGTCTCAGTGCGAGCATGGCGTGCAGCGAGTACGTCAATGAGGTGAGCAGCCCACGGCCCTGGTTGCTAAATGGCATCAGGGACTGTTCGCAGTTGTTTCGGTAGAAGCATCACAGTAACAGCAGGGACGTTAAGCCTGAATATACATTAAATATCCTTCCCGCTCCCCATCTTAACCCAGACCTGCAAAATGCCATGTCGTCGGCGTCGGCAGCGTCGTCGTCATAGCCATCGTCACCAGCATCAGCATCAGCATCAGCATCATCATCATCATCATCGTCGTCGTCGTCGTCGTCGTCAGCAATCATGATCATCCACATGACAACCGGCTGGAACCGTTGAAGACTACCTGGTGCATGGTGTGACCAACCAAGAAACCACACTAAAGATTTGAATGACACGCAGGGAAGCAGCACTGAGACACAACCAACCGACCACCAACACAACCACCTCGACACCACCAACACGACGCCACCAAGATACGACCAAGACACCGCAAACGCCTTGTAACTTGTATGGAAAGCGCTGAGACACCACCAAGCCACCACCGAGGCACCACCGAGGCCACCGGGACACCATGAAGGCACTACCGAGAAACCATCAAAAGAGCACAACGCCATGCAGACACCTTCCAGACACCTCCAAGAGACTACCAAGACATCACGAGACACCACCAAAACACCACAGAGACACCACCACCAGGCACCACCGAGACACCAGCGAGACACCACCAAGACACCAGCAAGAGACAACCGAGACACCACCGAGACACCACCAAGACACAACCAAGAAACTACCAGGAGACCACCAAGACACCACCTGGAAACCACCGACCACCGAGACACCACCAAAACACCACCCAAACACCACCCAAACACCGGGAAACACCCGGCCCAGGCCGGCAGCCGGGAACCCGACGGCGCCTGTCCGCCTGTAGAGATAACAACCCCAAGCTATCGCTAGATTCCCCAAATGGTGGATCAACCGTGATCAACCCATGGGAAAACTCAAAATTCACCATTGTTTTGCACAGCTAAGGTTCTGGTCCAGCTGTTTTGCAGGTCCTTTCACTCGCTCTTCAGTACACATCTCCTCAAGATGGTCCAACAAAGCACTGGCCCTTGCAACACACTGAGCTGTCCCGAACAATCTCACCTGGCTGGTATCGCGTTGCAAGTGGAGACGACATCCTGTCAGTTTATGGATCAAGTTCAGGCCCCCCAAACCCTTCCGGGTTCTGTGTAGCTCATGCCACACAGCAGCAGAAAGTTCCTTCACCGGCCCAAGACGTTCCTCCACCAGCCGCTGAGCCACCTGAACTCCTTCGGCTGTACCGGAGATCTCCACAACACCGAGCTCCTTGCTCAGTTTCAGCGAGGTTCCACTTGGGCACTTCGCTTGAATGTCGCGAAGTCGGCCACGCCAGCGGGGTTTTTGGGCCATACCCACAGCCTGCTCACTACTCAACGACATTTGCACGGTGATCACATCGCTGCTGGTAATCATGTTCGATTGCCAAGCACAGGGCGCTTCTAAGCAACTTGCGGTGAGTCTAGGCACTGTACACTGTACTCTATTGAAACTGCAGCCAAAAAGGCTCGTATTCAGCAAATACAATCAGCGAGTCGCTTCTCTCGACTCCTTTATCTCCTTTGACATTTCAACATTCATCCCATTCTCACTAACTTCCAATATTGAAAAACCATGGAAAAACCATCGAAAACCACCATTCAGTACCCAGCACTAGCTGCCGCGTTCAACGTCCGTTCGCCAAGGTGCAGCCAGTTCAGCTCCACACGTCAAGATGCAGCCGCTCGGCGCCGCGTCCACGGCGTCCGCTGCGTCCCTTGCGTCGTCCCTTCGGCGCTGGGCGAAGGCCACGAAGAACATGGCCAGGGCTGCGATGCCAAAGCGTAAGGACATACACCTGGGTGGTGAAGTGTTGAAGCCACTGGGCCACTCGGCACAAATTGAAGCCTGGATTCTTTTGCCATCCCATTATCCCAGTAATATTCACAAAAAATCCTGATGCGGTGCAGTTGTTTTCACTGGTCTGGGATGTGGTTGGGCCAGTTGGGTAGGCTTTTGTTTTGACATGGACTCCAAGTGGCTCTGAAAATGCCAAAAAAAACAAAATGCAAAAAAATCGATGGAAGAAAAACGGATAAAAGGGTAACCCGGAGTCCATGTGGATCGCAACATTTCGGGGTCCCAATTCTTTCGGGGTCCCAGTTCGCCAAGGAACATGAAACTGTCCATCGCCCCGGAGGTGGCATCTTCCGTCTCCAAGGTTTTGATCAGCACCTGATTACCTGCTTGAGCTGCCAGAAATGTACAGATTACATAGAAATGATACCGATGTGTATCTATATTAGTGTCTATGTATATGTGTAAATGTGTAAATGTGTATGATTTAGAGTATATATCGTATGATGTCTGTATAGATGTCGTGCATCATGATATGCAAAGGGTGTAGAATAGTTTTTGGTGTTTTTTTTGCCTCAGTTTTTGGAATTTGTTTTGGCTTTCTTTCCTGGTACCATTTGCCTTGTATTTGCAACAGTTTGGAACTAGAACCTGTCATTTTGAATGGTATTTGCTACATTTTGGCATGGTCACTTTGCATTTCGCATGGTATTTGCTACATTTGGCCATGTTCGCCTTCCATTTTGCATGGTATTTGTCACACTTTGGCATTTCAACCTCTCATTTGCATGGTATTTGATACATTTTGGTACTTCAAAGGTTCATGTGGGTCTCTTGAAGGTTCTTTAGGCTTTCCTTTAGGGTGTAATTTAAAGCTTCATTTAAGGTTTCATTTAGGGTTTTATTAGGGCTTCATTTGGGGTTTAATTAGGGTTTCATTTAGCGTTTCTTTAGGGTTTCATGTAGGGTTTCATTTAGGGTTTCTTTACGGTTTCATTTAGGGTTTCTTTAGGCTTAGGGTTTCTTTAGAAATTCATTCCCCACCTGCCAGGTGAGGGTTGTTAGATTTTATGTCAGTTGCCTCCTCCTCCTCCTCCTTCTCCTCCTTCTCCTCCTCCTTCTCCTCCTCCTCGTCCTCCGCCTCCTCCTGCCTCGTCCTCCTCTCCTCCTCCTCCTCTTGTTGTCCTCCTCGTCCTCCTGCTCAACTGCGACTCGCGATCCACAGTGTTCGCTGTCGGACCTCAACCACGACCATCCACGCCCAGTGTTCCCTGCCGGACCTTAACCACGACCATCCACGCCCAGTGTTCCCTGCCGGACCTCAACCACGACCATCCACGCCCAGTGTTCCCTGCCGGACCTCAACCACGACCATACACGCCCAGTGTTCCCTGCCGGACCTTAACCACGACCATCCGCGTCCAGTGTTCCCTGCCGGACCTCAACCGCGAGTATCCATGCCAAGTGTTCCCTGCCGGACCTCATGTAGGAATGTCAGATAGACTGCCAGACAGAATGCCAGATAGAATGTCAGATAGGATGCCAGATAGAATGCCAGATAGAATGCCAGAAAGAATGCCAGAAAGAATGCCAGATAGAATGCCAGATAGAATGTCAGATAGGATGCCAGATAGAATGCCAGATAGAATGCCAGATAGAATGCCAGAAAGAATGCCAGATAGACTGCCAGATAGAATGTCAGATAGAATGTCAGATATAATGCCAGATAGAATGCCAACATATATGCCAGAATGTATGTCAGATAGAATGCCAAAATATATGTCAGATATAATGCCAGATAGAATGCCAGAATATATGCCAGAATATATGTCAGATATAATGCCAGATAGAATGCCAACATATATGCCAGAATATATGTCAGATATAATGCCAGATAGAATGCCAACATATATGCCAGAATATATGTCAGATAGAATGCCAAAATATATGTCAGATATAATGCCAGATAGAATGCCAGAATATATGCCAGAATATATGTCAGATAGAATGCCAGAATATATGTCAGAATAAATGACAGGTAGAATGCCAGAATATATGTCAGATGAAATGTCAGAAAATATGTCAGGTAGAGTGCCAGATAGACTGCCAGATAGAATGCCAGGTGGAATGTCAGGATATATGCCAGATAGAATGCCAGAATATATGCCAGAATATATGTCAGATAGGATGTCAGAATATACTAAATATATGTCCAAATATACGTCCTGACATGTCATGGTGGGGATCACACGAAGTAGAGTAATTTAGGGTTTTTTTTCCGGTTTCATGTAGGGTCTCTTATTGGGATTTCTTATCAGGAGTTCTAAACGTTCAAATGGGTTTCTTTAGGGCTTCTTTAGGGTTTCATTTAGGGTTTCTTTAGGATTTCTTTAGGGTTTTGTTTAGGGTTTCATTTAGGGTTTCTTTAGGGTTTCAGTTTGGGTTTCATTTAGGGTCTCATGGTTTCTTTAGGGTTTCATTTAGTTTTTAGGGCTTCTCTAGGGTGTCATTTAGGGTTTCTTTAGGGTTTCATTTAGGGTTTCTTTAGGGTGTTAATTTAGGGTTTCAGCTAAGGTGTCAGTTAAGGTTTCATTTAGTTTTTTTTTCAGATTGTTGTTTAGGGTTTCTTTGGGATGTCATTTAGGGTGTCATTTAAAGTTTCTTTAGGGTATCATTTATGGTTTCCTTTCGGATTAATTTATGGTTTCTTTAGGGTTCATTTATGGTTTCTTTAGGGTTCATTTAGGGCTGTAGGGTTTCTTGTTAGGATTTCTTTTGGGTTTCTTTGGGTTTCACCTAGGGTCTCTCTAAGGTTTCATTTAGGATACAAACAGAACAGAATAAAGCAAAATGAAAAACAAAGAGACAGTAAAGACAGGAAGCAAAGAAGCAAAGGAGCAGGAAGTAGAGCAGCAAAAACACATGACTGAAGAAAAAGAAAAAGTAGAATAGTAGAAGTAGAAAGGCACAGAAGTACAAAAGCAGAGAAGCAGGGAAAACAGAGAAGCAGAAAAGCAAAGAAGCAGGAAAAGCAGAAAAGCAGAGAAGCAGGAAAAGCAGAGAAGCAGGAAAAGCAGAAAAAGCAGGAAAAGCAGGAAAGGCAGGAAAAGCAGAGAAGCAATGTAAGCAGAGAAGCAGAAAAGCAGAGAGCATAAAAGCAGAAAATCAGAAAAACAGAGAAACAGGAACTCAAAAAAAAACAAAACCTGCCGCGAAAAAAATATGTAAATGTATCACGATGCTTCTATTTGCCTCTTCTATTTGCCTCTTCTTCTTCTTCTTCTTCGTCTTCTTCTTCTTCTTCTTCTTCTTCCCTTCGCAGTTGCCAACCTGTGTTGTGTCCGCAATATGGCACAAGCACTGAAACCCATGCTAATTACTACCACACCACATCACCCATAAAACCGGTGCAATCTGATTCTGCACAATCAGATTCTGCAAGTTTTCCTGCCAACCTTTCTTTGTCCTTTTTGGAATGTAACTCTCAAGTGCAGAATCAACCTGAGAATCTGCGGAGCAACATCTTCGCTTGGAAGTTGCCACGAGGAAAGCTTATTTAGCAAATGGTAAAAATTACTCATGATTACTCACAAATACCCCATGTCCATTCTGTCCTGCTCACTTCAGGTACAAATGGTCTGAAAACTTGCGGGCTCCGCAAATTGCAAGTGACTTCCAAACAGCATCGTCACCACATTCAATAACGCCACGCCCCCAGTCTCTGACCTGCATGGCCAGGTCACACGGTTGAGATTTGAATCGGAGCACAGCAAGAGTTGATCATCCTAAGTGGGGATGGGTCAAAACCTACTAATCATGTGGTATAAGGGATGACCATCAACCTTGAGGTTCACTGGGGGTACAGGGTTTTGACCCACATCCAAGTGTTTTTTTGCTAGTCACAAGGATTTCAAGAGCCCCTGGGACCCCTGCCTAAACCACTGAGCATCGCCGGTGACGGCGGCGCTCGAAACACGGCCCCGCGGCGTAACAGCTGCATGGCTGGCATGGCCAGCCTCAAAGTATGATTGTGGTGGAAAAAAATGATATCGTGAGACAAGTATTCTGCAATAGTTGCTTGGTTGAAAATGGATGGGAAATTGGACACCCCTTTGCCCATCAAGTCAGTTCACCTTTCACTTTCACCCAATGGTTTGCCCACAAGCTGCTCTAAGTTGTTTGTGGATTTCCCTTCGTTTGTGCTAAGTTTCGCAAGGCACTACGAAACATATACTGTTCTGGATGGGGCTCCTTCCTTTTCCATCATCCACCGGATTATCTGTAATTAGTAAAGTTCCAGAAACTCTGTTTTCAGAATTGTATCTACTCATTTTAGGGTCCCCATTTCTTACAGGGTGAATTCCCAATATTTTATGATGGAAAATTAGGACAGGATTGAAGGATAAGGGATAACATCAGGCGCGGCAGCTCGCTGCCTAATCTGGAGCAAAAGAATCTGGAAATTCCGATCTTTGGAGACATTTCGCCAATATGGCTTTGTTCCGCTTTCTGAAGGTGTAATCATGTTATCCTATGTTCTCATCCCCATGATTGTTCGTTAAATTATTAAATTGGCATCAGTTTCCTCTGCTTCCGCCTGGGTGATTGGCGCCACAAAGCTCTGCGAAGCCGCCAGAGCAGTCACCACCAGCAGCGGGCGAACGCAGCGCCGCAAGCGGAGCACGCGGCGGGCTTCGCGAATGGTCACCATGGTGATGCCGACCCAAGATGAAGCGTAAGTTTCTGTAGCAAAATATAAGCTGTCCTTATGTGTGTGTGTGTATATATATATACACATACATGTATCAATGTGTTTCAATATTGTCTTCCACAGTGATATCAATATTCTGATATCATCGTATATCCAATATGTTTTATTTTGTTGGATCTTGTTGTATGGTCTGGAGTCATCCTCAGAATGGACTGCAGAATCTTCGTCCACTGGATCGAGTAGGAGCCGTGCCTGCATTGGTGATGTTTATCTCATTACATTATATATATATATATATATACAGATACAACACTATACTTAATCACTGGATGATAGTTGTTTCTGGTTATGAATCCTGGCGACCTTCTGATTCTGTGAAGAACTCAATCTGCCGCGGAGAATGGTCATTGGTTGTAAAGATCGTCTAACCGTCAATGCAGCGGACTTCCCAATCCATGTAACTCAGTCGTTGCAAATGGAAAGGCAAGAACAAGACGGGCATCCCAAACAAATCAGCCTGCTATGAGCCCGCCTCCATTGTCTAGACGCTCCGAAAAACTTATATACATGTCATGATATATAGAACAACTAAACCCCACGAAACCCCGGACAGTGATGCAACAAACAGTCTTCGCTAGCAATGCTTTCGTCTCACAGGCATCCCTAGACCCCTGCACCACCGTGAAGTTGAGGTTGACCACAGCCCATCTCATCGATGACGATAAATCATCAATGAGTGACATTCAATGACTATACAAGTTGCATAAGTTGGAAGTTGGCATTTTTCTGATACAAAACTTGGCGGCAAAAACGGGTGGGTTCAACCAATTCAACCAGCTTGGCTCAGCGGCATTTCCATGAACTCCTTGGTGAGCTGAAGTGCTTTGAAGGATGGCTTTCCAATTGCAGCCTGCTTCAGCGTTCGGCGACCGGTGGAACTACTGGAACTGGTGGAAAAATGGGACTTAATGGTGGAAGCTGGTGGAAAGGAAGTTATGACTGGTGACTGGTGAATGGTGGAAAGATGGGGTGCCAATTGACCCATTTGGTCATTTGGATGTGGATTCATTTGGTCAATTTTGTGCCATTTGTAGGACTCAAAGCATCCAATTTTGCGCAATACCAATACGTGATCACAGAAATGTCAGACATCAATCCCCTCCTGTAGTGAATCATAGACCACTAGCACCGATCGAGGAATCTCGGTCTGAAAACCATGCCTCAGCGGACAGGGCACGAGGCAATTTGTCTACAAGAATTACAAGAGATCAAATTGCCGCAGTGAATGGCAAAGTAACGTTGAACTCATTCCATATTCAACAGAAAATTCACGGTGCATGGACATCCGAAGACTCGTTCCGATACGCCACCCCTCTGAGCCAAGCACTGTGAGTGAATCACATCCTTGTTGATGAACCTGGGAGCTACTTGGCCCAAAAACACCGGAATGTTGAATTAGACTGGTGTACGTATATGTGTGTGTGTATGTGTGTATGTATGTCTGTGTGTATGTATGTATGTATGTATGTATGTATGTATGTATGTATGTATGTATGTATGTATGTATGTATGCATGCATGTATGTATGTATGTATGTAGGTAGGTAGGTATGTATGTATGTATGTATGTATTAATGGTGTGTATGTATGTATTACTGGTGTGTATGTATATATTAATGGTGTGAATGTATGTATTAATGGTGTGTATGTATGTATTAATGGTGTCTATGTATGTATTAATGGTGTGTATGTATGTATGTATGTATGTATGCATGGATGTATGTATGTATGTATGTACGTACGTACGTAGGTATGTATGTATGTATGTATGTATGTATGTATGTATGTATATATATATATATTGTACCCGCATGCCGGGGGTGCCGCCCAGAGGTTTATCATGGGACCAACTCTTTAGGATTTGTTTAGGAGGGTTTCATTTGGGTTTGTTTGAGTTTTTACCATGCTTTTGATTTTACTTTCAAGGCTTACTTTGGGTTGGTCTAGCTAGGGTTCTGTGTTTTGGAAAGAAGTCTCGTCAGCCAAGTTGCCATTTCACCAAAATACCAACATGCAAGAAACACTGGCCCTGTCGCAGTTAAAATTTAAGTGTATATATATATATATATATAGAGAGAGAGAGGTAGATATATATATATATGTATGTATATGTATATATATATGTACATGTACATGTACATGTATATGTATATGTATATGTATATGTATGTCTGCTATATATATATGTATATATGTATGTCTGTTATGTATGTGTATATGTATATGTATATGTATATATATATATATATATGTATATATGTATGCCTGTTATATATATATATATATGTATATATGTATATGTCTGTCCGTCCGTCCGTCTGTCTGTCTGTCTGTATGTATATGTATGTATGTGTGTCTATGTGTCTGTGTGTATGTGTGTGTGTATGTATGTATATATATATATGCATGCATGCACGCATGTATGTATGACGCTCTTAGTGACTCCAGCGTTTACGTCATTAGTGATTCAGTTTCACACGCTCTTAAAACACACTCTATGTATGTATGTATGTATGTATGTATGTATGTATGTATTAATGGTGTGTATGTATATATTAATGGTATGTATGTATGTATGTATTAATGGTGTGTATGTATATGTATTAATGGTGTGTATGTATGTATTAATGGTGTGTGTATGTATGTATTAATGGTGTGTATGTATGTATTAATGGTGTGTATGTATGTATTAATGGTGTGTATGTATGTATTAATGGTGTCTATGTATGTATTAATGGTGTCTATGTATGTATTAATGGTGTCTATGTATGTATTAATGGTGTGTATGTATCTATTAATGGTATGTATGTATGTATGTATGTATGAATGCATGTATGTATGTATGGATGGATGGATGGATGTATGCATGCATGCATGTATGTATGTACTGTATGTATGTACTGTATGTATGTACTGTATGTATGTACTGTATGTATGTACTGTATGTATGTACTGTATGTATGTACTGTATGTATGTACTGTATGTATGTACTGTATGTATGGTATGGTATGGTATGGTATGGTATGGTATGTATGTATGTATTAATGGTGTGTATGTATGTATTAATAGTGTGTATGTATGTATGTATCAATGGTGTGTATGTATGTATTAATGGTGTGTATGTATGTATCAATGGTGTGCATGTATGTATTACTGGTATGTATTCGTGGTATGTATTAATATTATTAATGGTATGTATTAATGGTATGTAATAATGATATGTATTAATGGTATGTATATAATGCAATGTAATGTAATGTCATGTAATATATTGAAATCTAACTTAGTCAATGTAATGTATGCATGTGTATATATATATATTCATACGACAATATTACAATTAGTATGTAATGATGTAATGATAGAAATTGTATACATACACATGAACAAAAACAAATCTATGACTCCTATGGCCTCTAATTTTGACTGGGACCCATTTGCACTCAGTTTTTGGATGTAGACTTCGTCCACCATGCTGCCATGGCTCCCATTGGGCTTCCGCACTGGCCCAGGTGCGTGGTTTGGTACCACCCCACCGTGTTAGAATCCACGTTCACCTGCAACCACACAAGACCAGGCACAAACGAAAACGGGGCACATAAAGATAGGGATGTCTCACACTTATAGAATAGGTAATCCCGGAAATGTCTGGGATTTGGTCACACGTGAGGGAAAGCACGGCGAACAGCAGTGAAGCCATCCCAGTTCCCATGAATTGATGTTCTGGCGGCCAACAGCAACCTCCCGGAGCTTGCGCAAAGTGTCCATCTGGAACTGCACACCCTGGCTCAGGACAAGGGGAGAGACAAATTTTCCAAACCTCTTGACGTGATTATAATATTATACATAGATATACATAGTAGTATATTAAAATGATATGATAAAATGATAAAACATCAGAAAACATATTTCAATCTACGACATGCGTCAGCGCCTGTCACATGATTTGTTGGTAAACGCGAAGTTCCTACACAAGATGGACTGCGACTGCCAGAAAATGCAGTTTCTTTTGGACCTGTCATGACATTTCACCCAGAAAAATCTCACCTCATCGATCTGGCCCTGAGTCTCTGTCTCTGCACCTTAGGGTCAGAGATTCGAATTCCAAACCGCTCGGCCACGGGCTGTAAGATGAAGACATGCTAACCATAGCTATGTTAGTTGGCACTTGCATGCACTTGCCTATTTTGTGTTCGTTAGCTTTGCCTGCATCACTAAGAGTGAATGGGCAAAGAAGCCTTCCACCAGGCAAGGAAGAAATGAGTGGGTGTCCAGTCTACAAACATGTCAGCTTTGGCCGGCATGCGAAAATCAATCATTTTCCCACTCACAAGTTGTAAGAAGACTGATTTGCATAGATTTGGCTGTGAGAATCGAACCTCAGAAAGCAAACATGCAATCAGCAAATCTAGTAAATCAAAGAATGTGTCCCAAAAGTGGTGGTGCAATTGTCTCCAAGAAACTATCAGAACAAAATATACAAAAAAATCAACATATTCTATGATAATTATATATTCTCTACAATTAAATCGCATTCAACCGTCCGTTCTGTACTGGCCTTTTTGCACATAGCCAAAGGAGTGGGTGAGCTGCAGCACATTGCCCACATCCATCCCCAGAAGCTGTCCTGTGCAATTCGCTGGTTTTTGATGAGGTAAGCCCAATGCCATAAACCATCCGCAAGTGGGGTTTCTGAAGTGGTGTATACCCTCAGGGGAGGTATGATGACCCATTATGACCTCAATGCTGTGTGACGATTTGGCATCCGGCCATCGATGTGGATGTGGAAAGGCAGACATGGACATGGACCCACAGGGTCACTCGCGCTTCCCAATGTGATCACATGCCATTACCGTCCTGTCACTGGCTGCGGTGCATGTTGCCTGCCCGGTCCCAACCCACCTGGGAGATCTGGTGTACATACGTAGATAGCAAACCAATGCTACAAAGGAACTGAGTCAGCCATTAGTATGCTGGCTCAGGGATATTGCGGACCAAAATGAGGGGCAAAGTCCAAAGTGTGAATCAGTGAACCTGCAAAAAATGGAGCTCCAATTGTTCCTCGTGGATTCTGAACTGATCTTTGTAGACCAGTCAGCTGGAGCCAGGCCTACAGTGCTTCATGATTTGCAGGAAGACCAAAGCATCCATCTCGACCTTCACTTGACAAGATCAAACCCCTGAATAAAACTGCTTGGATGATCGTCAAAATCCCTTCAAAGCACATTGTATGTCTCCATCCCCGGTGCCGCTAACTGATATGCAAAAACACAATTTTTATAGGCAAACCGCGGCAAAGCATCCTTACATGGTCCCTTTTCGCTGTTTGCTGGGAGCCCCTGACGCTCATGAGGTCACCCTCACTCTGCTCAGCATCTCAGAAGGGAATTCACATCTAAACATTGAAAAAAAGGACAAAACACACTGTGAGAACCTTGCCTTTCCATGCAAAAAACATCAAAAAACATCAAGAAATAAAAACAATCCATTGATGGATGGGGAGTTGATGGGGAGTTGATGTTCTCAGCAAAACATGGGGCAATTGACTTTGACCCCATCCTCGGCTGCACTCCACCAGATTTTCCATGTCTTACAGTAAATGGACCCAACGTCCGGGGGACCAAGTCCACATCTCACATCTGGGTCGCTAGACTGTAGCCGCTCTCCAGCGAGTGTCTGTACTGATGAATCTTCTCTTCACTTCCTATGCCGATGGGTTGATGAAATATGTCTTGCAGGGAACCCAAAGGGGTTCACCCTTCCAGTTTGAGGGAAGCTTGGCTTTGATCCCACTCAATTTTACCATGGTTTTCCTGGGGGTTCCTGGTCTTCCAACATCCTGAGAAGAAATTCCAGGATCCCAAAATCGCGAGCTTGGTGAAGGCAACCTTGTTGCAACTTGACACAATTTCCATGGCTCTATCATGGTTCATAAAGGGCAACCCCTCTTGGAATACAAAGCGAAAGAAGAATACGGAAAAATGATATCCAACAGTTTCCAGAGCATGCTTGATGAACTTCCGAAGCTTCATTTTCTTAGTGGAGAGACAAGTAAATCCCAAAGTGGGAGGGCAATCCCCCGGTTGCCATGGCTACCCAGTTCAGGCCGGCAAATCCTTGAACCATCTTTTTTGAGCACGAAGGTCACCAACTATGGGTCAGTGAAGCCAGTGAAGCCATTTAACATATCATATCATATCATAAAGGACGACATCTAAGTACCCAACTCAGGTCCAACCACCCTGGATTTGCGCCTGCTTGGTCATCTCTTCGTTTGCCCCATCCTTTGCCTTTGCCCTCCCCCGACATGAACCAAAAATGGGGAGGTCCCGACCTATCGTCGGAACACGTGGAACTAGAAACTGTTTGAGCCGCCAGCTGCAAGCGAAAGAAGGAGAAGGTGACCGCATGGCATTGGCATTAGCTAAGGCCCAGGGCCCAGATCCACTGGATTGCTGAAACATCATGATACCATCCGCTGATGGAAAAAGCATGAAAAAGCCACAACACCCGGTAGTCCTCGTTGAATTCCACCTCCGGATGTCCAATCACCTGGAAGGTGTGGCAGGACTGACTGCCATCATTTTCAGACATCGGGAAACGGCTCGGCCTCGGGTAATTTCTCCAGGTAGGTCACGAAATCCTTGGGAGCCAACGCTTGGAAACCGGCCCTTTGTGTGGATGAGAAACTCATGGGTGATCTTTGGAGACCCTGATGATTCTGAGTCATAACGAATTTCTGGTGGCTAGTGTTCGGCATGGATGCCTTTGGACGCAAGTTTTGAGCGCAGCTCACGCTTGCCATCATAGAAAAAGGTTGGGTTTCTAGATTGTCAAGCGTGTGGACGTGTACAATCAGCAACAGCCTATATCCTCACAACCGAGCTCATGCATGAGCATTGCCAAGCTGACCAGATCAGCTGCATTTGCTTCTTCATTCTACCCCATCCACTTCAAGTGCTTCACTAGAATCACAATTGTCCTTTTCAGCCACAACATTCCATTAGTAATTTGGTTGCTTTTCCATCCTGAAGCTCAATCGGGAAAAAATATCACACACACTCACCTGAACATAAACAAACTTACTCTCTGGTAATTTAACATAGCTACGTATGGAAAATCACCATCTTTTCCAGGTAAATCGATAAATCATCTAAATGATCCATTTTCCCCATTTTCCATAGCAACCCCAGCTTTCGATCCCTGCCCATCCGTCAAGGGGCCGCTTCACCGATGGCCTTGCCACCGCCAGCTTCCTGAAAGAGACCCTCCAAGTCCAAGCCTCAGGGGTCGCAACACGGACTTGGCTCATGGAAACCAGGAACGACTTGGGGGAAACAAGACTGGGGAAGGGATATCCAAACATATCCAAACCATCTCAAGCTCCAAGTTCTTGCACTTCTTGAGCTTCTTGAGCTTCTTGGCCTCATGCCCAAAGCTGTCCTCTTCCCCATCCCCTCGCCCCTCTGAGCACCCCAACCCTTCTCCTTGCCATAGCTCTGCAAAGCCACTGCTAGTGTTCTCAAGCTAGCAGCCACCTGGGGCTTCATGGATTTCCCCTTTTTGTTGTTGTTGTTGTTGCTTCAAATCCCTTTGCCGTAGTTGTTGCTTGCAGCTGAAAATATCTGCAGCCCGAGGTTCCAAGAACTCTTCGCCTCCCTTCTCCAGCAGTGGCGCGCTGGCCGTTTCGGCCGCCTTGACCTGTGAATGCTGATGGGCTCGGCTAAGTGGAAGAGAATCCGCCGTGACTAGGCATGAAAATGATAAACGATAACTTCAAGGGCCGATCATTTGCCAAGATTGCCATGTGAGCTGTCAGGAAGTAGATGTCCGGGTCCATCACACCAGCAATGTGCCGGACGGAAGTCAAACACCAGTGTCGTAGGCTGGTTTACGATGAATGGAAATGGATGCTTAATTGGTGCCGTATCCACGAGAAGGTGCAAACAAATTTCCAGAAGAGTACTGTACAGGGCACAGCCAGTATGTCCGTGCACCTCCATATGGGGAAGGGTCAAAATCAGGGTACACAATGGATGGTTGTTGCCCTTAAATTACTGCAAAATGAAGGCCTTAAATTTGGACTCAGCACCGCCCTGGTGACATCTCGCTAATATCGCAGCC
>CAMXCT020005001.1:395000-670000 GCA_947184155.2 Cladocopium goreaui | reverse complement strand
CCACCTGCCAGGTCAGGGTTGTTAGATTTTATGTCAGTTGCTTCCTCCTCGTCCTCCTCGTCCTCCTCGTCCTCCTCGTCCTCGTCCTCCTCCTTCTCCTCCCTCTTCTCGTCCTCCTTCTCCTCCTCCTCCTCCTCGTCCTCCTCGTCCTCCTCCTGCTCCACTGCGATCCATGTCAGTGTGCCCTGCCGGACCTCAACCACGACCATCCACGTCAGTGTGCTGTGCCGGACCTCAACCACGACCATCCACGCCCAGTGTTCCCTGCCGGACCTCAACCACGACCATCCACGCCCAGTGTTCCCTGCCGGACCTCAACCACGAACATCCCCGCCCAGTGTTCCCTGCCGGACCTCAACCACGACCATCCACGCCCAGTGTTCCCTGCCGGACCTCAACCACGACCATCCACGCCCAGTGTTCCCTGCCGGACCTCAACCGCGAGTATCCACGCCAAGTGTTCCCTGCCGGACCTCATGTAGGAAGATAAAATGTCAGATAGAGTGCCAGAAGATTTGCCAGGTAGAATGCCAGAAAATATGCCAGAAGATATGCCAGATAGAAATGCCAGAAGATATTCCAGAAGATATGCCAGATAGAATGCCAGATAGAATGCCAGATAGAATGCCAGAAGATATGTCAGAATATATGCCAGAAGATATGCCAGATAGAATGCCAGATAGAATGCCATAAGATATGTCAGATAGAATGCCAGAAGATATGCCAGATAGAATGCCAGAAGATTTGCCAGATAGAATGCCAGAAGATATGCCAGATAGAATGCCAAATAGAATGTCAGAAGATATGTCAGATAGAATGCCAGAAGATATGTCAGAATATATGCCAGAAGATATGCCAGATAGAATGCCAGATTGAATGCCAGAAGATATGGCAGATAGAGTGCCAGAAGATATGCCAGATAGAATGCCAGAAGATTTGCCAGATAGAATGCCAGAAGATATGCCAGAAGATATGCCAGATCATATGCCAGAAGATATGTCAGATAGAATGCCAGAAGATTTGCCAGTAAGAAAATGTATAAATGTCATGGTGGGGATCACACGAAGTAAAGTAATTTGCTCTTTACAGAGTGCTTTACAGACTGCTACAGACCATTTTCCAGAATTCTCATACATAAAATATGTATATAATATATATATATATAAATATGTATATGTAGAGTTTTCAGAGTTCTCATTTTCCAGGGACCATTCGACTTTTCCATTCCGGAGCCTCCTCCGTCGACAAGGCCTCCGAGGCCTCGGTCGTCGCTGAACTATGGTGGGGATTTTCGTGGACGTTTCGGAAAAAACTGGTTGGGGTTACGGGAGATGTACTTCAGTGATAGGAATATCAGGAATATCATGTTCATATATGGCTATGGATCAATACCTATTAATACCATTTTTAATGGGATGAACATCCATTTACCAGCTATTTTGATGTTCACCAGGGGTACAAGGTTTTGACACACTGCCATATATGTTCATTGGATTCGATAACATGAACTGATGAACCAACCACGGGAGATTTACCAGTCCAATTCCTCAGAAAAAAACCCTCGAAGTAGTCGATGGATGGAAAATCCATTTGGATCTGTGTCCATCCGTGGAAAACTTGGAGGATTGGCCTAATCTTTTCTGCAGTAAATTTACTGGAGGATTGCCATAATTTGTACAACAGTCATACTGCCAAGTTTGTGTGGTAAATTTATGCGCATGTACATGTCTATGCCTCGCAAATATGCATCACCCAGCACCCCATCAACCAGGATGATGATGTGCAAATAGAATAAATCATATCCGCTGAAGTCTGGTTGATAGTTCATGCTGATAGATTCCAAAAGTTTGATGGGAGATGTTTTTTTGCCTCAAGGACACTTGCAAAATACGGACCAAACTCCCTGAAACTAGTGCTGTGAATCCTAGGAAGTGCACTTGCAAAGGACTCGCCATCTTCTTTTCACGTGCAGTTGCTGCGGCTTCGCATTGCTACAAGGGAGCGATTCCTCAAAAAGACATTAGAAGACCATAAATAACGCGATCAGGTCCGACCTAGGACCTAGAGGCCTAGCACCAGATTGGGTAAGCGGGTAGAGTTCTCCATCATGGTGTTTGTATCCCAAATTCACCACCTTCTTGGATGTCCACCACCTGGACCTAGCTCTTTTGATGAGTCATTCTGGAAATCCTCAGATCAGCTGGTGGTTAAACCACTCATCCTAAAACTCATTTGTCAATTGGGGCAATCATCAAATCCAAATGAAAATCGGAAAGATCTGCCACCCGCCCATCACCAATCAGAATTTAGATACGTGACATTCCCATTTTGGGATTTGCATGGATTTACCAACACTAGTAGCCCGAGAACGTATAACCAATCATTATGTCACTCTCCTATGGAGCCACGCCTCGTCGTCCAGCGGGGCAGTGCTCTCGGTAACCTTCTCCACCTGAAGAACAGGTTGTTGGTTGTTCGAATGGGATGAAAATTGAAGCTGAAATTCACATGGTTAAGAGAATGATCTTCGTGATTACAATGACCAGATTCGCCAGATGTGCCTAAGGGGATGTGAAAGTCACGTGAAGACTCTCAAAGCATTGAGATCCAACATGGTTTGTCTTTGCGTGGTCTTAAAACATGATTTATAATCATTCCAAAGATGATAGGGTATATAAATACGTTTTTATACGTTTTATGGCCATGTTACGTACATCAACATCATCATCATCATCATCATCATCATCATCGTCATCTTCATCATCATCATCATCATCATCATCATCTTCTTCTCAGGTCATTCTCCAGATTAAGAGCATCGAAAAGCCACTCAAAATCACCAGGGTTTTTCTTGCTTCGCCTCTGCTTCAGCTTGGCTGATCTTCTCTGCAGCTTCTTGGAGCAGCGCGTTCTTCCTGGCGGAGAAAAATGACCATCAGGATCCATCAGCGAATTTGATGGTTGCCCGATGTTCATCGATTTCCCGACCAAGCCGTGCTGGAAAAAGGTGGGATCTCGGAGTTCACCAACGGTTTTTTCATGCTACACGCCATTGAAAATGATCGGTTGTTACACCAACTCTGCAAAGAACAGATCAATCACCTATGGGACCGATGCACTATTGGGATGTATCAGGTCTATTCGTGCATTGGGGTCCCTTGCTGAGGTGTATCCAGTGGATTCATGATTCAGAAGATTAAACAGGCGGGGATAGGAACCAAACTGATTGGGGGGATTTGCATCCAGCGAATCCAGCGTACATTACATCAGGCCGAACTTGACGTGTGCCCACGTACTGTATGGTCTTAAAGCTGGGGGGATAACATCGAGATACTGGAAGGAAGCCCAGCTGCTTCCAAAAAAAGCGAGCAGATTGGTATTTTGGATTGTTACCATCCGTATGTGTGTTTGGCATGGTTTTTAATGGGTTTTTACCACTGTTACACATTGCTACCCATTGCCATAATCCATGCCAATCATAAACTGGGCGTCCCAACTTTCTGGCGTCTGTGTCCTTCTTGAACCTTGGACGGGGTGGGCTGTGCACAGTTGGACCACCCAAGAAGCCTGGAAGACTAGAGAAATGAGTCCTTCTGCGCACGTGTCCCAAGGCAGCGCACGCGGAATGCTTCTGCGCCGCACCATTGATGCGGCCCGTCAAATTTGTGAGCTCCTGGAGAAGGAGATTGTGATGTGCCGTGAAGATGCTACAGTGCCGTGAAGATGCTACATATCAACCAATAGGTCCAATAGGTTCCAGGAAATAGTGGACAAATAAACGCTGAATTTCCATGAATTTCCTGTGTATCGTGCTTAATTCATAAGTGCATTTGTTTCTGGATCAGTGGACATGGCCCTTGAAATTGTTTTGATTGGACTTTAGAAACCGCAAATCTACAGAATGCGGGGAAGTGAATGCAATCCAACAAGTGAGGCTTGTCAATTGATCTAATTCCGGCAGAGCTATGAATGACACGCATCTCACGGCAGTGTATGTCATCCCATGCGGTGGAGCAGTCCTCAATCAACGGCTTGGTTTTTTCCTGCAGCTTTGGCTTGGAACCCTTGGAACCATGGCTCCTACCGTCCTTTAATACATGGATATTTCCAGCAAACGTTGATAGGCCTGGTACGCTCATGAACCCGACGACTGATCCAATTTGATGTTCGCTTCCTCCAACTACTTGTGCAAAATTCGGATGTTTCTTCAACTTCCATTTTTTCCCATTTCCAGACGCTAAAGGCTGTCTGCCTTTCGAACAAAAAAAAAGAAGGGGTTTCCGATGGTTTCCCCGTGTCCCCTACCCAAAAAAAACGAACTCCAGCTCCAGGTTTCTCAGATCCCCATGGCACGCCTTGTCTGCAAAGGCACGTAGCTCAACGCTCTTGGCTGCGATAAAATTGCGCGCCTGCAGTTGGGGACAACTCATATCCTTTGGGATCACCAAAATCTCCGTTAAGGGGCCCCAACCTGAGACCCACAAACGAAGCACTTGGCGTATGAGCGAAAATACCACTTGTTCTGGAGAGCGTCATGTTTTTTAATGTTGCTTGAAATAAGAATCTCTCAAGAATTCCAAATCTTCACCAAAAATCCCGAGTTGAAAATGCCTTGTCGATATAGCTGCAGCTGAAAATCATGGCCTACCACTGGAACTTCACATGATTTCACCATGCTTTTTTCAGTCACGTTTAGTATTTCACCATCTCATGGCCTCCGAGATGGATTGCTGCAATTCTTGTGCTGCCTTTTCAGAGTTTTCGATGGTTGAGGTGGCCTGAGCCAGGGGAAACGCCGAAACGTTTCTGGGGGAAAGAAAAACTAACAAGGAATGCAAACAAGAAGCACTTATATAACTTATATATATGTGTACATAGGATAGATATATATATATATATGTGTACATGTATGTGTATATATATATACATATACATATATATATATATATTTATATATATGTACATAGGATATATGTACATAGGATATATGTACATAGGATAGATAGATAGATAGATAGATAGATAGATAGATAGATAGAGAGAGAGAGAGAGATAGATAGATAGATAGATAGCTAGATAGATAGATAGATAAATAGATAGATAAATAGATAGATGGATAGATAGATAGATATATGATTGATTGATTGTTTGATTGATTGATAGATAGATAGATAGGTAGATAGATAGATAGATATACATACACATATACATACATACACGTAATGTGTATATATACACACTGTATATACATATATATATACATTGATTATTTCTTTTAACCCTTATTATAAAAAAAGAAAACTTATGAAGATAAGCAAAATGTAAGATTCCAAGCAATTGAGTATGGCTTTGGGGAGTTCCACTTAGAAGATCAACGCCCATTAGGTGCTCGCCCCCAAGAACCTCCATGAGTGGAAGCACTTCGATTCCTTTCAGGAAGGGCAACTCTGCTTCATTCACCTGGCGAAAAAAAGGAACTTCTCTGGCTCTCCGGCTGTTTAGGGCCACCAAAATCCAACCAACTAAAGATTCCAGGAGAACCTATATATATATACAGTAATAATATTCCACAATTGTAGGTGAAACTTGGTCAAATCAGTGTCGAAATACAATATGTCAACATGTTACCATTTTGGGGTATACATGGGTATACCGGTAGTATACATTATACCCAACTTTCTGGGCTATTTGCAAGTTAGCCACGTTGGAAACCACAAGGCAACCTCCAACCACAACGTTCCAACAGCCGGACCTTCTCGACAAAACTGTCAACTTGGGCTGTCTTCTTCTTACCTTCTCTGACATAGGCCTGCCGATGCCATCCCAAATAGATCCATTTGGGGGCCGGAGCCCAGCTGGGTATGGGTCAAGTAATTGGGTTCCTCGAAAAGAACTGAATGATCTTAGATCCTATGTTGGACCAGCCCATAGGTTTCTGAGTCTGAAATTATGACCCAAAACCAAGCTTGCTAGGCTAGGCGTGATGACGCTTCCATCCTCATCCTTTTTTCATGGACATCTAAGGGTGCCCCGCAAAGTTCCCCCTCCCAACAATATGGGCCTTAAGAGGCCCCGACAAAAGAAAGAATTTCATGGTGGATGATAACCCAACATTTCCAAACCCTAAAAACTTCTGGGGGTACCCGGTGTACCCTTAAAGTTCCACTACTTTTGGTGGATGCGAACCCCAAAAAAAGGCGAGGCCTCCCCTAAGGCGCGTTCTCGCAGGCCCTTCTTGCCAGCCTCAGATCGGCGAAGCCAAAGAAGGAAAATGGGAGATCACCGGTTTTTCTTAGTTGATAGCTAACAACTGAACATGTATGTATGTATATATATATATATAGCTGACCCCAAAATAGGATGGTTTCATCTGTTTCATATTCAAAAGACCATAAAAATGATGCGAGGAACGGCGTGACGGCGAGTTGGCGCCTCTGAGGTGCTAGCCCCCAGCACCTTATCCAAGCGCTCCTGGACCTTTTTGTTTCGATCCGCCACTTTTGAGAAGGCCGCCTGTTCGGAAAAAAAAAAATCAACCATGATGACCATGGATTGTTTTGGGATGTGGTAAACCTATGGTAAAGCAAATTTCTGCCATTCAAATATAGCCACCATATGACAAGGTGGTATTAAAACCAATATTACCGTATCAAAGTTGTGACATGATCTGGATTGAGATTTGCGGTTCCCCGGGTCTTGAAATCTTGAAATTTGTCAACTCTGGGGCCTCTTGGGCCTATCGGCCCCATTCCCATGGCCTTCAAAGGAGGTACACCGACGCCCAGGTGGCTCTCAACTGACCTCAGCTTGTTGCATGAAACCCATTGTTGTTTTTTTTTCCCACCCAAAATCGATCTCTCTTCTTCTGTCATGCTCCCAATCTTTGACCCCCTGGATCCACCGAAACAGCGAAGTTGGAGCTTCAGATCCCAGACGGGTCGTGCGCCAAGGGGCTTGGACGTCGCCTTGATGCTGTTTTGAGCACTGACGATGGCATCGCCCAGCTCCGCGCATTCCTCGTCCCAAGCTGATACCCGAAGCCATACATGGAGGAACTTCCACGTGCCGGACACTAGAAATATGATGCTGACCTGAGACATGGGAGAATTCGAACATGCCGATTTCTACACTCAGTCAGCTTTTGACCAAAAAAATGATACAAACAGAATAACTCTGCACAATTTAATCATCAAGAAACTTAATTTGCAGAAAAACACTCCAAAATGGGGAAATAGTTTCGGACATTGCCTGACAGTGCAGACTTCAGGGAAACTTCCCAACTGCCTCGTCAGTGGGATTGTCAACCGCTGCAACTGGTTCGGCTAACTTTTCCACTTTGGCCACCTGGATTGGATCGCAGAGGGCAGCTCCTGTTGCAAACTGTTTCCACTCAAAAAAAAAACACACACCTATCATACCTATCATACCTATCATACCAGTACCTAGCTTGGGTCCAAAAACTAATCCAAGTCGAAGTCAATTCAAAAAAAGGAGAAACTGAAAGGTCAACCGGTCCACCATGGTCCATCTGAAAACCAGGGCGGTTCCTGGGAACAGCCGGCACCTCAGCTTCAGCCTTGTCGACATTACCCATCTCTTCAGCCAAGGCCTGGCACCGCATCAAAAAACCTCTGCAGTTTTCAAGTTCATTCCGGTGTTGGAGAAACCTGAATATTATAGTGTAGCCATATACATTATATATCATGAATCATACTGTATCCGCCGACCCCTGCCGACATCGGCATGTGACAAGAAGAAGAAACCAGCGAGGAAAGAAGAAAGCAAGAGGTAAGAGTCGTTGTGGCGAGCCCAAGGTTTTGGAGGCTTGAAGGCTGCAATTTGGAGCTGGTTTCTTGTCGGTTCAGAAAGCAACGTTATGCAGAAAGTGACTGGCAGCAGAAACGCATGTTGAGAGAAAAATTACGTAAATGATCATAAAATATCATGAATGAAGTCCAGATCGACTTTCCTCTGGGGTCGGCGGCAGGGGGCGGTAGCCCCTTAATATATATATATATACACATATGTATACATATAATGATGATTTGATGTGTATTATATATATATATATACATATATATATATATATCACTCCAGTGTGTTTGCCGCTTCATATCGCTTCAAGTTAGACCCTAGTGCCCAAACTCCAGGCCGCCTCTTTGCCCTTGATGAGTTTGTCACCGTAGGTAGAGGCCTTCGATGCGAAGGGGGCAGGTTTTGACCCACAGCCATATGTTATCATCCCGTGGCAGTGAGAAAAGAACCTTTTAAAAAATTGTTTTAAAGAAAAAACTGTTAAAAGCATCAAGTACGCAACATTGCCATCAACTACCAGAGAAGACAATAGAAAACGTACAACCAGGCCCTCTCAGGCCCTCTCAGGCCCTCTCAGGCCCTCTCAGGCCCTCTCAGGCCCTCTCAGGCCCTCTCAGGCCCTCTCAGGCCCTCTCAGTCCTCTTGACAGCGACAGCCAGCCCTGCCCATGTCCTTCTTATTCTTCATCAGCTCATCATTGGCTACCTTCAGCCGCCCTGACAACGGGTCAGCCACCCCGACAGGTGGCTATCAAACTTTGAGGCAATTGCAGGTTTCCTAAAATGGGGGGACCCCAAATCATCCGAGTCATTAGACCATGTTTGTATTGAAACCCAAGGTGTGGGAATCTCCCATTTTACGAACCCCCTACTGTAATTGTTGTCAATGTGCATGTGAATGTATGTAGAACTATATGCATATGCGAATGCATATGTGTAGGTGTATGCGTGTTTTGATGTGTGAATGTAAGAACACGGAAAGATGTCAACTCTGTGGAATGAGGATATTTAACCAACAATTCCGATACCCGACTGGCTGTCTCTTGTCAAGGTTGTCAACTCTGTGACTCTGCGGCACCTTGCAACTTTTGCATGGCAGTCATGGCAGTATTTCCCTGGAGACAGTCAGGTCGCAGTTGTTTCTAAGGTGAAGCTTCTCACAAGCGTTGGGACTCTCCTGTTCCGTTTCAAACAAGCTTCTGAATCTGTTTCAAGGCAATCAATAGTGGAGAACCGGTTTGAGTTTCCACGGACAAGAGTGGCAACTGCTGCGCTGTCATCACCTTGGCTTCTCTCTGCTTTGTGGCGACCTCCTTTTTTGCCTCGCGACCACGGCTGTGCCGCTGAAGCTACCATACTTGGAAGATTCTTGGCCGAAATAATGAACACCTGCTATTTCTACATGGGGTTATAACATGTTCTAACTTGTAACCAACGACGCCTATCTGGCCACAGCTATGGGTGATTGTAACCCCAACTGTGGCAGAGTTCCTTTATCTATTTGGTCAGTAATGTTTCTTCAAATCACAATACCTTTACCAAGGGAGCATGACAAGCAATGCTCCATTGGCATCCTCAACAAACAAGTCAGCGGATAATTCAAAGGTCCACATCCAACCATGTCAGTGGTTCAGGATATTGTGGATTTGCGACAAAATGATACGGATTCCAAATACGGCCGTCTTTTTGGTGTCTATTGTGGTTTAGCTAATCTATGATTATCCCATACCTTCTGGATTAATCCATAATTAATCCATACTTTGTGGTGTCTATATCAATCTCGGTGGTTTCAGATCGCAGATCGGCCTCCGTCATGGCTGCAACAGCCTCCTTCTCGAGGTCGGGCGCCTGGACAGTTTGTTGCGTCGGATCTGAAAATTATGGTGTGACCAAGTTATGGCATGTGAAGTGGCCACTTGAAGTGGCCACCAATGTGCCAAAATCAACCAATGGATCTAGGTCTTTTTCCCCAAAAAAAAGGGTATCAAACCCATTTCATTTCCCAAAATTCATCCAAGAATCATCCCCCAACATATCCCAACCCCTTGATCTCCCCATAAAATGCCTTCTCCATGGCATCCTTGATCGCTTCCTCTGTCACCTCAGAAGGATGGATGATTTCTCTGATTTGGGGTTAGGAAAGGCATGTTGAAATGAGCCAGTTGTAGATTTTTTCGAGATATACCCACTTGGATACACAGTGATGCAAATTCATCTAATGCAGGTTTATTTAGCTGATCATCTCATCTAATCAATCTAATCGAGCACGCTTTTTTTCACTTTTCAATTTCTTTTGTGGATGGAGAAAAATCCCTGGAAGCGAGTGATTTTTGGAGCTCGTCGATACCAAAAAACTGGGATTGTCCAAGTATGGGAGATGCACCAAAAAACGGGGACGGAAGGATGATAAAATGGTGATGTGAATGATGTTTTTCACCAGTGGAATGAGGCGTTCCCGATTTCAAACAAACCCAAACATGCCAGTCAAAACATGGTACATGGGGTATGCTCCTCCCACCATCACTAGGGATTCCCCAATTAATGGGTATATGCAAATCCAGCCACTTTTTATGGCAAGACAAACCATGTTTCGAGCACGGCACAAATCAAGCTGTCATCAAGCTGATTTTTTTGGGGGATGGGATTAGTAATCTCATCCCCCCAAAAAAATGTACCTCACCCACCTAAAAGCCCTGGTTCAGTATTTTTTATCTGTGGGATGGAGCGCATCCTGACCCCTTTGCGATGAGCTTCCCGACACTGTTCAGGTCCTCGGAGAAGACCTTTGCCACCTCTGCGTGGGCTTTCACCTTCATCTCCGCTCCTTTGATGGCCTCAACCGCCTCCGCCATGATGGCATTCAGTTTCCTGTCGTTGGTTTCCTTTTTGAAGTCGGCGATCTTCTTTCCGCATGCCTAAGGGCGAAACAGGGCTGCCCAGTGGAAACGGATGATTTTTTTGGGGGGGATTCTGGTTGGACCATGTTGGAGGGGGATGCTTCACCTGGAAACGGAAACCATGAGATTTGAGGGTCCCCCATAAAGAGGGACAGCTTCAGCCACGTTGCATCCGCCCGCGCCAGGAGCTGTGTAAGCTCCTTGTTGGCCTTTTCCTGCAGTTCCTGCGAATTTTGGTCTCGGTGATCCTATCAATGATGTAATATCACCAAGTACGGATGTATTCATAATGACACATGTGTAGGAATTTGGGATAACTCGGGTCACTGTTTGTGACCCTACTGCATCTAGATGCGTCCACAGAATATCCATGCGGTTCTGCGATGTAATTCAATTTGACTGTTGGTCAACCCCAAAACCCATCATCTCATTGAGCCATTGCTCAGAATTCCACTCCAGCAAAATCATGAAACTATGCAACTCAAACGTGGTTGTCTGAAAAATTGCCATTTGGATGCTTTATCGCAGATTTTCAGACACATCCTATACTTTGGCACATCAACTACCAAAAACCCAAGTCCCAATTCCATGGTGACATCCCACTGCTCAGCTCCAAACCTTGGGGAATTTTCGTGCATCGCTCTGCTTGGTGCGAATCAGCGTCTTCGCCTCAGCTGAAGCCCTGGGATGTTGGCTTTTGCTGTATGTGGATATTTTACATGTATACAGTATACACTATACACTATAGACAACTATACACGCATAGTATGTAATATGTATGTCTATATATATATGAATAATAGTGTAGTGTATATATGTGTATATGATATATATATATATGCTCACACCCCCACCATGATCTACCCAGCACATGTCTCCGTTGCAATGAAAAGGATACCCAAGATACATGCGAGCTTTACCACAAGTCTAAGAGAAACATATGTATATAGAATTACATAGATATGTGAGATTATTTTTGATATTCCTCTGCTTCCTGCATTCGAAATTTCCCCACAGAGACTCTGAATGCCAGGCCTGATTGAGGGCAGCATCAGCCTTTGCCTCATCTGATGGGTTCTGCTGAGAGGATTCCCCCCCTTCCATTTAATGAGAGGGCATCTTCATGATTGTTAATGAACAACTGAAAGGCTTGGGGTTTTGTATGGGTCAACTATTCTCAAAAAGCAAATCGCACACACAAACTTCAGAAAGGTTATCGAAAAGACGAGCGATCAACAAATAATGTCCTACCATTTAGTGTGTTTTCTGCCCTGAAAAAACTCAAGACCTGTGTGGCAGTTTAGTGGTCATTACATCTGGCCATATGTCGCAACTTCCCTTTAAAATATGACCCTCTGGTAATCTAACATAGCTACGGTTAAAATCACCATGTGAATAATATGTGAATCAACGATTTCGCCATTGCTGAAAAGAAGCTATGTTGCCAGTCGTTTACCAAGGGGCTAACCAAACACCATCATCAGCTGCCTCATGTTCCACGCATTGCAGCCGAGGAGCAGCTGCAGTTTCACAATCGCTGATGGCTTTGTTCGACTCTTCGGCAGGGAGCACCTGTCCCCATGCCGAACCAAACAAAAATGCTTCAGTTGGTGAAAAAAACCATCAAAAAAAACATGTTCACATATTCAAACTGCTGATATGTCATGTATAGCTCAGAATATCCCCACTCTTCCCATGTTTTCCCATCCCAGATCCAGAGATCTGGAAGATCCTGGCCTCGATGCCTTTCAAAAAGGGCATCTCCTCGGGTTCCGCACTGCACTGGGAGATGCATTTTGTTCTATCTTGCGGGAAGGATATACATCATTGAAAACATCATGCCATAATACAGTTGCAATGCAAGTGCATTCATTTAAATATATTATTTTACATGATGTGTTTCATGAAACAAGCCCATTTTGGGCATACGCATACACTAGCCTTTGTGGGGGTAGCAAGGGTCTCGCAAGAGACTACGCGGACAAACCATTGATGAGATCAGGTGTTCAACCCCAGGTCCAAACATCTTAGGCCATTGAAATTCACATTAAAGTTCACCTCCATGTTTGGTATTCGTCGAAATTTACGGTGATTTACGCTTCAAGGACATGGGTCGTAGCGACTTTTGTGCCAGGTTTCAGCATCTTGACAGGCGCTTAAAGCTTCCTCCGCAGCCGTGACCTGCCATTTGGTGAAGAAACCATGGAATCCAGGGCAATGTTTGGGTTGTTCCAGCGATTTTCCCATCGTTTTCCAACCAAACTTTGCTTTCGCAGTCAGCAAATCATCCAGTGATGACCCTATTTTGATTTTTGATATTTTGACAGACCTTCTCAACCACGCTGGCGGCCATCTGTTGTGCGGAGATACCTCGGCTTTTTTGCTGCACCGAAGGATGATTGGCTTCTCGTCCCAATGGGGTTTGAATCCCAAGAACTGATGTCAGAAATCAGAATGGGGCTAGTGGTTTACCATTTCGTCGTCACCAAGAGGTCATTCCCTGTGACCAACTGTTACAACTAATATGGCAAATCCAACAATATACATAATATTCATAATATACCATGCAACAGTAGACTTGATTTTTTTTTTACAATTTAGTAACCTGTGGGAAAATGAGGTGGTTTTGCATTGGCTCGCATTTTCCTATAGATCCTTGTTGTCTCTTTGTGTTCCTGTTGCTGTTGATATAGGAGGGCTGTTGGGTTCCTTCCACAGGTCCCTCGTCGCACCTTGCTTCTGGGACTTCATAGTGTTCAGAACTCCCTGGTCACCACATGGCGGCCACATTGGGGGGGAGAATTCACCAATTTGCACACAATCAATGGAGTGGTTTAAGGGAAAATCTATGGGAAACCATAGATTTTCCATTGAAATATGGGGTTTTCCTCTAAATTGTCCCCTTAAACCAATCCATTGACACAAGCATCGATGTTGCCATGAAACACCACTTGTCTCAGCTCATCTTCAGTTCTCCAGGCCCCTTGCCTCGCACTTCTTTCGCATCTCATTGCCCCGGTCCTGGAAGAAATGGAAGTTGCTTGCGCCGCAAGCTGCGTCTCGGAAATCATGACTTCATCTGTGCCATCCTAAAGCATCAGCCAACTTCCAAACCTGGGATTTTAAATCTATATGTTACTTGGGTATGGATCAATACCTATTAATGCCATTCTTAGGGGGATGAACATCCATTTACCAGCTATTTTGATGTTCACCAGGGGTACAAGGTTTTGACACACTGCCATATTCCGTAGTAGTTAATGTGTCTGTGACCAATGCTTCAGCCTCGGCCCACCTTCAGCACGTTGAGTTCTTCTCTCACTGCCGATTGGGCGCTCTTGTGCTTCAGCTCAATCTCTTTGATGGCAGCCTGCAAGGAACCAATCATCTCCCAAATCCCAGCGTGGTCATCACCCCCGTGGAGTTGCCCATGTTTGGCTTTTGCCAGACCTCTGTTGGCAAAATCTTGTCCGTGCGAGTAGCCATAAATTGAGAGCAAAACTCAAACAGGATAAGGATAACAGTTATAACAGTTGTAACA
This sequence comes from Cladocopium goreaui, assembly GCA_947184155.2. Classification (NCBI taxonomy): domain Eukaryota; class Dinophyceae; order Suessiales; family Symbiodiniaceae; genus Cladocopium; species Cladocopium goreaui. Next base: position 655,748 of record CAMXCT020005001.1, on the reverse strand, counting down.
TCATTTATTGCCAGTTATAACTGTTATAACTGTTATATGATGGTTTATTCCCAATAACTGGCATCATGAAAACCATCATTTATTGCCACTTCATGCCAGTTCAATCCCCGGAAGGGCACCGTCACTGCTGCCAAGGCTGGCTCCGCAACCTTTTGGCAGGCGATGATTTCCTCCTGACGAGAAAGCGTGAGAATCTGCTACTCAAATGCGACCACGCGACATTTTTTTGCCCCAAAAATGGTTGAAGAATCCAGGGTTCATGTGATTCATGTCATGTTTATTTGTTTGAATAGATCTGTTCAACATGCCCAACTTTTTTCATGAGTCTTTTTGGGCCAACTGTTGGTGGTTGCACTAGGGGATGATCTGATGATGAATCGGCATCTACGGTAGAATCCTAAGCAAATCTAACCGTTATATATTGGGGAATATCTAACATTATCTAACCATCCATGGGGATGTTTTACGTGCACAAAATGTCAAAAATACCCCGCATGTACAGAATCATCCAGTGTTATCTCCCACTCGATATACATGTCATGAGCTCCCCACTTATTGATGGCACCCAACTGCAGAAATTGCCCAGTTGAACTCTCAGACCTCGCTCATCTGTCCGCTCTCTGCCGCAATTCCCATCATGGCAGCCTGAACATCCAGTTGGGAAGTTGTTGTGGAAATCTAATGCTGCAAGATTTTGAATGGGTAAGAAATGTTTACCCATGAAATCGAGCTCTTTGAACTGGCATCAGTCCAGCAAAAGGGGCATCCGCACTTGACCCGAAACAAAAGTAGTGGCCCTGAAAAAATAATTCACCCAAGGTCAGGGTGCTTGTGGAACTGCACGTTTCAATGGTACCCTCTGGTGCCATCAAACATCTCTGGAAAGATCATCAATAGTTTGATGATTTTCCCATTGAAATGTGGTTTCTATGTGATTTTCCAGTGTGTCCATCGATGCCTTTCCCATGAAAACCTCCAGTTTTCATCGGGTTTTCCCCAGCAAAACTACCAAGTTTAGCTCGAGCCTTTTCGACTTCCAGCTCCGCCGTGTTCAACTTATCTGCGAACTCGGTCAGAGCCTCACGCCGTGGTGGAGTTTGGAGATGGATGAAACTCAGCTAAACCCAGTGGATATCTATACCCTCTGGTAATAGATATTAAAAATGAATTAAAGAGATTTACCCTCCAGTAAATTAACATAGACCCTGGCAGATGCGGTTGGAAGATTAGTGAAACCACTAAAAATTGGTCATGTCAGGGTCTATGTTAATTTACCAGAGGGTAATTTAATATGACTTAATGGTATTGAACCAACCAAAAGATGATGTTACCCTCTGGCAATCTGTTACACTTTGCTATGGAAATCCACAATGTTTAAAAACGGAAAGTCATTGAACTACAAATATAAAAGGGCCATGGTTTCCATGGCTATGTGAAATTGCCGGAGTACGTATGAATGTATGTATGTATGTATGTATGTATATACATATATTGCTTCCGAGTATCTCTATTATCTCTGTATACATAATATATATATATACACTTCATATCTATACTATACATATAGAGAGATTTAGTCCTGGAGTTGTTCCCATTCCAAAGTGTTTCTCCAGCTTAGAAATGGGTACAAAAGGCTCCCCACTACAAGTAGGTCATCGGTCATCGCAAACTGATGTACAGTACAAAATATGACAAGATAGAGTTTCATCCCCCAAATCGAAATGCTAAGATGCTCTCCGGCTCAAAGACAACTTTAAATTGAACTCTGTAATTCAAAAATGGCTGCGTATACAGTACACGTGTTTATGTGTAAATATATATATATGTATATACATATATACATATGTAGAGACACATAAGTATGTATATATATATATTATATTATACACAAATGATCTCAAATGAATAAACGCAATGTATAATATTGTATGTGCGTATATAAGAGATATTCAGAGATAGCTTCTCGTCTCAGATCACAAATTTCCTTGGCCAACTCGGCCAACTTTCGCAGGCTGCGCCTGTTTTGCCTTGACTTTCGCTTGGAAGTCGCGCTTGAAGGTCCTTGAAGCCCGAGATCTGAGAGGCTTGCAGAATTTCTAGTGGATCTGCCCAGTCCCCATCTTCGGCATATCGTTTTGAGAAGTTTTTGGATCCTGGATGGATCATGTCCCGTTGAATACCTGAATTGTATATTAGAATCTTGGTTTTAGACGGTTTTAGGGTTTTTGGGAATTTCCTCCTCTGAAATTCTTGAAAGCACCCCGGGCACATCTCGCTACAGCATCTCCTGAAGGGCATGATCTTCCTCTGCGCCTTAGAAACCAGGATCCCACAGCTTCATGTGCAAATCAACGACAAATCGCAATTTACAAAACCTGACAGTCTGCATCAACAAATGTCATCTTGTCTGAAACTCAACAGTTTCTGCGAAGAATCAACAACTGTGACACATTGTGACACTGGAATATCTCTCCATCTCGCTTGAGTCCTATCATCAGATCCGAGGAAGGTTGCGATTGCCATGGGAGGCCCGGCGTCCGAGAGCTTCGTCTGGAGTGCAGAATACTCCGTCATCGCTTTCTGGCGATGGATATAGATCAAAAACCCCGACGTTCTGGTGAGTATTGCAGAAATAGATTTAAATAGATTGAATAAATGGTGCTGAGATGTTCAAATACCAAATGTTGGGCTGCTTAATATTGACCCCTACTGAGATCGCATGATAAATGCCTGTCAACCTGCTCCTGTCACGCTGTCACGCGTAGAGTTGTGTGTCTTGAACTTGATAAATGATGTGCAGCTAGGGCAGCCACACAGTGAAACGGGAATATCATTTCTGTGTGTGTCTGCAGAGGTGTGCGCAAATGCACATGTATGTGTATCTATATATATATATATATATATCGTATAAATATGTGTATGTATATATATATATATATTATATACACAATAAATATACATATATACATATATACATATATACATATATACATATATACATATCTACATATCTACATATCTACATATCTACATATCTACATATATACATATATACATATATACATATATACATATATATACATATATACATATATACATATGTACATATGTACATATATACATATATACATATATACATATATACGTATATACATATATACATATATACATATATATCTATATATATATACATCATACATATATATATATATATCATATATATAAATATTATTATATATATATGATATATGATATATATGCTATATATCTATATGATATATATATATATCATATATATATATATGATATATATATATGATATATGTATATATGATATATACATATATATATATATATGATGTATATATATATGATATATATATATATGTGATATATATATATGTATGATATATATATATATATGTGTGATATATATATATATATACTATATGTGAACAAATGGATCCTTGTTCTGGATGCTATTTCAGACCTGTAGTACCCTTGCTACTGGTAGCCGACAAATGCCATGCGGAGTCACACGACGCATCCCTTTTCTCCATACGCTTGAGCCACTTGAGCCAATGTTTGGCGGTCACAGCATGTTGTTTTAACAGTGCATGCTGTACATGTTGTTTCATCTCGTTCCCTTTAACACCCCCCATGCCCGTGGTATCTTCAGACCACGGACACGAGAGAGGGAACTTTGAATTAGAATGTTTCTGCTACCTGAATTACGCCTATGTACATAAAACAAGCCATTCGGGTCCCCCTTCCCCACATACCCGAAGGGAATAATGGTTCAGGGTTCGCCTACTCTATGGCTGTCGATGCATCGGCGCTTCATCAAGCTGTACAACGCGAATTATTGCTAGCTAACATCTACTCTTCTACGTTGGCTAAGCTTGCCACTCACCCGTCGGGAGAAATGGGTCACTTCGCTACCAAAGATTTACGATGCTAACTAACGAATTCACGTGCACATTGCAGAATTTCGTGCAGATTGGGAATATCAAAAAGTCTTGAACCTAAGCGAATTAATCTACTGCCTCGCTCAGAGTCCACTCAGTTGGTCTTTTCCTGATCATCTGTTTACAAAGACGATGCACATCTTGTAGTCCAGTGATTATTTTGATGGACAGAGGTAATAAGTTCACTGCTCACGGCGGACTTTCTTCCATTGAGGTGCTGATGGAGTTTTCTCCCATCCTGCCGCACGTTTCGGAGCAGCTTTCGGCGATGAGGGTTTCGCAGGCGGTGCCTTTGATGGTTCATGGGATTTTGGCATAGCTTTAGCTTTTGGCGCGCTTGCCGATGAGGATGATGCTGAACCAGTTCCTTCAGGTTTCTGTGAAGGTTGTGCTGATGATTTGGCTTTCGCGTCTGCGGTAGCAAACTTGGAAGCGGCAGTATGTCCGACTGCTTTGAATACTTCACTTACCACTTCGTCGCCAAGAGTTGGAGCCATCTTCGTTTTCATCTCGGTCTTTCCCCTCTGCGCCTCTGCTTCAGCCAGTTGAATAGCATAAGCCATCTTGCTGACAAAGTTTTGAGGTAAAGGAATGCCACATTGTTGGGCTGCAAAGAGTAGTTCCACTTTCTGTTCCTTTTCTCTCAGACTCAGATACACTGAGAAAGCTGGGAGTTCAATGCAGTTGGGGAAGCCGTGGCTCCCGGAGCGAAAGAAGGTGTATGATTCGTGTTCTGGAAAGGTTCCTTTCAGCAGTCGTCGAAGAAAATTGCTGATGGTCACTCGCATCTCCTGCTTTCCTTGGGCATCAGCCTGCATTCGGTTCATTGGCATGAGGAAACCCAATGATTCGGGAGTGTACCCGGCGCAGACCAGAAATTCCATCATCTTTTCATAGATCTCCAAATTCTTGATGACAGGCATCATCATGTTTCTTGGTCGTCCTGAGTACATCTTCTCTCCCTCTGACCATGAGTTCCTTTTCCCTTTCTCCTGAAAGAGTTCATCCAATTCCAGCTCTGTCGGCCGCTTGAGGTTGCCATCCGGGTCTTCGCCTGTGTAGGGGCAGAAGTCGTCCAGGTCCAGCCGGACTCGCTTGGTTTCCGTCATCATCACATGGTACTCCTCTGGGGTCATAGTGACTCTCTGGTTATAGTAGTGCCTGAACATTGTGATGACCTTTGACATGACAGCATTGTCATACAAGTGAGCCGCGGCCTCGGAGACATCATTGTTGATAAGTCCGTCTTCTGGCATACCCTTGCTGCCGCTCTCAAGATTCTTAGTCCATGCTGGAAGTTTGGTAGAAGGCTCATCATCAGGTTCGACGTCCATTTCATCATCGTCTTCTTCAATGATTTCGTCTTCTTCCTGTTGAGCTTCCTCCTCCTGATCCATTTCCTCATCGTCACCTTCATTGTAGTCGACCTCGTCAGGATTGAAGCCATAGTCGTTGGATTCGGATACGTTTTCTTGTGCTTGATTGACCGTATCCTTGAACAACGATTCTTCTTGTCGACGAACTTCTTCATCGAGCTCTTTCTTTGTGGCCTCATCTTCATCGTCTTCAGGAGCTTGTAGCCGATATGGACGAATCCCGCAACTTTCAAGTTCTGTCCAGCAAACTAGACACACTGCTAGCTTTGTCGGCGTCTCGTTGATACAGTGAGGACAATGGCGGCAACCTGAAGTTTGCACCCTTTTGCGTTCGACTATGTAGTCAATCAGCTTGATGCGGGCCAGGTATTGTTCTTGTCCGCCAGGCTCGATGAGGTTGTTCTTGAATTGGTTGACGATGTTCATGGCATCCATGGCAATCTCGTCAAACGGTTGGTCTTCGGCGTCGATGCACTGACTTGCAACTCTTAGGATGGACTCCTTGGTGGCTACCGTTCTTGATTTGATAGTTCCAGACCGGACTACCTGGTCGTCGCCCGACGGGACGAACAACCGGAGCCATGTCTTGTTGTACTGATCCTTGGGGTCCTGAATCCATCCTCCTTTGATTGCTGAGAATGGGATGATCCTTGGTGAAACGATCTGTCCCGAGTCAGTTAGTCGACCGCCATATTCCACCATCAAGGTCTCGGTCGGGATGAACAAGCATATGTAGTCACCCTTACGCGTATCAACGCTCTTCGTGATGGTCCATGATCTGTGATCCCATGGGACGTACGGGTTGAAGAACGTGAACATCCGATGACCTTCTCCAAGACCTCCTGGAATTAATCCTTGCCTCCAGATGCTTCGGAGGTTGGTCTTCTTGGTGATGTGGAAACAAACCGGTAATGACAAAACAGTGTTGGGTGCGATTGGATGCGAAAGCAGCGAGGACAGCAATGAAACGTCGTCTCTTGAAGATCCTTCTTTGTGCCCCGTAGGAGCACGAACCGCCACTGGATAGAGCAGTAGACCTTCATCAGGGATGTGCGTATCCGCATCGACATTGTTGTCAATGCACGTCAGGCTGCGGCGATCAATATCCTTGTTGATCCCAAATGCCAAAACTTGTTCACGCACACGACGTCCGTACCTGGCACAGTGGAACATGATCTTGAAGAGCAATGTCATGCGAAAGTTCGCCTCATTGACATTCCATGCACTCTGATCATTTGCTCTTCCCTTTGGGGCAAGGAATACGTGTGGCCAGCGTGCATAATCGTGCCTCCAGATGGACTCACATTTGAGCACTTCCTCGATGGGCACCCAGCCGGCGTCATCACAGGGCAGACTCTGCTGCTCTGATACCTTCCCCACATTGTGCCGTAGGATCCTGTTCAGTGAGGCACTCACCTTGTCCTCGTAGGTGTCGAGTCGGTTGCCAGTTTCGAAGCGGTAGTTGGCCGCATATTCTACGCCGCCAAAGTAGGAGCAATTGAAGAAATGGGCCCCTGTGGTTGGGATGATTTTCAAGAAACCATCTTGCGGCGCCTCGACACGTCTGTAGAAGGTCTTCCTGATGTTGTTGTCAGAGTAGCTTGCCATGAAGTCTGGCACTGACCAAGTGTCACCTCCTCCTCTGACGATAGCGTCTCGGATCACTTCGTTAAGGTCAATAACGTTCTGTGGTCCCAGCTTTGTAGCATCACGTCCTTCAATGCAGAATTTACCATACTCATCGAGGTCACCAACTTCAGACATAGTTCTGATGCTGTCGTACCATTGGTGTTCACTAAACCTCGGTTTTGTAGGTTCATCTGTTTGCCCCGACCCCTCAGTAGCACCTGAACCGTCCTTCTTGTGCTCAGGAGGCTCCATATCGACGTCATCAGATGTGGGACTATCAGCCTCGAGCGACGCTCGGACGGCCTTTAGCACCTTTCTGACTTCATCTCTCTTCTCATGTTCACATTCAAGATGGCCATGTTTGGTGCTACCACAATACAAGCACACATTGACATCCTCAGAGACAGTGAAGAGTTTTCCCAACGCATCCAAAAGTTGTTGTTTCCCGGAAATCTCTGAGTCCCTGACCACATCAGTGGGATCGTTTGCTGGCTCATCAGCTTCCTCCTCCCCAGGGTGAGCCGAAGACTCGTCACCTGGCTTGGCATCGGCATCAGCGCCCATGCTGGCGTCATCCCCTGTGATGTTGTTCTTCCTGCGATAATGAGAGAATACCTGATCCTTCTCCCATTCTGTGAGGCAGCTGAAATTGGCCAGCGATTCATATCCGGGGATTGCGTGGATGATCTTCATGACCCTCTCGGCTTCTGCGGTTTGCAGTGTGCAGTCGAAGGATCCCCGTCTCTTGTCATTGATGGTGCTTGAGGTTCTTGATGTCGATGTGAACTGAGCCAATGCCTTTTCCAATCCATTGAGATACTCAGCTGGATCAACACTGGCATTGAAAACATCAACAACTCCTTTGGCCATATTGGCCACATCCAAGACACCAAGCCAGAATTCGATGATATCTCCAGTTTTCTCGGCAGATGCACGGGAGAATCCAAAGATCTCGTTCCTCTCCTTCACCTCGGGAACGGCGACCTTCTCGAAGAAGTCTTTGTATGCGACATTTCCGCAATCCTTTGTGACTCTGTAGATCAATAGCCACTTCTTCGCGACTTCATCAAAAACTCTTTCGCGATAGATGCTGAATTGCTTGCCGCGTCCGTTCCGGAAAATTTCCAGAGCTTGCCTCTTCGAAATTCTGACTCCTCCCATGTGAGATAGAGATTTCATCAAATGCTCCCCATACGCCAACGATGCATTTGATATCAACGAAGACGCAGTAAATGTGAGCCATGTTTGAAATCCTTGATTGATGTCAACAATGTCAACACCAAGATCCTCGAATGCAACCTTCAATCTGGCCGCAAGGAGTAGGACGGACTTCCTGGCCTCCAATGTTGGAGCTGAACGCTTGTAGTGGTCCTGGGTATTGGCGGAGCAATTAATGCAATGGGTCGGTCTCGACTGGCATGTCTCGATCTCATCCATCGTCACCGCATTTCTGCAGCTTCCGCATAAGATGTCGGAATTCTCCTTGTCGATGGTGAACCACATGCATCGATCGGAAACAACTGGTTCCAACTCATGGGTGCCGACTACTGGTTCGACCCAACTGGTCTTGAACCTCTTGTCCTTTGTGAATCGGTTGACGGCGGTTCCAGGGCCTCGCTGGAAGATTGTTGTGTCATCATTTGCATAGTCACCCGGGGTCATCTCGCCACTGGCAATCCTGAACGCCTCAGTCGGTCCAGTCATATCCTCCAATACTTTGGTGTTGATGCCAGATTCATCGGGTTTGAATGCCCCCTCGTTGAGGACTGATACGTATTCCCGGTTCGTGGCACACATGAGGAATACTCTTTGGCGAAATAGATTCTTCTCAATCACAGACCAAATTGCCGTCTTCCCCAAAGTCCCCTTCTTGGTCGTACTCAATATTGGATATTGTTTCCCAAATTGTGAATACATTGATCGCCACATTCTTTGGTCCGATGTCACCAAGATCCCTTGGAGCCTCATCTTCTCGATCAGCTCATCTGCGAGTCTTGACGTGACAGAGTCCATACCGTTGAACATGGAGTCATTGTTGATGGCGACCATCAGAGGTCGGGACGTAACTTGATCAAGATCGAGCACCCCTTTGACAAACTGATTCTTGAAGTCGTTTTCAAGCATGACACAATGAGGTGGTTTCTGTGCATGAAGGAATTGCAATGACAACCAAAGGTGAACAGTAATCTGGCCATCGTCGACGGCATCAGTACTGAGATGTTGCTTGACCTTGTCAAGCGTGTCAAGGAATTGTTGAAGTGGTCGTTCTGCTTCGGAATCATGGATCTTGAATACTTCAACACTTTCCCATCCCATGTCAGCTAATCCCATTTGGATGCCATGCGTCCCACTTTGGGTTCCCACGCGGAACATCAGGTCGGTGATAAGGATGGTAGTTCCAGCCCTGAAGTCACCTGCCAACATGTCATGATCTCTTGGACCGTTTGGTGCTTCGATGATCCTGCAAGCAAGTGGGTTGGTGATCATCTTCTTGACGCGGCCCAAGTCAGATTGGTTGGCGACGTTCACGTCGTGATGCCCTAGCATCATGAGCATTCCTGCAGTCGACAAATAGCACCCTGTCCGCGTCAGCATGTACTTGCGGACGACGTGGCTGTAGCACCTCAGCCAGTCCTTCTCGGAGATGGTGGATGCGGTGTCCTCCGTCACGACCGCCGGATTGCAGATCCCGAAGACCATGCAAGCATATGCGGTCACTCTCCTCAAATATTGTGCCCAAGGTGCTGAACCCGAAGTGCTGGCAGCTTGAGCTGCTGGGCCTTGGATGATTGATAGTAGGAAGTGATCCCGCTCGTCCATCCATGCCGATGTGATGAACTCTGAGTTCCTTTGATCGGGCATCGAGGATGTCCTGAAAAGATATCCGTTCGGTACCCGAGGAATCACCCAGTCCTTTCTCGCGGGAGGTGTAGATGGCCTTGCCTTCGATGGTGGTGCTTTTGGTGGTGGTGCACTCCCAGCTGCAGAGCTGGAACCATCGTGTCCACCGAAGGTGGAACTACTAGGCCCAGTCTGTTGTTGTTGCTGTTGTGCCCGCTGCGCATCGGCTTCCCTCTGTTGCTTGTCATTCATCATTCTGATAGGTGAAGGGTCCCAACCTGGATGATCCGGTTGACTTGGAGGGTTTCTGCCATCTTTCGGCATCAGCGGAATGTCCCAGCCATCGATGTGGGAGACCTCTGTGGCCCCTTGGCCCATCTGTGTGGTGGCAGTGGTCGTCACATAGTCGCGAATACAGGAAAACGTCCTGTTTCGTTTCTCCACCTCCTCGAACATGCCCTGATCGGCCCTCTCGATGTTGTAGCCCCCCAACTCCCATATATCGTCGCGGAGGTCAATGGCCTGCTTCATTCTGACTAGATCAGCCTTGATGATCCCGCTCAGGTGCGACATGGATTTGAAGTTCTCCAATCGCGTCATCCACTCATGTAGCATCTTGGAGACCATGAGGATGGTTTGTAAATGGACGACAGCTGCCGTCCGCTCCAAGCTGAGATCATAGCTCATCGACATCCAGTCTTCCAGGACATTCTGGACGATGATGGTCTTACCCTGGCTGCTTGCCGCTCTGGCGTTGTGACGACGGAGCGCATAGCCTAAGCTGTAGCTCTCCTCGTACATGATGTTGACCAGGAATTTGATGCGGTCCTCAACTTCGTCCGGGGCAGGTGCCTCTCGTTGCATCACTTCAAATGACCATTTTTCCCACTTTCGACGGGCAATCTCCTCGAAGTTTGTCCTCTTCCGGATTTGGTAACATGAACTTCCATAAGGAGGGTATGTTTGGTTCAAGGATCCGAGGTGTGTCGGACTCGTATTTGCAATCTTGTCACGTAGTCCCTTAACCGTGATCTCCTTGTTGATCATACTATTTTGCCCGGTGTAGTGGTCCTTGAGGGTGTCCCATAGTTCATCTATTCTAATCGCACACTCAAAGGTGCACAAGAGCTGCATGATGCTCTTCTCCTCTGGGTTTCTGGCGGCCCCTTCCACCAACTTTGATAATCGGGCCCCTTTGTCGATGAAACTGATGGCAGACATCTTCAACTCATTCTCATTGGTCATTTTTGACAACATCTTCATTAGCAACCTGATTGCATGAGTTACGAATACTCTGCCACTTCTATCCATGACAAAGGCTAAGGCCACAACGACAGGAGTAGAAATCTTCACTCGATCCAACCATTCGTCGAGGTCCTTATCCTTGTAACCCCTGAAGTTTGCCTCCTCATAGGTTGAGAATGGAGCAGGAAGGTTGTGCTCTTGTTTCTTCTCCTGAATGAGAGACAGGGTTGACTTCAGTAAGCTGATCCCTTTGGCCACTGATGGGATTACAAGGTCAGTTCCAGCCATTGCGAAGACCGAAATGAGGCTAGGAGAATCCGGATCCGTCAAGGTGCACCAACGACGCAGGTAACAGCCTGACTTCACCTTCAGTCTACCTTCAACGGGATCCGGATCCACCAAGCGCGATCCACGACGTGGATACAGCCTCAGCTTCACCTTCACACCGCCTCGTCGGGTGATGAAGTTAATGAATAACTGTTCATTGATGGTCTTCACGTTGGTATCGCATTCATAGTCATTCATAATGACACATGCACATGACTTCGACTTATAGTAATCTTCCTCTTCCATAACCTTTGGTCGAAATCTCCTTCCATAAACGTTGTTAATCAACATTTGATTTGTGACACCTCGAAGGATGCATCTGACAATCTTCTCGGTATATAATTGTGTTGCACGTGTTTCTCTACCCGCACATTGACCGTGAGTGTGTGAGCCATCACATTTTTCATGCAAGTCAAAGAACTCAACCCCCCATGATACGATCCTCCATGGTTTCTTGATTGCGGTCCCAACATCTTTGAATTGTGATTTCAAACCATACATGCATCCATCAAAGTCATGCACAGTCGACTGGGTTCCACTGATCAGAAACTTCATTCTCTCGTCATTCCAATAGTCGCATCCCCGAGGTAGTTCCAACAATGCCATGGCATGCAAAACATGTACACGCTGCAAACACAATGTGAACTCTTCCCATAGCTCCCAATATAGAAGTGCTTTCATTCTGATGTTGTGTGCTGTGACCTCACTCACATTTTTGTTTAACCGATTCCACGGCGAACCACCGGTGCAAGGTCCCGCAAAGAACACGCAGTCACTAGGGCCCCTGATGCAACGTCTCCATTTCGCCCTTCCGTAGTTGGACATGAGGTTGTCATCTTCGGTGATTGTGACCACATGCATCATCTTAAACCGACTTTGTTTGTGAATCTTGGTGATGATACTTTGCGTTTCAGCACACATAAGGAGCAGGCATGGGACATCATCTTTCATCTCATATACGTTGAGCGATATGACAACGTCATTGAGTATCTTCCCGAGAAAATCAGCATAAGATTGCTTGAAGTGATATGTCAGAATCTTCCCATTCTTTCGATGTAGTGTCATCTGAATATCCCAATCATTTTGTTTTCTGGTCTCATGCTTCAACTTGTAATGATGGGCTATAAACATGTCATCCAATGGAATGATTTTCATGTTCCCATCAAGGATACAGGTGACCACGGTGTCCTGGCACGATGCCCTGTCCTCCACGTCAGATCCGCTGTCCATCACATCTTTGATGTCTGCATTGGATATGATCTTGAAGGTAGTGGTCCCTGTCCAAAATTCATTTCTTTTGTTGGTCTTCTCGATGTTATTCCCCGCCAATCTCCATGAGTCATGGATCAATCTCCCACTTGACTGAAACACTTGGTTAGTTTCCCGTTCATCTCTAAACCGTCTCAGCTTACATGGCAGAAAGTCAGCCTCTTTGGGGGTAAACATCTTTCTTCTTGGTACTTTGTGCACTCTCGTCAACGTTGTTTCATCCTTCCATATCCATTCATCTCGATCACATTCATTTTTGGATATCTTCTTTCCCTTTCTCGACGATGTTGAGGGGTTATAGGCTTTGTCTTTTGATACCCTACCAGCGATCACGTCACCACCGGCAAGTATAATTCGTCGTCGATTGGGATCTTTGTTTTCTGTGGGATATGGATCATCATCGGGGTCCCCCGACGGAGGAAATCCCATTGGAAGACTACCCCATCCGGAACTCCCCCCAGGAACAACTCGAAGCAGCGTGTTGATCACCCGAGCAGTACCACATGGAGCTGCATGAATGGTTGTGGGTTCATTTCCATGGGATTGATGACAAAATAGTTGACCTACCCCCACAGTTAACTGAGGATACTTCAGGACTGGGGTCTGACGAGTTGGCACCGCAGCAGCATGGAGCCCTTGTCGTGCTGTTGACGCCAGGTGTCCCGGTGAGACAACACCAGCTGATTGCCTAGTAATCACCGACGGTGATATACTAAATTGACACGGATGGTATTGGAAACAAGCTCGTTCTACCCATTGATCAAAACGGTCTTGTTGTTGAACGGGTGGAACTCGATCCTCAACCTTGATCCATTTGCCATGAGAAAGTATCCAGGTACTTCTCAAACAATCATGAGGCAATGATACACCAGGTGGTCGCTTTCTAAAGAAAGTTGGCGTCTTAACAACCAATATGGGATCCATACCAGGTAGTTGTTGTACTTGTTCTTTACCAGAAAGACCCTTCTGATACACCTCAGGTGGTAGAATAGGTATTTCGGTATACGGAAAATTTGGAACATCTTGAGTTTTGGTTTGAAACACTTGTCGGACAGTGGTATCAACATCCGTGGTGGGTGAGACCATATCGAGCAGATCTTTCGTACCGATGTCACCAGGGTCCAACAGGTTGATGAGCATACATGCTCTTTTCCATGCCAACGGATTCTTGAAACCTTTGGTGTGAATGTCAGCGGCCATTTTCGAGGTCACCTCATACATGAGTACGTAGTTCTCCCGAGTAAAATGTTCATGGAGGGAAGTAATGGCTATGCCATGGGTCCTCTCAAGATGCCGCATAGTGGGGTTACGACCCGACCTGACTACACCGATCATGCCCTGATTGTCATCATGGAACAATAATTTGGGCGACTTTCCCGTCAGCGTTTCCCAGATGCTCATTGCGGGCAAACCCATAGTACGGAGGGTGACATCGGCTGCCACGATTTCAGCCTCAGGCGTCGAATGGCTTACGCATCCTTGCCGTTTGCTGCCCCCGGACAAAGGAAACCGTGTGTGGTTACCCTGGATATGCATATGAGACCCTGAAGTTGATCTCAAAGACTGGGCACACCCTGCAAAATCAGCATCAGCAAATAAAGACAATGTCAATTCATTGAATTTGTCCCCAACCCATCCGGTCATTCTTTTAGATAGGCTGGAATTCACGTAGCACATTAAGTGATACAACTTTGCATCGTCATCAATGGTCCACTTTGTTACATTCCTGGCCAGGGAATTAATGGAACGAAGCAGATCAAAACGAGCAATCCTCGCCGCGTACAGCAGCTTCATCAACACGCTAGCAGCGTGTGGCGCTAATGCACCTCTCTCAGACTCCCCAGGCGAGACGTCTTCCCCTTGGGTTCCTTGTTCATAAAACAATGGAGCGTCCGGATCAAATTCATGAGTACACCATGGACATACCTTCTTGTTCTTGGGGTTCCCGGGACATGGTGCTCTAGACTTGTGTTTCTTTGTTTCTTCAGGTAGACTTGGAGTGGATACGTGTTTCAACTTCGTATCTTTTCCAACGATGTCTAAGTACTTCTCAACCGACAGCTTCAACAAACCTTCCATGTCATAGGTCATGGTTGACACCGGGGTTCCATCATGAAGTTTGGTAGATCCCTTTCTCAAAATACAACCAAGGTAGAGTCCTAAGTCAGTCTCGGGCTCGATGTTGAGTTTTGATCGAAGCATCTCCCAACCCTTAGTCAGGTTCTCTTCCGGTCCTGCCAGCTTTAAGTCGTCTACATAGATGACAAGAAGTAACTTCAGTTTCTTGTGAAAATACATTGAAGGCCATTCTTCTCCAACAGGAACGAAGTCGAGTTCTCGAACTTTCTGATCACAATGTTGTTCCCACATTGTTCCCGAATCGGGGTGACCATATAAAGCTTTAACCAATCTGACAACTGGTCTACGGAACTTTCGAATATCGACATCGTCTGGCCAAGCATCTTCGGGTAGCTCAACCCAACATGGTGGTCCGGTTAGTTTTGCTTGAATGTATGCCTGAATAGCGTCGGCAAGTTTTACATTATGGCCAGGAAGACACCCATAGAAATCAGCCCATCTCGATGCCTCAAAAGTAGCTGGAGAATTGCCCAAGTCCTGGAAGAAAGCAGCCTCCCAGAATTGGTTCTTCACCTGATTACCAAGCAAGACACCTCGGCCTTTGAATTTTCTACTAGGGCTTCCTGCGGGCAATTGGTAATTTTTCTCAACACAGATACCATGCACTCTGGCCATGTGAACCTCTGTCTTGTTTGCCTTTGCTTCACGAACAACGTCATCATATTCTCTAATGACACTGAAATCGTAAACTCCAGCAGCATGTTGACCCAACCATTCCTTCCTCATAGCTTTACGTGCATCATCGTTTTCCATCATTTCCTTTCGACCAACAGGTCTAGCCACTGCAGTGTTGAACATCTTGTTGATATTTATTCCATCTCCATTTGAAGCTAGCTTTTCTCGATGATCATCACAATGATTAATGCATGGCATGCATGGAAATGGAAGGAAAACATCACTGAGGCCACGAGCGTCTTGGGGTACTTCGTTGGTGTTGTGCAATGTCGCAGCAGCCACCACTTTCCCCTGGTTGAAGTCATACACTTTGTCGTTGTTCCAAGTGGCTTTCGGTCCCTTGCCCTTCTCGATCTCCGACCATTCGTCCCACTCCATCAAGAAGTCATCATCATCAGGTACATCAGTGTCTGATAGATCTGAATAGCATGGAGCAGAGGCAAAGGTCCCTCTCCCGACGGGAGAATTAGACCCCTTTCCATATTGAAAAACTTTGCCTCTTCGGACATGGTCTTGGGACATGGCCACTCCAGAGACGTGATCGTCTTTGTCATCTTTCTTGGAGGATTTGGCTTTCTTTGCTTCTTTCTCTTTCTTCTTTTCTTCTTTTCTCTTTGCTCGCTCTTCACTTTCCTTGATTTTCGCATCGCTTTTCTTCTTCTCCTTTTCTGCTTCAAGCTTCTTCTCTTCGGCCTTGGCAATCCCTTTTCTGACAGTTGGTGACATCTTCCTCCACTCGTCAGGGGTATATTTTGAAGGCCTTGGAGTAGTTGATATTCTGCGAAAACCACGTTCATCAATACGATATGGATGACCGCGAGCATTGAGTTTCACCCATTCACCATCGTCATTCAGGTATACGATCCCATCCCCGGCCTTCCCAACGGAGTAATGATCTGGCCCTCCTTCTGGAACATGAAGGTCTGGATGTGCTGGCTTATCGATACCTGGTGGTCCCAATCTTTCTGACATAGCGTCAAGGTGTCTTTCAGCTTCCAACTCTCCTTCAGTTGGCTCCCGTGGGACCTTCGACGAAGGTACACCACCACCACCGTGACCATCGTCATCATCTCCACCATCATCATCATCATCTGGTGGAGGTGGTGGTAGGATTTCTGGGTTTCCTTCAAGACGATCTTTCACTTTTAATCCCTCAATGGAAACATTAATCCTCTCATATTCTAACTTACATGGGAATTCAAGGGGTTCCTTTAGCTCGACCCTTTCGGTATAGTGTGGAGTCCTCAGCTTGGCAATGGGCTTCTCCGCATCATAAGCCAAGTTCTGCTTGCTCCAATCACATAGTGCCCATACCCTGTACTTTCTTGACCAATGGAGCCCGGGACCAATGGAGTATCCGGCGAACACTCCAGGGATTCCCATAGGGTCAAACTTGTGTTGTTGTTCTCGTTCACGTGAACCACTGGGCTTGAAGTACACGAGGGCACCAAAGGGTATCATCTTCCCTTTGAATTCTTCTCCATGAAGTTTGCACCAAGAACTTACCTCATCGTCGTTGGGCTCGATGTTGAGCAAATGGCTCACGCATCTGATGGCATACATCCAAAAGCATGGTGGAATCCCTGCCTCAAGTAGACAGGTTGTTGTTGCCACGAGCACGAATTGGTTAGTTCTCTCTGCAAGCGAGTTGTGCTTGGTCTTTCCGGCCAAGGAAGTATCCATTGGGATCTTTAGGATCTTCATTGCCTTGTCGAACTGTGGGGCATCATCGGAATATGCTTCTCGAATCTTACGACGGCCCATGAACTGTTTGACCGCCCGTATAACGGCGTCTGTGTCCTTTCTGGCAGAAGGATAAGACTGAAGCATTCCTGTATACCTATCCCTGATGACAAAGATGGTTTTGTCGTCGCCATAGTCCTGTTCAGCAATACGACGGTTGTCAACGTAGTCGAATGTGATCAGGTCCCCAAACTTTGTGAGCTTACGCTGAAACGCACCTCTGAACGTTTTCCTGTGCTTCATCTTGGCACGCACGCAAGACTCACAGTAAGGGTTCTTGTAGCGATGAGTTAGAAGGTGAACCTTCGACCGTGCTTCATTCTTCAAAGTTCCCCTCTTACTCAATCGGACTCCTCCATCTTCCTCATCAACATCAATGACATCATCGTCGTCTTCACCTCCTCCATCTTCAGGGATTTCTTCAACTTCAATTGGATGATCTTCATGGATGTCATCAGGTGCGATGCTGGGATCGTATCCGTCGTCCTCAAACTCGGCATACTCGTCGGCATAGCACGACATCTCCTCAGCATCACCTGCATCACTTCCAACAGCCACTTCATGTTGATCATCTCTTACCTTAGCTTTCTTACGTTTCTTCATTGATCTCTTGGGTGACTTAACATTGGATCGTCCAACGGAGTCGGAAAGATCTTCAAGTTCATCCCCACTTTCTCCATCAATGACCAAAAGACCTTCACCTTCCGATGTTGAGCATCCATCATCAAGAACTGCCATGATCTTCTCCACACAAGATGATTTCAACTTGATCTTTTCTTGATCGACGCTCACATAGGGAATGTAGTCTTTGACAGTCATCTCGATGATGTTGCCACTTGGATCCAACATGAATGGAGTTCTTCTGGTCGGCCATACAAAAGAGTAACCAAGATCAACGCATCGCTTTCCCATGGAGAGCACGGAGGGTGTGTCCTCCAAGATGTGAGCTTCTGCTGGTTCGCTAAATGCCTCGAACTTGATGCTTGAACGTTTGGTCGAACACGTTACCCCATTTGCTGTATGGAAGTTGATGACTTTGTCATCGTATGTTGGGAGATCCATTCTACTTATTCGTGTGGATGAAATGAGATCATGGCCACTTCCAGAATCCAATATGAATCTCTTATCTCTCTCTTCAACAGGAACAGTGATACACATTGTGTTGCCCCTTTTACCATATCGACCTTCAATATGCTGAACATAGTTTTCCACAAAAACTTCCCTGGACACCTCACCGTCCTCGACATCGAGTCTGATCAGGATGTCCATGCTAGGGCCGACTATGACCAGGACTTCATCAATGTCACTGTATTCACCCTTCTCATCGATCAGAATAGCCATTGCTTTCCCTCGGCTCGAAGCTAACCTGCATGAATAAGACCATTGCTCATCTTTCCTTATCTGATCAGTGGGCTTTCCAACTTTACCATGCCCTTTGGAGACAGTCTGAGATTTCCGATTGCACTTCACGAAGTCCTTCTTTACGTAAGTTTGAACGTGAGTCTTAGACTCATCAAATCTGACCTTCTTCTTGACCACGTTCGATGCAATCTTATGGAACGTCTCTTCATCATCGCTCCAATCATGGACAAGTGCAGGAGTAGCCTTTGAGCTCGGCGCTTCGGTGTTGGGAGCAGTGTTAAATAGATGAGGATCGTGGCGTTTGTTGCATTTGTCTCCATACCGACACTTGCCCTTAGCCCAATGCCAGCATGGTTCATCAATCTTCTTGGTCTTGTTTGCCGGAGATTGACTTCTTGGAGTTCCTGGCTTCCGACCATTCCCTTTTGCGTTCTTATTCGCCTCGAACACCTTTTGATCATGACTGTATTCACAATCTTTGCCTTTTCTGCATGATTTCTTGATGAAATGGAAATGGCATGGGATCTTCTTCTTGGATCTGGGGCTGGTACTTCGGCTGTTTGCTCGATCCTTCCCTTTCCCTTTCCTTTTCCTTTTGCATGCTGTTTAGGCTGAGGTGATGGTAGAACTGGAGCTGCATCGGCCTTGGCCTTCGCCTTGGGCGCTGCCTTCTCCTTGGGAGTAGCTTTAGGCTTCGCTTTTGGATTTGCATCCGGTGCAGCGGCAGTTGGGTTCGGAGCAGGAGCTGAAGGTTTGCCGCCACCTGCAAAGTCTCTCGCATACTTCTCTCTGGCGGCCACATGCTTGTCCTCTCTGATTCTGGAGATGTGCCTTTCGATGACGTCCAACAGGTAGCGATAATTTCGTCTTTGGTCTCCTTCCATCCATGACTCGTACTGCTTGATGTCGAACATCATAAGACTCGAATTTCGAATCTTCTTGTATAGAGCATCACGAAGCCAATCATCAGGAGGTACGTCATCCGGCATCATGTTTGATACCATCTCCATCCATTTCTCGTAGAACACTTCTAGGTTCGAGTCACCGAGATACTTCATCGATACGATGTGTTCCATGGTGAAGGATGTTTCTCGTTGACCTGGGGTTCTGAAGTGCTCCAGAATCATAGCCAAGATTTCCCGTCCCATGACATAGGTTCCTCTTCGGCTGTGACTTTGTGTTCTCAATCTCAATTTGATCGCTACATGACGAGCAACATCACCGGCTTGGGCTATCACGTTTGACAATGCAATTGACAACTTGGCGTCGATGGACTGATACCGTTGCCCCCCACTGTCATTCAATAGCTCGATGTCAGGATTTGGTCGAATAGCCGGCTGTAGCCATGCTTCCCATGCGGCTTTATCCCCGTCATTTGCCGAAAGAACAACACTCTTGATGAGATCTGATTGCCAAACCCCAAGATTCTGTTGCTTTGGCCATGGGCTAACATAGACTTTGTCAGCCTCTCGTCTTGACATTCTCGGTACTTCTTCCGCAGTGTAAGCCGCTGTGGAGACATCATCTGCTGAATCGCGTTGTGATCCTCGAACTGAAGGCAAACCTGGAGGTTCAGGAGGTGGTCCTGGCCCGTTAGGCCCGAAAGGGTCCGGAGGTCCATCAGGGTCAGGCGGACCGCCCCATCCACTCGGTGGCTTGTAATAGTCCCTCTCAGTTCCGCCAGCGATCTTGTTGTCAACCTCTTTCAGCAGATCAGCGATTCTTTTGCTTGATTGAGAATGCTGTTGTTGTTGAGGAGGTACAGCATGCCCACGATAGGAATGAGCCACATTTGTCTCATAAGTCAACTCCTTGTCGATCTGCGAAACCCAAGATTTCAGAATAGCGTTTTCACAGTTAGCCTCACTCACGTCATTCTCCAGTTTGTCGATGACCAGTCTGGATGCGAGATCGGAGTTGGGAATGCCTGCCGAATAGGGAAGTGTGTCAGGACTGATCCTAGCCATAGATGTTTCAGAATCCTTGAGACTTTTTCTCAGTTCATCTAAGTGACGTTTCATGTCAACAATCTCAGAATTCTTGATGCCAATCTTTTCATCCCTATCCTGGATTTCCCCCATGAACATGCATGATCTCTCATATTGTTGAACACCACTAGCCAATTTCAATTTTCGCTCACTCTCTAGTTCAGATCGTAGAGTTCGGACCTCAGCATTGGTGAGGGACGACGCCCCTACATCCGCAACTTCAGCCAATCTTTCTTTCAATAACATGTTTTCTTGTAAGCATTCATGAACTTCATGATCTAGATCCTGAACCCTAATTTGAGCAATTTTGGCTTGATTACGTAGATCTTCAACAAGCATCTCATCGGGGCCACGACCGTCGGTCGTAGTACCCTGAGTCAACGATCTCCGCAACTTCGTGTTCTGCAACTTGATCTCATCCTTTAACTCGCAGTTCATCTCCTGCTCATTGGTGTAGAGCTCTTCATAATGCTCGGCCCTCGCGATCGAATTCAAGCTGGCCTGTGATTCAAGCCTCAGGTGTGATATCGCTTCGGCCTCTTGGTTCCTGTATGATGCAATTCTTTTGACGGTATCATGTTCGGTGTTTCGATGCTTCAGATCACTTTCTAATTTGGCCTGATTTGCCTCGAAAACCTTCTTTCTAGATTCTCTAGTGATCTCGTCAATACTGCTTTCATACAGCTCGGCCTGTTTACGAGACTGAACCAAAGCTTCACTCAATAGTTGATTCCGTTCAGATAGTTCATGAACTGCAATCGACTGTTGTTGGCTAATCACTTCAAGTTGATTGCTAGAGAAGGATGCCATTTCGGATCGATTACGATATTCCATGATTGAGTTCTGGAAATCTGTTTGCATTTCCTGACCTTCATTGTATAGTCGATTGGCAATATCGGTGGTTAAGACATTAGTTTGATGAAGTTGTTGAAGTCTTGCCTCCGTATTACCCAATAGTCCTTGAAGGTGATGTACTTCATCCTTGTACTCCTCCTGGATCTCCATACCACGTTGGTGGATCCGTCGTGCACCATGTTCCATTAGGGCACCTCGGCGCTCAAGGTCTTGGATGCGTATTGTTGCACCTTCATCTTCCTGAGATGCTACCATTAATTCTGCTTGATATTCTGCAACCTCATTCGCGGAACGTGACAATCTATGATTGAGTGCACTGACTTCCTCAAACACATTCTGGTTGTGTTCCTGAAGATACTCGGTGAATCTAATCTCGATGTCATGAATCAGTTGATCTCTAGATGCGGCGTATGCTTCCATTTGGTTCAACTGACTACGTAGGGATTGACATTGTGCCCGTAGTTCTTCTATCATGGCAATAGGTTCACTAGCCACAGAAGTATCCGTTGATCTCCTCTTAACACGACTATCCCCGGTCCTCTCACCAACTCGGTCGGTCACGGCCCTGGTGGATCTGTCCCTAGGAGTAGTTCGTCCTCGAGATGGTCGATGCCCTTGGCGGACAACATCACTCCGAGGACTGTTTCGAGAAGATCTTGGTGTACTTTGGGTGGATATCCTTCGTCTGTTTGTCGTTACTTGCCATCCGGACTGTGTAGTTCGGGTAGAGCGTATCCCACCACTGTCTGCCGTATCACCAGGGGAAGACTGATTGACCTCCTCGACCGGCATGGCAGTGTTCTCGTTGAAGGTAAACTGCGTGGTGCGTGAATCTCCGCTACCGCCTTGCATCTTTGCGATGATGAGCTGATTGGTCCTTTGCGTCCTCAATCAATTGCTCAGACGGCCCGGCTACCAGCACGCAGGTACCACTCTCCCGACGGGAGAAGTGAGCCCTACGGCTGATAACCTGTGAACAATTTTACCCTTGTTCTAGGTGTTGCCAAATGTAGTTTCGATACCTGCTTTGCTGGTTAACCGAGTCCCGTTATGGCGCGGCAGCGACAGCACGATTTGTTTTCCTTCAAGGGGCGCTTGAGCCACAAAGGGCGTTTGAATGTATGTTGGTACGTGCATATGATACATGCACCTAGCGCCTGGTTCCCTTTGACAAATAACATATATATAATATAATATACATATACATATATATACATATATTATTGTAAAAAAATATATATATATAATTTTATATATATATTATATAATTATATAAATATATTAATGTATACTATAATATATATATAGTATAATAAATATTAAATGTAATATAATAAATATAATATATATATACATATATAATATATTTTTAACAATATGTAATATAAATAATACATAATATATAAAATATATAGAATGTATATAATATACAAATTGTATATAATATATGTATAATATGATATATATATATATATTATATTATATCTGTGTGTGTGCACTCGTTTGCGCATACTTGTACTCCATCGTTGTGCGTCCAAATCTCTGTCGACTATGCCACACACACCAAGCCACGTGACAAGAATCCGCCCACTGAGTTGCCCGGACCGAAGGCCGGACACCAACACTGGCCCCTGAGGGAGACAACGTGGAGACAATGTGGAGGCAATGCTCACGCAACGTGCTCCTGTGATCTGTGCTCCATATTTTTCTCGGATGGTCTTGTATATTCTTGTATCACAACACTGCCCTAGTGATCCTAGATATGTGAGATATATTTTGATATTTTTCGAGATGTTTGAAATTCTAACCATTTGTAGCGTTTGTATAGATGTTCCATGATTTTCCATGATTTTCCGGTGTCTTTTGTGCACTAGGTCCGAGTCCAGCCATCTCTCAGTTGTGCCTGGCTGCGCCATGCGGCCATGGGCACCTGGCCCCCAGGGCCTGGCCCGGGGCCCGGCCGCATCATGGTCCCCGCAGCCTCCGCTTGAGACCAGGGGTAAGTCATCATATACTGCGATTATCCTGCCAAACTGCTAATCATACTATATATATATAATTATATATGATACAGATTGATACAGTACTATGTGCGTCTATATGTGATCACTTGTCATAAGAAGTTCAGTTCGCAAACGTCCGAGTTACAGGCGAATGTCGATTGTTAATCATGTGTACTATTGCGGTAGCAGCAGCAGTTGGCAGGTGAGAACAGTAGATCACAGTAACAGTCCGGGAACGAAATGTAGTTTTTGAGCATAATGCCTATGCCGGATTGGATCTGGAGGGTGCCAAATGCAGCGTAATGGCTGCACGAAAAACAGAGATGGGTTGCAGAAGCTAGAGAAGAACTAGCTCAGAGAAAAACCCAGTGGAAAAAGAGAGGTAGCCCTCAGAGCAGAAGCAAGTCAGAGAAGAAGTAGAGTAGTTAAGAGGCAGCTCAGGGAATAAGTAGCTGGGAGAAGAGGTACCTCAGCCAAGAGGTTCAGCGAAGAGGTAGCTCAGCGAAGAGGTGGCTCAGTGAAGCAACTCAGATAAGTAGCTCATTCATTCGTTCGTTCATTCGTTGCTTCTTTCGTTGTTTCACTCTTTCACTGATTCATTTATCAGTGGTTCGTTCATTGATTCACTAATTCATTGATTCATGCCTTCATTGATTGATTCATCCTTTCATTGACTGATTCATTGATTCATTTGTTGGTTGGTTCATTCATTCGTTCATTCCTTTTTATTTCTTTATTTCTTTCTTTCTTTCTTTCTTTTCTTTCTTTCTTTCTTTCTTTCGTTCTTTCTTTCTTTCTTTCTTTCTTTTCTTTCTTTCTTTCTGTCTTTCTTTCTTTCAGTTCTTTCGTTCTTTCTTTCTTTCTTTCATTATTTCTTTCTATCCATTCTTCCATTCGTCCATTCATTCATTTATTCATTCATTCATTCCTTCCTTCATGCATTCATTCATTTCAATCCCATTAGCATGTTCATGTTCATGTTCATTGTTCATATTCATCTTCTTATCATTTAATTTTCATGTTATTTCTTTTCATGTCATATAGTTCATGTCCTTTCATTTTACATCATGTCATTTCATGTCATGGCATTTCGTAACATTTGGTTTGCATTTCATTTCATGTCACTTTGCTTCGTTTTATTTCAACCCTTCATTGCTTGTTTTGCCATGTTTCACTCATTCATTGATTGCTCACTCAGTCATTGAGTCATTGGTTGTTTCATGCCTTCGTCATTTCTTTCGTGGGCTCATTCATTCATTGATTCGTTCACTTCATCTCATTGCATCTCATTTCATTTCATGACCATTCATTTCATTCATTCCATTCCGTTCGATTCCATTCCAATTCCATTTCAATTCGATTTCAATTTCATTCCGAATCATGAGTTAGCCCCTCACTCGTTCATTCATACATTCATTCACTCATTCATTCATATCCCTTTCACTCATTGATTCATTCGCTCAGCCATTCGTGCACTGATTCTTTCACATCATCTCATTGGCATCTCAGTAACCATTTGCTCATTCGTTGTGCACCTCACAACCTCAACATTTCATTGCTGCTGCCTCTCACAAACATTCCTATAGACCGCGCGTTTCTTATAGCCTCCGCCCCGGCGCGGCCGGGCATTATCTAGTAGGTATATGATTATATATATATACACATCATTATCATAGATTCATCATGATTCATCCATATTCCACCTGTAAGGACCTGCTGCTTCAAGATGTCTCTGACATTTTGCACATCTCACATCTGCCCTTGAACTCCGCCCTTGGTCACCTGTCAGAGGACATCAGCCACCGGGCGGAAACCCCAGGGTCACCTTTCCACTGTCCAAGCCAAAGGGCCAAAGGGCCAAAGGTTAACTTTAAGATACTTTAAGATACTTTAAGCACATTGAGATAGATTGACATAGATTGAGATAGCTGCGGGAGGCCCTTCAAGTGCTGGGAGTCCAACATGTTTCCACTCAATTTCCCCTGCAACGAAGAATAAAAAAAAGTGATGCAGAGTCTACCTGAGGCGAAACATCCACAATCAAAGTGCAAAAAGGCAACAATCATCTCCTTGTTTTCTGGGATTGAACCTTGGGGCTGTTCCGATGAAGGAGGAATTCCCATCACAACCTGACTTCGACAGCAATCACAGCAATGGACATCAGCTGCCCTCTTTTTTCTCCGCAGGTGCTGCCATCTTGTCCTCACGGAGGCTGACCTAAAACTGGGCGCCGTCAAATCTTGAACCATGAGCCATCGAACAAAATTACGAATAACACACCTCCTCTGTTGGCTTTCTGCCTTGGCATGGCATAGTTTCAGCTTTGCTTCGTTGCTCGTGTCTCCTTCCCGCCTCAGAATGTCATCTGCACCCACTGCCACTAGACGCAGCGCTTCCAGTATGGTGTGAGAAGCCTCAGCGCTACTTGATCTTGTGATGGGCTTGGACAGTTGACAATGTTGGCAATCACGGTTCAACATGTTTCACTGTTTAACTATGTTAGTTTAACTGCTTCCCAGTTGGTTGTGCCCCCTGTCCCGCTTCCCTCCGGTCAATCTTCCCGGCGCTTGTTCCTAAGAGCTGATGACATTACATGACATGTATCAACTCCAGCCACATATGCCCAATGCCTTCTTCATCCAACCCTGAATTCCAGGTGAAATACCCTATGTGATCCTATATGAATGGACATGACGTGACATGGTTGGCACTTATCAGCAAAGACCTGTGCATATCAGGAAAACCTTGTATTCGATTAAAACGTAATTAAGAGAGTGCGAACAGAAATTAACCACCAAACTCATCATGAAAGAACTTCCAACTCTTGCCTTCCAGAACCACTTTGCGCTATGTTTCATGGCCCATGTTTTCTCTTCAGCCAGCCTCCAAGGTCTCCGCATATGCAACCAGCAAAGCCACATCCGGGCGCAGCTGCGCTTTGCGCATCCCCAGCATGAGGTCTTCAACCTGGAAGGACATGGCGGCGAAACATTCAATCTCACATGTCACATGACTCATCATTGTGGGCGTGAATGCTCCTGAAGTGAGAAGAACTGGTAAAGATGTGGCAAAATTATGGCAAACGGGCTGCATGTTTTTGCCAAGTAGGCTATTAGGACCCGCTACGAACACTTCGAATTCCAACCAGGTTCTTCAAGGAGTTGCCATTCCCCGCACCTGGCGTCCTCGGCCACGGCTCGTTGCAGTGATTGCTGTGCAGTAGGACACCACGTCAAGCTGCACAGCCCACCGGCCGGTGCTGTGCAGGAGTTGGCACAGCCTAGCCCATTGCGGAGGAGGTACGGCTGCCAGCTGCACATTCAACACCTGCAAGGCAGGTGTAAAACGGTGTAAACCGTGTGGCACATATTGCATTCATAATGCATTCACAGTGCATTCCAGGGTGTTTCTTCAAGAATAGTATCTCAATGTTTCTTAATGTTGTTTCCACTGGGTATGCACGTGGAGCATGCATGTGCGCGTGTGCAAATCAATGTGTTCCTCTTTTTGTATGTAATCAAGTCACGTAGGAATTCTCAGCACGCACCCATTGATGATAATAATAATAATAGGAATAATAATAGCAATAGTAATAATGGATACATATATATGTGTATGTGTGTATGTCTGTATGTATGTATGTATGTATGTATGTATGTATGTCTGTCTGTCTGTCTGTCTGTCTGTCTGTATGTATGTATGTATGCATGCATGCATGCATGCATGCATGTATGTATGTATGTATCTCTATCTATCTATCTATCTATCGTATCTATCTATCTATCTATCTATCTATCGATCGATCGATCGATCGATCGATCTATCTATCTATCTATCTATCTATCGATCGATCCATCTATCTATCTATCTATCTATCTATCTATCTATCTTACCTCTCTCACCTTATCTTACCTTATCTTACCTTATCTTATCTTTATCCTATCCTATCCACCCATCTATCTATCTGTGTGCTTCTATGTTCGTCCCATGGGCACTGGCAGCACGCTTTCAATGATTTGTGCACTAATATATTTACGGTAATATATCTAATTACTATATCTAACATATATATATATATATATATGTAATACAAGAAACAGAAAAAAAAATAGGGTGACAATTCTTGAAATCTCACAGAGATCGAGAGGTCTCTCGTTTCAATAGGAAAAGAAAGGCCGTGTCATCATCGCAGTACACCCTGTTCACACCACACCGCTGAGTCTGGAAGGAGGCCGGAGAGCTCTGCAGCGCGCAACACATTCAATGCTTGTGACCATCTGCCGGCCTGATGCATTGACCCTTGAAACTTCGTGTGGAAGGTATTGACATCAGTATTGAAAGGAAGGCCTGTCAAAAAAGGAAACATGTCTGGCCTGTCCAGCCTGTCCGCGACTGAAAGTAGCGGACAGCGAAATAAAACATAACACATCCTATAGTCCTAATCAAACACTCCCCAAAGCGCCGGCTGATACTGCAGCATCCTTTCTTGCAGAGCGAAGAGCCGCATCACCTTTGGTGTGCTCACTACATCGGCTTTGCCGATACATCTGTCACGCTCACTCCAGTAGCTCCAAAATTATTGTTCATGCCCAACATATCCGAACATAATGTCCAACTTGCTGCAGCGGACTGTCCAGTGTTGCTAATAAAGGAAAGAGTTCTGAGGCTCTTGTTCAATCCAGCGAAATCGCCGAAATCCTCAAAACGCCACTTCCACCACAGGATCCTCCTCCACAGGCTCCACAGCCTCCACAGGCTCCACGGGCTCCTCTACGCGCGCAAAGAGCTGGGCTGAGCCTTCACTGCTGAACGCAAAGCTCATGTTGCCACTGCCCGCAGTTAGCAAACCTCCACCATTCACGTCCCGATCCAGGAGCTGTTGCCTGGAGTCTGCAACTTGTTTATTCCGAATTCCCTTCAACTGCTCCATGTTACAAATTGTTACAATATTGAAGGGAAAAACTCATGGAAAATGTGGCGGCGGTCACGGCCGAACAAAGGTCTAGAGTCTAAAGGGTTCTAAACGAGTCATCAACCCTTTTCAACAGGGAGGGTCAAGTTATGTTTTCCGGGGGGTGCAGCCACGTATGGCCACGTATGACCACGTATGGCCACGTTCGGCCACGTTGCCCCAAAGCGCGAATTTTGATCTCAAAGCGATGCTTGCCGATGGCGTCGATCACTCGACGCAATCGAAACTCCTCGTTGGGATTGTAGCAGCGAGCTTTGGAGCAATCCTGGTCAGTTTGGTGAGACAAAAACATTTAGGCAATGATGGGGAAATTGGATGAGATCGGATGAACTTGCATTAAATCAGTCTACTTATGGTTGGTTTCTTTTTGTGAGCAGTTCTTATTGACCATCCGAGATAAACCTAGCCATTCTGGGTTCCTCAGAGTCGTAAGTGTGTTTGGACTTTTGTCCTGGGTTGGAGGAATGGGTTGGATACACCAACAACTGGATACAATTAGATCATTAGGAATCTGTCCGACGATCGATGTGACAGTGCCAGATGAGAGTGTGAGTACCTGGGTATCATTGCAAAATATTGCAAAATGGAGAATAGAATGGATAACCCAAATTTCGGGAGAAAAAAAGAACACAGCACCACATGGCCATGATTGGGATCTTCACTTCAGCGTGGATTTCGTGCGTTGGATTCTTCAACCCTCGTTTCTAGTTTATGGAGTGTGTGAGGCAATCATGTCCCGCCACTCGGAACCAACCAAAAATAGATTAATTAAATATATATATATATATATATGTGTGAATCACCTCGTCCTTGACAGTGACCTTGTTGTTCTTGTTGATCTAAATGATGCCCTCAACCGTCAAATATGGCTGCGAGCAGCTCTCTTTTCTCAGCGGCGTGTGGCGTCTTGAGCCAGGTCGGCGCGGCGGGCGGAGCTGATCAAAAGGGTGCTGTACAAGACTGTGACAGCAAACTGGTTCTACCTGCATTCCAATCACACCCCCCATGCCCGGCGTCCCCAGGTCGCGGTAGCTTTACCTACGACCGGGGCGCCGAGCACAGGATCGCGCGTGTGAGATTCAAAAGGAAATTGGAATGTACAATCGCTCTCCCGCCAATTATTCGCCTCTTTGCATTTACATGCAATTGTTCTGTTTAGGGTTCGCGTACTAGCCGTGGTAGATCTACCCTCGGCGTTCCGCTTGCCCCATTTTGAATTAATTCGCAGTTCTTAGGCCCTTGAAAATTATCCTGTTGCATTAGGAAGCCTTCGTATCCTAAATGCATAGGACTCATATGAATTAGCCCGGCACTCAGACTCCTCTCATAGGATCTCCTCATTGATATAGACCCAGAGAAGTTCACCTCTTGCGCCGTTTCTTGCCAGTGTCGGTCTCCTTGGTGCTCGCCGAAGCCTGTTCTTCTGCGGGTTGATCATCACCAAGTGCTCGAACATATTGCCTGGCAATTTCACGTTCTGCAGGATCAAGGGATCTGAGACACGTAGCCATCTGTGCTGCGCTCTGTTGTACAGCTTTGAGCTTTCCTTGCCAAACTTTGCGTAGTTGCTGAGGTAGCTCCAGGCCGATCTTGTTGAGCGTCACGAGGATGGCAAATGTTCTGCACCTTTCAGTCACTGCACATGCTAGTTCTACAGGATCAATATGAACATGATCGTCCCGTTGAGGTGGTGTGACACGAAAATAGTCGTAGGAACGTACGGCAAATGCACCGGAGATAATCTTCCTGACGAAGTCGGACGATTCCCGTCGTGCTTCTGCTTGCCGTTCGTCGTCCTCATCCATGTTGTCGGCGACCTTGGCGTAGATGAGTTGAGGAGTGATGCCAATCTGGATCAAGTACTTCATGATCTTGCAAAGTACTCGAATGCCGTTCACTCCCTTCAAGTAGGTTTCCAAATCACGTCCGCCAATCTTCCCATTCTTTGCGTTCGCATGGAATGAGGCGATCAGCTGCGCTTCTGTTGGTTCCTTCAATTCGCCGTTTGCAGTTTCGCCCACGTATGGTATGTATCCGTCAAATTCAGGAATGAGATTGAGTCTCAAAACGTGGTCATGATACTGCTTGGCTGGTGCCACTGAAGTCCATAGATGAAATAGCCGAAATCGATCCTTGAGATAGCTCAGAATCATGCAGTCCATCGCGCGAGCTGTGCTGTCGATGGCGTCCTCATTCTGGGGCGATATCGATACATTGAATAAGTGAAGCTTGGATGATCCTTGTTGTCCACATAGGCAATCGCATCCTTGCTTCTCGGCGCTCTTCATCTTGGTCTTGTTCTTTGGCAACCTTCTCATCTTCTTCTTCTTGTTGCTCTTTGGTATTGTCACCGAATACAACCTTCTGATCAGGTACATTGCGTCGACGTTCTTCTTCATGCTTGACGTCCTCGTGGCTCGACTTGGCATCGGTCATGTCAATGTCATCATCCGGCGCCTCTTCAGTATTCTTCTTCGACTCCCTGACCAGTCTGTCGATCTCCTCCTGGTCCTCGTTCTCCATCTCGACGTCATCGTCGTCAGCACCTTGGCCATCTCCGCTTTCTTGTCTTTCTCTTTCAGGCATTCCAGGGGCAGTGCTTTCATCTTTCTCTGCTTCTTTCTCCCCCCAGCTGACAAGCGTTCCATGGCACCTGATGCAGATGGATAGAATGTTTGGAGTCTCAGTAAGGCATGCTGGGCATATCAAGTGTCCAGCTTCTCCCGGAGTGTAGTTCTCGGAAATGAACGTCACGATGTCATTCCTCAGCTCACTGTCTGGGCTGAGGGCTCCACTAAGTGATTCAAGTTTTGCAACATCCTCAACGAACTTGTCGTAGAACGGAATGTTGTCCTCGCTGTCGATGTCATCCAGCAAGGCCTTGGAGACACGAAGCACCGTGTTTGCCGTTGCAATCTCCTTTGGTTCTTGACATGATCTTACCAATTGAAACTTTCCAGAATCAACCACCAGTCGTTCCCAATCATAGTTGTTGTTCTGATACCATGCTGCGATCACCTCGGAGAAGGGAATGTTCCCGTTCACCACCATTTGGCCAGATGCGTTGATCATGATTCCAAGACTCATGAGTCGATGAACGCTGAATGTGAGGACCATGCGAGGTTGTCCTAGGTGTGTCAATTGTCCTCCTAGGATCTCCCTATATCGCTTGTCCCATGGCACAAATGGATTGAGGAAAACTTGTGTCCGTCCTCCTCGGTGTCCTCCAGGTCGTAGACCCTCCTTGATGATGCCGACCACGTTCTTGAACTCGGTAACATGATGGCAAAACCAAATATCGTCTGCGATCCTTGTTGTGATCGGGTGACAAATCTTGCTATAGTCAAGGCGAAAATCTGATCCACGTGCTGAAAATCCTCCAGGCGAACGCGCAGCAATTGGTGCTAGGAAGGCTTCACCTCGTTGTGCAATGAGATCGTGGATGTCATCACCGACTCCCATGACCTTCCTGAGGTAATCATCGGGCTTGTCGAAGGTAGAGTCAAGAACAATGCATAGGAATTGGATGCGGATCTTGTTCTTCTCTTGAAACTCTGACCAAACAGTCTTGATCATGGTCTTGATGCGCTCCGCTCGGAAGTCGACATCAATCAGTCCGTCGTCCTCCGTCTTGACCTGTTCGTGACCGAAGATCCATGGGTGATGCAGGAATTCCATAATGTCCACCCATCCGGCTTCGTCACATCTAAGTCCGGAGAACGTTGTTATCCTTCTGCCTGAAGTTCTTTCCCACACTTCTCTTCGTCCAATGTGGTGTCTCAGGGCCTTGTTGAAGTAGTAACTGTACGTCTTCTCCCAATCCTCCATGAAGACACGGTTGGCTCTGGATTCGGTCGGTAGAGGATACTCTACTCCTGGTCCGACAAAGCGTTCGGAGTAAAACTTGCCGCCGTTGACCGGAAGAATCTTGAGCTTCCCGATGTCCGTGCCGATGCTGAGCTTCCTGTACATCCTGTGATCGGAGTAAGGAACAGCCGACTTCATTTCTTTACAAGTCATGGTGACGCCCCTTTGGCTTGCCATGTCGACAATGTCGTTCAGCTCGCCTTTCGACCAGGGGCCCTTCTCTTCGGCTTTCACTCCATTGATGCTCTTTTCTCCATGGGCACGGTCTCCAATGACTGAAAGTGGGATTGCTTGAAGGTACATGTACTCTCCAGCCCTGGTAGCTTTGTAGTTCTCCTGACGGAATCGTTGCTCCTCGTCATCATCTCTTTTGGGAGCATCATCCTTCTCCACATCGTCGCCCTGAAGTTTCTTCCTCAAGTTGATCAGTGCAGACTTTACTGGATCATTGCCTTGTTTAGGACATTCGTAGTTGGGATGACCACTTTCACCACATTTCAGGCAGACGTTGTTGTCGTCCGCCAGGGCAAAGAGCGCGTTGATGGCCTCGACAATGGCGCCCTTGTCCTGAGAGATCTGGAACTCCTCCTCAGGATTCGATGGAGATTTAGGCGCTTCGTGCATGTCCGGGGTAGTCGACGAACCTGCCCCTTCAGCACTAGCTCCCGCTCCTCCGGTCGTCGGTCCTGGGGTGGTCGACGTACCATCCCCGGTCCTCTGACCTTCGGTCCCCATATCGTCGTCATTGGTGTCATCTGTCTTGGACCTTTTATAGTTCTCGTTGATGACGCTGATCTCCTTGTCCTCAATCAGGCATATGTACTGCAATCCATGGTACATCGGGATGTCACGCAGGATTTGGTTCACCAATGTCTCCTCATAGTTGGTAGGTTCGGTCGGTGATCCTTGATCCACCCCTCTTTGTGTTTGGAGTTGTGGTAGATCTTGTCGTTCCATGGAAGATGTTGATGGATGCTTCCAGGCCTGCAAGAAGCTCACCTGGATCGGCCTTTGTCTCCATGAATGTGATCTGTGATTTCGTCATGTTGGCCACATCCAACATTCCAAGCCACATTTCGACCACGTCTCCACATTTCTCGGCCGTTGCATCAGCATATCCCATGACATCCGCGAAATCATCTCCGAGCACCATCTTGAGGTAGTCCTTGTAGAAGACATTCCCATAATCCTTGGTGACACGATATGCAAATCGTTCATGGGCATCATTGCCTTCACCCAAAGTGAACTCCTCTCGGATGACACCGTATTGTCTTCCGCGTTTCCCAACGAAGATCTGCTTGACTCGATCTCTGGGAACTCTGACCATTCCAAAGTGCGACAGCGCCTTCATGAGGATCTCACCGTGCTCACATCCTTTGTTGCCCACCATCGATTTGGTGATGTCCTTGAGGAACTGCACGAAGTCCTTCTGAGGGTCTGTCACTGGATTGCCTGATTCCATCATGATGTTGAAGAATGCGCGGGACCGTGCCGCCGTTTTCACGATCGTCTTTCTCTGGTACTCTGGCGGCCAAAGCTGGTAGTCCCTCATCGTTTCGCTTGCTCGGCAAGCGATGCATTCTTTTCCATAGTTGAAGTCTTGCCTCATCTGGTCAGTCGGCATAACTTCATCGTCATCCCCAAGGTAATGTCCTTGACATAGAATCATCTCATCTCGCCCATGGTTGACGTAGAACCACATGTCGTACATGTTTGCTGATGGCTCAGGGAGAACCGATCTGACTGTGGCCTCGATCCATGGTGCCTTCTCATACTCGACATTTGACCTTCTTCCACCTCCAACGGTACCTGGGCGTGTTGACTCTGTGCTTGCGGTGTCTGGTACTCCGCCCCCTGTCCCAATTTGGATGGTAAGAGGTTCTTTGAGCACGTCCTCCATCAGCTCCAGGTTGATGCCGACCTTCATGGAAGATTCCCTCACCATGTCATTCAATCCTTTCGCAGCTTCGACATTGAGGGAACACATCAGCAATACCCTTTGTCGAAACAAGAACTTCTCCATGGTGGCGAAGACTCCCAACCTGTCCGGCCTGTTTTGATTGTTCATGTAGTGGTTGCCGGCATGACCATACATCAATCGCCACATCCCATCATCGGTTGTGACCATGATTCCAAAGCTCCTCAGGATATCGGCCGAATCAATGGCGATGTCCTGGATGCCTGATCGGATACCATGAAATCTTGGGTCCTTGCAGAGCGCCTCAGCGAGTCTCTCCGCATAGTCCCTCTCAACCCAAACGTGATATGGGTGAGTGTCCGTGATGAGGAACGCAAATGATATCCAAAAGTGGATGGTCATGTTCTCCTCGGCCGCGATGTCTGGCATCACGTCCTTGATCAAGTGCTCGATCGCATCGAGGAACTTCTGGGCTCTGGTCACGCTCTTGAAGCTGTTGATGTCGATGACCGTGATTACATATCCCATCTCATCAAGCCCATACTGGATGTTTGTTGTTCCCCTTGAATGCGATTGACACCTGTAGTTGAGGTCTGTGATCAAAATGGTCTTGCCGAACCTGAACTTCCCTGCCAATTCATCTTTTTCTTTCCTCACCATTGGCTTATCCACAATGGTCCCACCGATGCCTGACATCAGGCCTCGCTTCCACTTCTCGTAGGTGCGATCGGTGGCCTGTGCATCATCACTCTTCTCCACCATGACTGTCATGGACCCAACAGAGAGATAATAGTTCTGGTAAACCAATCCTCCACGCTTTGTTGCAGCGTTGTAGATTCTCAACCATTCCATGTCGCTGAACGTGTAGGATGCTTCACCAATCAATCTCTCTCGCGTTGGCAAGTCCAAAACACAAACATGTGTACGTGGCCACCCTTCTGAGGTATTGACGCCAAGTTGATTGCACATTGTATGCCATTGGTCCTTGGACATGCGACAAGGCAAACTCGGTGTCAGTGGTGCCCACATGGGAATTCAAGATTGATCTCACCTGAGTCCCCGTGTAGTCCGTCAACACTCTGCAATAGGTGATCACGTTTGACGGTGTCATTGGTGGGACGTAGTCCGCTGCTGGAGTCTCACGCCTCGGCATTGGCTTCGCCGCAGGCTTGGGTGCCGCCTGTGGTGGTGGCGGTGGTGGTCCAGCTGAACTTGATGCCTGTGATCCCGATGCACTCGGTCCTGGTGGTGCCGATGGTGATGTTGGTCTTGCCTTCGGCGGTGGTGGTTGTGCCGATGGGTAAGGCTGTGGTGGTGCCTTGTAACCAGGTGGTGGTGTAGGAGGTGGCTTCGGCGTGAACCTGTTGACCCTTGGTGCGGGCACTGTTGGATCTTGGATCGTGACCCATTCTGGAATCCACGACCTCGGCGGCTCTGGCGGCCAAACTCCATCACCAAACCTCAAGACTTTTCTCCATCCACTTGCAGCCACTTGTACTCCAGGTTGTCCTCCACCAGCCTGAGTTTCGGAGAGGGTTGTCATGAAATCCCTCAAGGCAGAAAAGCATTTGTTTCTTTTCTTGATCTCACCGTGGTTGCCCTCCTCGACGTCTAGCCATGGTTTTGCAAGATTTCCGAAGTGAGCATCAGAGATTGTTGAATCTTGGCAAAGTAATCATCAATCTTCCTGATGTTCGTCCTTGCAATCTCGGAAAAATGCCACAACCTATCCAGCTTCGTTCTGGCCCTGAAGATCGGTGGCGAAAGAGCCAAGATGCAAGTGAAATGATTCACCGCAGCAGCTCGTTCGCGGCCCAGCTTTGTGTTCTGCTCGATGAGGTCATTGATCGTTGTCTCCAACGTCATAGGATCTACCATATCTCCCTCATCGTCGACCTTTTGGTTGTAGCATCTCCATGCGTGCCCAAGATGGATGACTTGACGTTGCCACTCATCGAGCATCGCGTTGAACGTGTTCTGGATTGATGTCGACTGCCAGGACGTGCCCATGTCGAAGTAGTGGAGCTCTCGATGAATCGCCCTGAACGAGATAGTGATGGGTGCGTCAGGGACGGACGGATTGAGAACCCCGTCCTTCTTCCTTGTCGCGCTCAACCAAGTATCCTCTGCTGGGACAGATTGGTTCACACCTCGTAGGTCTCCTCCGAAAGGTCGAAGCTTGAATTCACGAAGGTGATCACGTAGCATCGAGACTGTAAATGCTCCATCAGTTCGGATCGGGTGTGGTACATGGAAGTTCTTGATGCACTCCCACATGTTCCCCAATCCATTGATGCACTCTGATGTGCAAAATCCAAGAACTTTGTGATTGTTCCAAGATGCCAGTTGTACAAAGGTCTTCATGTAGGTGGTGCACTTGTCCAAGAATCTTTTAGCTCCAGTGTTGAGCTCCTCCTGGTTCTTGATCAATTCCAGGAGCTGGAGGTACAGTGTGATCGCCTCCACCTCGGATCTGTTCGATGGCACCTTCCCCAAGAAACATGCTGAAGCCGCTGCGATCGGGCTAATCCCAATCGCATGCCACTTGTTGACCGTAACGTCGGGCTGACTGTTGATGGTCGGGTCATACTCCTTGTACATGGCAGGGATGACACTTTGTCTGCCATTCTCCCTCAACGTGATGAGGATCTTGCAGATGTCGTTGAGATCATGTTGCGCAGAACCAATGATCTGCGAGTAGTTCGACATGGCAACCTTACCGGTCGGTTCACTTACTCCTGGTCGGCGACGTCCGATCCAGTTTCGGTTCCCCTGTCCGGTGGTGCACAGCGAGTGAGCCCTTTCAAGATCACGTACTCCCGGTCGGCGACGTCCGATCCGGTTTCCGATCACTCGTCCGGTGACACACAATGAGTGAGAAGCCGCAATAGTCTTGAAGAGTTGACTTCCCGTAGTTTGATGTCCTGAGAAATCAGGGTCAACATTGATCCGACATCTGTCTTTGTGAAACATCATCAACCACATGAGATCTGCTGCAACTTCATCATTGTTGTATGCAACTGACACCGCTGTCTTCTTGATGGAACGTCTATCATGCATGCAACTGCTGCATGTGTTACCTCCACTTGACAACGACTTCTTGAACCGAATAGACACATTCCGACATATCGTTTTCAAGATGATGTCGACGATCTGCTGGGTGTAGGTCTGAGTGATCCTTGTTTCACGACCTTCACACTTTCCATGATCATGCTTTCGGTCACATTTCTTGTGTAAATCAAATTCAACCCCCCACGATACAATCCTCCATGGCTTCTTAATAGGAATATGACGATCATCAAACTGTGTCTTCAGACCATACATGCATCCATCAAAGTCATGGACGTGTGATTCTGTACCTTCAATCATGCACTTCATCCGTTCGTCATGCCAATAATCGCAACCTCTTGGTAACTCCAATAGTGCCATGGCATCCAACTTGATCACTTTCAGAAGACAATTTGAAAACTCTTCCCATAATTTCCAGTACAGACGGGCTTTGGCGTTGATCAAATGAGCAGTAAGCCAACTGACTCTTTTGTTCAGCCTGTTCCATGGAGATCCGCCTGTGCAAGGTCCAGCGAAGAAGACGCAATCCTTGTTGCTGCGGAGGCATCTCCTCCACTTCGCACTCCCATATCTGGAGGGAAGGTCATCATCCTCTGTAATCAATTCCAGATGAATAGATGTATCCATAATTGCACTGTACCTCTTTGTCATCAAACTTGAAGGCTCAGCACACATGAATATCATAGCGGGTGTACTTTCGGGCAACTCTTGCAATGTGATAGTGACGTTCTTCCCCAAATATTTTGTACTCTCGAGATCGGGAATAGATCGGACGAACGTATACTTCAAGCATTGCCCATTGTCACGAACCAATAATAGATTGATCGTACTGTCCGCAAATGTGTTCAACCAATTGTCATTCTTGTTCTCTTCGATCATCATCCGATATGTGTGGGGAATAAATATTTTGTTCGGTGGAATGATGTTCAGACCCATGGCGTGAACACAAGCCATCAGATTATCATCCATAATGCAACTCGCAATCGGAAGAACCTCCTGATGTCTCAACACGCGAAAGATAGACTTTCCAGTCCAGAACTCATTTCGATTGTTTGACCTTTCTCCATTATCACCAGGGAGACGCCAATTACTTTTGTCCACCCTCACATTCGACTGGAACTTCAATTGAGTTTCTCTCCAATCTTGAATCAAACGATGATCACCGGGACAATCTTCACAATCACTTGGAACGAACATTTCTCTTCTTGGTATGTTGTGGATCCTTTCCAGAATATGATCACCTATCCATCTCCATTCATCACGAACAGGAACTTCATCATGACCACATTCAGTTGCTGATGCTACTTTCTTGGTGTTTCTTCTCCGTACATGCGATTTTGTTGATTGTAAACTCTTTGTTTTGGAACTTGGCGACTTTGAATCCTCCATGCCTCTCCCCCCATGAACAAGGCGTACTAGGGCATTGATCACCCTTATAGTCATGGGATGTCCGTCATGTAAAGTAAACGGAATCTTCTGAGTACGTTTGGCTTGCTCAAAGAGTATTTCAGTACTGAATGTGAGGCTCGGATGATTGTCCAGTTCAAACGTCGCCGCACGTGAGAACTGTTCTCTGGCCGCCGTCGACGCACATGCGGGCAGTGAGACAATCGGAGCGGAAGTGGGATAATGATATTGAAAACATGCCCTTTCAATCCATTTGTCAAAACGTGATTGTTGTAACAATGGTGGAACACGATCCTCAACTCTTTCCCACTTCCCGTGGACTAAGATCCAGGTGGACACCAGCTGGTCTTGTTCTGAATAATGTAGGGGTTTTGACCACAAAGATAGGATCCATACCAGGTAGCTCTTGAAGCTTTTCTCGACTTGAAAGACCCTTACGGTACACCTCAGGTGGCAGTATGGGTGTTTCAGTATATGGAAAATTGGGAACCTCATCTGTCCTTGACTGAAAAACTTGACGAACTGT
This sequence comes from Cladocopium goreaui, assembly GCA_947184155.2. Classification (NCBI taxonomy): domain Eukaryota; class Dinophyceae; order Suessiales; family Symbiodiniaceae; genus Cladocopium; species Cladocopium goreaui. The sequence continues at coordinate 616,569 of CAMXCT020005001.1, read as the reverse complement.
AGTGTCAACATCCGTAGTGGGTTGCACTAGGTCTGCCAATTGCTTCGAACCAAGGTCTTCGGGTTCCAAAAGATTGATCAACATACATGCCTTTTTCCAGGCAAGTGGGTTTGTAAAACCTTTTGTGTGGATGTCCGCGGCCATCTTCGCTGTGATCTCATACATGAGAACAAAGTGATCTTTGCTGAAATGCTCATGTAACGACGTAATAGCAATTCCATGAGTCCTTTCCAAATGCCGCATTGTTGGATTTCGTCCAGAACGAACCACACCAATCATCCCTTGGTTGTCATCATGAAACAACAGCTTGGGAGAAGATTCTGTAAGCGTTTCCCAAATACTGAGTGCAGGAAGACCCATTGTTCGAAGGGTTACATCAGCGGCTACGATCTCAGCTTCAGGTGTAGACACACCCCTGGCGTTTGCTTCCACCAGCTAACGGAAACCGAGTACGTTTCCCCTGAATATGCATATGAGAACCTGATGTGGACCTCAAAGATTGTGCACATCCCGCAAAGTCAGCATCTGCATATAACGCAATGGATAGATCTTTCATGTCATTGCCGACCCATCCAATCATTCTCTTCCCTAAGGTAGAGTTGACATAGCACATAAGATGGTATAGTTTTGCATCATCTTGTATGGACCATTTTGTCACATTGCGTGCTAATGTATTGATTGATCTCAACAAATCAAATCGGGCGATCCTTGCTGCATATAGAAGCTTCATCAAGATGCTAGCAGCATGAGGGGCAAGTGCACCTCGTTGGACTTCAACAGATTCCGGCCGGAAATCGGAGGCACCGGGCTGTAAGGCAACCGGCGATCCAGGATCAAATTTTGTAGAACACCAAGGACATTGAACTGCATGCTTAGGGTCCCCAGGTGCTGGTGCTCGAGACTTATGTTGTTTTGTCTCTTCGGGGAGACTAGGCGTTGAGACCTGTTTTAATTTGGTATCCTTCCCAACAAGTTCAAGATACCTTTCAACAGAGAGCTTTAAAAGACCCTCCATATTGTAGGTCATAGTTGTGACCTCTGTGCCATCATGAAGGCGATTGGTTCCTTTGCTTAGCAAACAACCAAGATAAAGACCCAGATCAGTTTCTGGTTCTATACGCAGCTTAGACCTTAACATTTCCCAACCTTTGGTGAGGTTCTGCGCTGGTCCAGCTAACTTTAGATCATCCACATAGATGACTAACAAAAGTTTGAGTTCCTTATGGAAATACATTGATGGCCATTCCTCCCCTACTGGCATAAAACCAACTTCACGGACATGTTTGTCACAATGTTGTTCCCACATTGTGCCCGCATCAGGGTGACCATAAAGTGCTTTGACAAGTCGCACTACCGGTCTTCTGAACATCCGGATGTCAACGTCGTCCGGCCATGCATCTTCAGGGAGTTCGACCCAACAAGGAGGTCCTGTAAGCCTCGCTTGAATATAAGCTTGTATAGCATCTGCTAACTTCACATTGTGACCGGGGATGCAACCATAGAAATCTGCCCATCGGGAGGCTTCAAATGTCGCTGGTGAATTGCCGAGGTCCTGAAAGAACGCGGCTTCCCAGTGTTGATTCTTAACTTGATTGCCAAGTAAGACGCCTCTTCCTTTGAACTTGCGTCCAGGACTCCCCTTTGGTAGCTGGTAGTTCTTTTCGACACAAATGCCGTGAACTCGTGCCATGTGGACTTCTTTCTTCTCACGTTTTGCCTCTGCAACAACTTCACCGTATTCACGAATGATGGAGAAGTCATACACTCCCTGCTTATACCTCACATCAGTTTGACCGAACTTCTCACGATGTTCAAGGTCTTGATGAACACAAGGCATACAAGGAACTGAACTCACGAAGTGGTTGACCTTGGACTTGCCGTTGGAGTCTGTTGAGGTAGGAGTCGCTGGTGCAACATGAGCAGGTGCTGTGACTTTCCCGGTATTGAAGTCATAGTGAACATCTTTCCATTGAGCTCTTGGTCCAATTCCAACTTCATGTTCGGACCATTCGTCCCATTCGTTCAAGAACTCTTGGCCATCATCATCACTTGGGACGTTTGTACTCGTTTCACTTGGTGCTGATGGAGAAGTGGCATCACGCTTCTTGATGTCATCGAGATCACTCGCTCCATGGGGCGTCGGCGAACGTTCCCATGGGTTGCGACCTCGGTTGTGGATCGGTCTCGTCATCGGATCATGGGGCGTAGATATACGTTCCCAATCTCCTCGGAGCGTCCCCACATTGACAGCAGCGTCCTTTCCACCATCTTTGCCTGAGCTCTCCTTTGACTTCTTATTATCCTTTTTCTTCTTCTTTCGGCTTTCATCTTTGGCTGGATCTTTGGAGGAACTTGAATCATGTTTCTTCTTCTCGGAGATTTCGGCTTTAGCCTTCTTTTCTTTCTCCTTCTTCAACTTGATCTCCTTGAGCTTCTCAGCTTCTTCTTCAAGTTTCCCACGACGAATGATGACATCTCTCTCCTTAGCAGACAGTGCTCTCCATTCTTCAGGACTGTAACTGCTCTTTGGCCTTGGTGACCCTCGTACTTCTTTGCGACCGTCTGGACCAACACGATAAGGTCGTCCACGTTTGTCGAGCTTGACATGCTCGCCAATGTCGCTAAGATAAATGATGCCGTCACCAGGTTTGCCCATAGAGTGATGTTCAGGCCCATCATAAGGAGGTTCACCATCAGGAGGAGGTAGAGGAGGACCATCAACGACTTCTACATCATCAGCTTTCTCTTTGTCGAGTTTGATGTCCATTTCCTCCATCATGCGATGAAACTCTTCTTCCTGATGTTCAACTCGATTGGTGATCTTGTTCTTCTTGGGTTTGTCATCACCATCGCCCTCATCATCGTCGTCCCCATCATCATCATCATCGTCTTGTTGATCTTCAAGGAAACCTGGCGATCCTTCAAGACGATCTTTCACTGCTAACCCTTCCAATGTGGTATTCACCTTCTCGTAGAAATCCTTGCATGGGAACGTCAATGGCAAGTGCACTTCGATCTTCTCAGTGAGATGAGGATGGCGTAGCTTGTCAATGATTGTTTTAGCATTGAGCGAGTAGTTCTGCTTTGTCATGTCAGACAACGCCCATGCCATGTATTGCCTTCGCCAATTGACGCCTGGGGCTATCTCATAGCCAGCAAAGATACCAGGGATACCCTTGGGATCAAACTTGTGGGCTTGTTCATTGGCTCTGGCTCCACTCGGTTTGAAGTAAACCAATGCACCAAATGGGATCTTGTCGCCCTTGAATTCGGCGCCATGGAGTTTACACCAAGCACTCACATCATCTTCACCAGGTTCCACATTGAGTAGGTGACATACACATCGTATGGCAAACTTCCAGAAACATGCTGGTAGTCCAGCCTCGAGTAAGCATGTGGTAGCAGTTGCAATGACAAACTGGTTGTTGCGCTCGGCAAGAGAATTTGTCGAAGGTCTTCCCGGCAGGGCATGGTCAAAGGGAATCTTGAGAGCCTCCATGCCTTTGACAAACTGTCTGGCCTTGTCGGAGTAGGCTTCCCTGATCGTTCGTCTTCCCATGAAGTACTTGACCGCTCTCACAACATCCTCAGTATTCTTGGTTGGAGAAGGGTAACTCTGAATGATGCCGGTATACCTGTCTCGAATGACAAGAATCTCTTTGACCGTGTCATAGCCCAACTTGGTCGTCTTGCGAGTATCCATGAAGTCGAAGGTGATGAGGTCGCCGAACTTTGTGAGCTTTCGGCGGAATGCCCCACGGTAGGTCTTGTGATGCCTCATCTTGGCCCTAACACAAGAATTGCAGTATGGGTTCTTGTATCGATGTGTCAGAAGATGTTCAAGAGTACGAGCTTCATGTTTCAACGTACCTCCCTTTGACAGACGTACTCCTCCATCAGGATCATCAACATCGATATCATCCTCACCATCTTCTTCTTCAGGTGGTCCATGTTCAACACCAATTTCATCTTCATCGGATTGATCGACTTCTGGAGCATCATCAGCCGCTGGTACTCGATCGTCATCATCTTCTGTCTTCATCCGCACCAGGGACTTCGTCAACATGTACTTCATCATCATCTGGATCTTCCTCGCGGATGGACTGTTCATAGTCATCATCATCATCGATTTCTTCACCAGCTGCTATCGGAGTCGTCTTTCGTTTGGAACGCTTCTTCTTTCTCGTCTTCTTCAGAGACTTTGTTGGACCGTCGACGTACGTACCAACTCCATCATCTGATTCGGACATTTCATCACCGCTTTCACCATCAAGATAGATTATCCTTGATGCATGGTTGTTGCCGTTGAGACCCAACACTTTCATCACTAACTCGGCCTCGTAGTCTGACGATGGCCGGTAGTCCTTGGCTCCAAGGTAGACATATGGGATGAGATCATGAACTTCCATCTTGATCTTGCCACCCTCGGAGTTGATCATGTAGGGTTCTCTACCGCTAGGCCATACGAAAGTGTAGCCTTGCTCCATGCATCGTTTTCCCAATGACAAAACAGATGGAGTATCTTCCAACACATGAGCCCTTGCAGGATCATTGAATGTGTCGAAGTCCAGATCCACCATCGTGGTTGTTGATGTGATGCCATTTGCAGTGTGGAAGTTAACTCGATCACTCTGGTAGGTGTCAATGTCCATCCTATCCACCCTCATAGATGAGATAAGATCGTGACCACTGCCAGAGTCCATGATGAAACGTCGGTCCTTGAGCTCGATCGGCATAGTGATGCACATGACATTGTCACGACGACCATATTGTCCTGGAACATGAGGAATCACTTCCTCGTAGCATATCTCTGCTCGTGAGTTGTACTCCAAGAAATCAACGTTGTTGATCTTGAGCTTGATATCATTCTTGGGTCCCAGGATGATGTGTACTTCATCAACATCGGAAAACTCACCATAGTCGTCCATCAATATTCCAATTGCACGTGCTCTTGTCGTTCCCAACTTGGATTGTAATACCCATTGTTGGTCATCCATGATGTCTTTGGTAGTTCTGCACGCCAATGACTTCTTCTGAGCTCTGGACATGTTTCTCTTTGGTTTCCTGTTGGAACACTCCACAAAATCAGGCTTCACATACACGATGGTTTCCACCTTGTCATTGAACTTGACATCCATCTTGTTCTTCTTCTCGATAGGCACTGCGTTCACGATGAAATCGTCATCGTACTCACGGACTAAAGCCGGAGTAGCTTTGGCGTCGGGCGTCTTTGTAGAAGGCGCCGCTCTCTTGCCTTTCATGCTTGGGTCATATTTGAAGGTACATTTGTCACCTTTCTGACAATCGCCCTTTAACCAACCATAGCAATGTCGATCCTTCTTTCCACCAGGGGTCTGTGATCTTCTTGGAGTAGCCGATCTGCTGTTCTTGCCTTTGCCACCTTTGTCCTTCCTCTTGTCCCAATGATATTGGGAGTGACTATATTGGCATTTGTCACCATGCTTGCAATTGCCCTTGTTGAAGTGGAAGTGACAAAAGGTCTTTGAAGTATCTCGTGTGGAAGGTGACCTCGATCGTTTGCCACCCTTGCCTTTCCCCTTGCCATGGCTCTTAGGATTGCCGGAAGGTAGAACAGGAGCTCCAGGTTTGCCCTTGGGTGCTGGAGCACTCGGTTTTCCACCCTTCCCATCTTTTGGCGTAGGAGCCGGAGCCGTCGGCTTCGGAGCTGGGGCAGAAGGCTTACCAAGATTGGTGTAGTCCGTGGCGAACTTGTCCCTGGCCGCGATATTGCGGTCTTCGCGTGCACGTGCTATGTGCCTCCTCATTATCTCCAAGAGTTCACCATATGATTTCTTCTTGTCATCATTGTCCCTACCCTTGAAGATAGTGAGGTCAACGTGCAATGCCTGGGAACCATCGATCTTCCTCAGCAGATGATCACGCAGTGTGTTGTCAGATGGAATGTCCTCAGCTTTCATGTTGGCGATGATCTCAATCCAAGCATGGAGGAACTTGTCCATCTCTTTGTCACCACGATACTGCAACTTGTAAATGTGGCTGGCATTGAACAATACTTCATCTTTCGATGTCGTTCTGAAATGATCTAATACCATTGCCAATATCTCCCTGCCCATCAGGAAATTTCCTTCTTTTCCCAGAACTTGACTCCTCTGTCTAATCCGAACCTTGACCTCCGATGCCGTCTCGCCAGCGGAGTCTACCATGTTCTGCAAGGCAATGGACAACTTGGAGTCGATGGACTGGAAACGGAATTCTCCTGAATCGGCAAGTTCGGCATAGTCAGGACTTGGCAATAGAGCAGGAGACAGCCATCTTCTCCATGCAGCCGTGTCTGGATCACCTGATGCAACACATACGGCTTGCACGACGTTAGAACGCCAAACATCAAGATCTTGGCATTTTGGCCATGGTTTAACAGTGACCTTCTCGTGCTCCTTCCTGGAAATCCTGGTTACCCAATCTTTGCCATCTTGACCAGCATCACTGTTCGCAACACTAGCATCTTTGCCATCCTTCCGTTCCCAAAGTCCAGGAGGATTGTCAGGAACGGGCTCAAATTCAGGGGTTTTGTTGTCTTTCAAAGATTCTTGCCCTTCTTCAGCTTGTTCCAACCAACTCTGGTATTCTTTCATCTCGTCATAGTTCTGTTGAGCTTGTTCTTCAGACCGACGAAGCTTCTCACGAAGGTCATCGATCTCACTGTTGGTCTGGTTCTTGATGGCATTGCTCATGCTAGGTGATGGTGGTGGAGGTAGAGCAGGATCATGATTCTTTGTCGTAGAGGATGCCTTGGGCGTACCCATAGGTGTTGAAATCGATACCGCAAATGATGGAGTTTTGCCAGTAAGTGCAGTCGTCCTCGGAACTAGGGTCGTAGGAGGCACAGCTGATGGTGCAGCTGGTACTGTGGCTCTAGTCGATACTCTGCTCCATGATGCAGGCACTGTGCTCATTGTCAGTCTCGCGTCATGAAGTGATTGTTTCAGTGAGTCATTCTTTCTGATCACATGGTCACGTTCAGAGCATGCCGACTGATAGAGCTTCTTGTACCTGTCTGCCTCCGCTTCTTCGGCGTCGATGAGTGCCTCAGTGAGTTTCGGGTTGCTTTCAACTGCTTTTTGAAGTCGGCTAATCTCCATGTTGGCCTTGTGAAGTTCTCCACGCAATTCTTCATTCACCTTGGCATTGTCTTCATCGCCACCAGCATGAAATCGAGATCCAAGAAGTTCAGCAACTCGCGTTCTCAACTGGTTGGTGGACTCAATCAAAGCCATGTTCTCATCCATGCGCTCGATGGTGATCTCCCTGTCCTTGAATGCACTGAGTTCGTCATGTTTGAACTGGCGGAACTCGTTCCTCTCGTCAGTGAGTCGATTCGAAAACCATTCCCGGGTAGCACTCTCGTTCTCATTGATTTTCATGAGGCTTCTGATCTCCACCTCGAGCTCGTTGTGCTTCCGGTTGTACTCTTCCTCTCTCTCCTGAATCATGTTCTTCATGTCACGAACCTTCAAGATGTGATCACGGTTCGCATCATTCCTGATAGCAATGAGGTTGTCCTTGTGCGATAAACTAGCAGTCAGTTCATCAATAGTTGATTGCATCTCTACCAACTGTTTATCACGTACTGCAACAGCTTGTTGGCCATATTCCATGATCATCTCATTGTTGTCAGCCATCACAAGTGATTGTTCAGATAGTTTCAGTTTCAATTGTTCCATTTCTTCCTTGCTCACATTCCCCCTGTCTTGGACATACTGTGTACGTGCTTCACGCAGTTGTAGCCCATCTCGACGAAAATGCATTGCCATAGCTTCAGATGTGTCATGTTGTTGACGAATGAGTTGTGAAGCATTCTCTAGTTCAGTGAGATACTTTCCCCTCATCTCCATACTTTCCCGAACAATGTGTGCCGCACCTGCTTCAGCAAGATGACCACGCTTCTCCAGCTCGATGATTCTCATCGTTGAACCTTCGTCTAAGAGATGCGCCTCAGCCAGTGCGATCGTTTGCTCTTCAAGTACATGATGTGCATCGATGAGGGATACTCTCATGAATTCCATCTCGGAGTTGACATGTTGTTGATATTCTTCATGATGTTGATTTGAATAGATCTCCATATTGTTAATCATCTGATCACGGTGTGCAAGAACATCCTGATAAAGACTTAGTCTGTTTTCCAGTTCAGTCCTTGCCCGTTCGCTCCTCTCCAGCTTCTCGGTATTATGTTGTAGTTGACGTCGAAGACGTGCCTCGCTCTCATTCCTCGTAGCGCTGGTCGATGGTTTGCGTTTGGATGAGGTGGTAGATTTACCTGCCTCATCCTCCCGCGTGGCCGCGCCCGACGGGCTTCGGCCACCGCCGTCTTCTGCAATGCGAGATCTTGCAGCGCGAGGTGATCTTGCCGATGTTGCTCTTCTGGCACTTCCTCCATGAACTACGTCAGCTTGGTTGACCACTGTGAAGCTGCTTGTTGATGCTATACTTCCAGCAGCACGGTAGGACATCGTGCCGCCGCCACCGCTCTCCTGAGATCCAGGCGTGTCATTGATCGCCTGTGCCGGAGCAGCATTTGCTCCGAAGGAAAAGCTTGTGTCGTTGCTGCTCGACTGGTTCTTCTGCGACATCTTCTTATGTCAGTCCACCTCCGTTTTCCCCAAGTTCACGTCTTGTAGTAGGGCAGGAGGACCAGGATGCCGAAGGGGTTGAGGATAAAGTTGTGGGACCACCGTACGCCCAGTGATGAGCGTACGGCTGATAACCTGTGAACCACCTCGTCCTTGACAGTGACCTTGTTGTTCTTGTTGATCTAAATGATGCCCTCAACCGTCAAATATGGCTGCGAGCAGCTCTCTTTTCTCAGCGGCGTGTGGCGTCTTGAGCCAGGTCGGCGCGGCGGGCGGAGCTGATCAAAAGGGTGCTGTACAAGACTGTGACAGCAAACTGGTTCTACCTGCATTCCAATCACAATATATATTATATAAATTATATATATATATTATATTACATTATATTATATTATATTATATATATATAACAACCAAACTCAGTTTTCACAGGAGCACGTGAAAGTATCCATTTGACAAAATCAGATCAACTTGCCTATACTACTATACTACCTTTGACCTGCGGATGAAACACAACCACTACTTGGCCTCCAGTCACTATCAGGTATACTCACCACCTTGTTTGATATCTGGTGGCTCGAGACTGCAGTTGCCAAGGGTCAAAACTGGTGAGTTCCATCAACGCGGATTGAGACAGCGCGATAACAACTATCTGCTTCAGGGCCATCTCCATTGACATGAAGGACCTCACACAGTTCAGCTTTGAGAGCAAACGAAGGCAAATGTTTGGGCTCACTCTCGACATCTTCCAACCAGTTCATACCAGTTCCACAAACGGGAAAAAACACAAGGACCAGGAAAATGGACTACGAAGCAAATGAGAGCAGACAGCAAAACACACAGCTCCCAGGCACACCAAAGCCGGTTGTGATAGGTCTTTCCACTGAGACATAGCATCTTCCGACATGACATGACATTCACTGGCAGAACTCGCAAGCCGTCTGCGATTTCATTCTGGTCAATGCAAAATTTATCAATCCAGAATGTTGGATATCGGCCATTCTTCTGATAGAACTGCTCAACCACCAGCTGCATAGCTCTCCACTTCTGAGCTGGACTGTCAGACCAAGAGTGCGAGACGAAAAAATCAATAACTTCGCCACGGTTCGCAGGTCGGGATAGCCTGAAATCAGAAAAACTGGGGGAATTTTGGCGCAAAACCTCCGGACTCAGCGCGGCCCAATCGACACATCGCAGGTTTTTTCGGCCCATCTTCAGCAGTTCAGGCCATGCCAAGACTTCTTGGCCACGCTCGACCTGGCGACGGTGACTCTTGGTCCAACGTGGTTCACTGTGCGATCCATAAGCACAAGTGCCACAACTGACCCGTTTCTTTTCGTCTCACGTGGCTTCCACGAAGTTAAACCGCACCATGAACGACCATGAACCACAGTGACCCGTTCCCCCCCTGACCCAACCTCGACAATCTGCACAGTCTGTGCATCCACCTGGCATTCTACCGTAAAACTCAAGGCATCGTCAGCTGCAGCAATGACTACGCCCGCCACAAAGCCGGGGCGTGGCTCGTGTTGATGGGATATGTCCACGCTTATAGAGGAGTAAGATGCCCGAAGCAAATCTTCCTGTGCATGGACTCACAACTAGTCAAATTGAATCAAAAGTTGGAGGCTTGACGAAACTGGATGGTGAGAGCAAAAGGGTTTCAGTGGGTCTGATTTTTTTAGGGTTTTGATACTGCAATAGTATTATTACATTCAAATGACAGAAATACATTGCACACACACACACACTGGTGATATTTATTTTTGTATATATATATATCTATCTATATGTTTGTATATTTATATATATCTATATATTTGTATATTTATTTATATATATATATATTTATTCATTCATTTAGTTCTTTATTTATACGTAACATGTTATATTCATTTTATAACATAACGAAAGCATCTATTTAAGAAAAACGTGACTTAAAAACTGCATCCGTGTCCTTGGGTGCGGCTTTGACCTTGAGGTTTCCCTGACATGCTGCCACTTCCTTTTCAGTCGGCCACCAAGGTTGACCAACTTCCACCACATAGGAGTCCAGCAGCATCGCCATGAAGGCTCCATCTTGCAGCCGGCGGCTCCGTGAATGCTCCAGCCAGGTGGCCAACTTGTGGAACAATCGCCTCTGTCCCACCAAGATGGTAAAGAGCATCGGGAAGAGGATCCTTAGAAAAAACTTGAAAAAACTTGAAAAAAGTCAGATCGGGATAAAATTGGGAAAGGAGGACACATATGGATCATATGGACAACTTGACACCAAGAATTCATACCTGCACAGTCTCCACATGACTTTTTTGCACAATCATTTCACCACACTGGCCCAAAACTTCCCTGTTATCTAACGAATCTAACTGCACACGCCACCGCATCTCTTGCAAGATCTGCATCTCAAATGGTCTTTCGTTCCTACAACACAATGATGAAGCTAATCTCTGTGATGGACAGCTTTTCTCGTGCAACCTGTCATCCACAACTGCTTGTTTTTGGCAGTTCTGTCGCACAGGTGCTGAGCAAAGAAAAAAGAACAGAGCAGGACACAATTCGAGAAGTCCGACTTTTGCGAAACTCTTGCAAGAACAACAATTTCCCCACCAAAACGAAACTATCAAAACACCCCACCAGAACGAGCAAGCAATAAGAATCTCATCGTCTCCGTGAATCACATCTGATCCTCCCCCTCCATGCCCACCTACACTACTAAGACCACCCCCTCAGCCCGTGGCCCAGGGGGGACACTGTCAGCCAGTTGCTTTGCGGTGCATAACGCTCAAAACTGGGCACTTGCTTCCGCCCAAATTACTACCTATTTGCAAGCTCCAAACGCTCCTTGCAGCCACCCGCACAACCCCTTCTACTCACTTCGAATGGAGCTTTCCCACAAATCTGCGCTAGAGGAGGCATGGAAAAGCCAAGAAGGCGGGCGTTTGGACCTTGAGGATGCTAAATGTACAGTCTCCAGTGTCTCTAGAGACTCTAGCCTACCAAGGTATGCGAGTGTCAGCTCCAGCCAAACATGTTTCTTGCAGTCTTTTCATCTCTTTTCCGTCGTATTCTTTCGTGCCTGTCTGGAAGGCTTGAGTTTCAAGTTGGTGGGTGTGTCGAGACTTGCCAGGGCGCTTCTACTGTCTCCAAAGGTATTGACAAAGGAACTTCGCAGAACCACTCAGTTTTAGTCATTGAAGATCTCGAAAGGTCGGAAAGGGGTTGCGTTGAAAATGTTGCTGTTTGTTGCTGTTTGTTACTCTTTGTTAGTTGACATAATTCGTTGCTGAGCCTCAGGGAAGCAAAGCCCATTGCCGCCATGATGGCAATGTCCTCCTGCCGCCCTTCTTCCCACTCCTTGTGCCCCAGAGTCAGGTCGATGGCACGGCATGCGAAGTAGCTACTGTTCCAGCTCAGGGCCAAGTAGCTTGCCAGGTGAAAGGTTTCCGTCTTCCGAAGATTGCTCCTCCACCGAAGCCATAGAACTATAATGATAGCGAAAGCAGCATGGACCAACAGCCAGACAGAGGTCCAAATCCCAGGCTCTTCCATCGCAGCTTCATTGATGGCACTTGAAAGAATCACATCCAGGTACCAGAGCTGCATCAAGTCTACGAACCTCGGATTGGCCAAGACATGCCAAGACTATATTCTTTCTGTCTTTCTGTATGCCTGGATAGTTTTGGAGTCTTGGGTTTCAAAACGCCAAAACAAGCGCAGTGTGCTCAAGTAAAAGCACCGCGTGGTGCTTTGTACCATGATTGGGAGTAATTAATAAAGAAAATATATATATAGTAAAATCATATAAAATCAACCTAGACGCGATAGCATCCGAAAGTAGCGGCGTGCTTTTCTGCCACAGTTGCAGCGAATGCAGCAGGAACAGCCCACACAGCCCTGCAACAGCCAAGCTATTGCCACAACAATGGAGATCCATCGTGGGAAGGGAAATTCCAAGGCTCTCATTCCTCCAGTGATTCCTGGCAACAGAGCAAACCTGGCCGTGAGACCCGGCCGTGAGGCCACAAAGGCTTCAATGTCCAATTCCTCTTGGGGACAAAGTGAGACAACGACAATGGTCATCGATGTGAGAAACCAGGCCAGGGCTGCAATGCCACTAATGATGCTTTCAGATAGCCAGCCTGCTGGAATGAGGCGCCACAAAATCTCGGTCAAGCCTGTCAGCAGAACACCCGTGATCAGACAAAGCATGGCCACCTGTAGCACCTGATAAAACACTCGAAGCTTCTCAAGGTTGCGTTGAATGGTGAACTCCTCCACCTTTTCTCGTTCACTCTTCCACGTTGAAGTTGAATGCTCCGAAACCGAGATACTGCCTGTTTCTCGGGGGTACTTGATGTTGTCCACATTGTCCTCCCCAGAGTCTAAGCTGCTGCGGAGACTGTCCAACGTCGATCTCCGAACTACTGCCAACTCATCTCCCTCGCTAATTGAAATTGTAGAGTGGTCCATGGCGTCCGCAGCCCCATGGTTTGGGCACTCAAACTTGCAGGCACCCAAACAGTGAGCAATTTCAAATGGAGACATGGGCAACTGTTCTCCGGTTCAACAGATTTCAACGTGACATGTGAAAGATCAAAATGAGATAAAATGAGTATGTCTGAAAATGGGGTATACCAATCAATTGTTGAAAATGTATACCTTCAAATCTTCAAGAATTCTGATTAGTTCTGATTCTCCCATGGATTTTGGATTTTGATCCAAGGATTTGAGACCGGCATGGCATGGCTCCACCTTCTCGCAGGCAGAGCTGGCACAGGCCAAGGCCCTAAGGTCCCTGCCACAGACCAGCAAAATATCGCACCCACATGCACTCATATGACTCATATCACTCCTATTCATTCATATTCCCATTCTTGGATGCATTCAGATCCATTCAGATGCATTCTGAACGCAATTCAGATGCATTTAATATTCGTTGATATCACTTACATTCACTGACATTCACGAAGTATATACTGGGTTGATCTGGATTGTATATGTATGTATGTGTCTATCAAATTTGGATCTCACCTTTCATCTTTTGATGATGCAGAATGCTCTACGATGTCCCTATTTCAAGTCATGAGTAATAATCGATGGTGGCAGGTCCTGCAAAGATGATATCCTGTCCTCTGACTGGTGCATTGTGGCTTTCTTATTTAGGCAATGCCTAGTCCAGATGGGGGGTCGATTTAGGCTTGGAGGGCTGACGCTTAAACTCTACCCGCCTGACTGAAGTCAGCCTGCTTGCATGGCGCCACTGATGCGCAAGCGTGCACGCTGCGACAGAAACGGTGTGGCCAACTATATCAGGAAGCAAGTGACGTTGCTGCAGCCATGCCTCAGCTTGGGTCGAAATTTCTGTGAAGCAAAATGCTTTTCAAAAGGAGCAGGGGGCCTTCCACCAACGGACCCCACTTTGTGCCCATGGCCCGTCAAGGCATGTCAAGGCAACCAGGCTACCATAAGTCCAATTTGCTCCATCCAACTTCCCTGTCTCACACACTGATTGGCGGCTTTGTTTGCAACCACGTGGTCTACCTGAAGGCCTCACATGTACCGTGTGGGGCGGAGCTGAAGGAACTGGTCATAACATGGACATCACATGGCACATCTGCCTTGCTGTGACATTGAGCGTCATTGCACATGAAAGGCTTGCCAAAGAGATGCCAAAGAGCAAGCAGTCATATTTCGTTTGTGGCCTTTATATGTCTTTATGGGTCTTTGGCTGGTTGCTCGCAAGCCCACTGCCAATGACGGCAACCTGCCCAAGTTGATTAATTCATCATAATCATTCATAATCCATCTGTCATATCTATATATCCAAGTCTCTACAGCGTGTAGCTGAATCAAAGGAAGCAAAGATCTGCTCCCACCGACCATGACCAGCCTCATGCGATGCATCGTAGCTGCAAAGGAAACTGAACGAGTTCGCAGAGACCAACCATGACCAACCATAGTGACGCTGTTCAATTCAGATGGGACACCCAAATAAAAAATGATAAAACGGCACTGTGGCAAGCTACTATGCGTAGCCAGTATTGCATTCCGGGACGCTGCCCAGGCTGCCCATGGCACTAAGAATAATAGCTCAGCATTGCTCAGCATAGCTCAGCCACCCATGCACCAAGAAGCCATCACATCCAACGGCTGCTCACCCAAGAGAATTGCCTTCAGCCAAGCATTGGCACCTCACCAAAGGGCAACATGGGCCGCAGACGGCTTTGCAGAGTGAAACTTACCCCGGCTTACACCCCAAAAGCTTGCGATCCGAAAAGGGCTTCCTGTTGAAGTCAAGCTTGTGGGCTTGGCACGGCTTGGCAGAACTGAAATGTCCATTATTTCTTGATGTCTCAGCCTAGACTCTAGACCTAGTTTCCTTTGTGGTGCAACCTGGCCATCCTCAAAACATCTCAAAACAAGAATGCCCATGTGCTGGACAGCGGCCCAATTCGATCCAAGTTGACAGCCAAGCAGCTTTGGCAAGCATCAACGGCGCAGTTGCACAGATTTCCTTGGAAAAGGAATAAGAGGGATGCCAGACTGCGGAATGAGGAGGGTGTGTCTTTAACTGCATGGTACAAAAGAATGCACCTATGAGAAACGAGGATGAGGTTGGCATTGTTTGACTATCTGACGCAATGACAACATAAGAGACCGACACGTAGGAAAAGCATGGAAAGAACACAATCTGCCACTGTGCAAAGAATCAATGATCAAGTTTCCGTGTCTCTCAGCAGTGAATAAAGTACCCCTTTCGTGGCAAGAGCGTATGATATGATGCGATGATGTGTATGTACGTCAGTTTTGCCTTTGCACTGACCTAGTCCATAGCACACAGCGACTGCCAGTGTCATGGATACTGTCGCGGCCCCTTGCGGCCACTTTCGGACACGTGCCAGCACTCGAGTGGCTGCAAGAGGCTGCCGTGTCGACATTCAAAACGTGCACCGCTTGCGTGCTCGATGAATTTTCACTGGGAGAAAAGAAGGACCCGGAAATCTTCTCACAATTTTGAATGCTCCACCATCTTTCCCATTGCCTGCTTGCAGATCTCCAAAGTGCACCTTTCACACCAGTACTGTACCCGATCCGAAAGGAAGGATTAAGCAGGCGACAAAGCATACTCTGCGATACACTATTGTGAGCCATGAGATGCCATGAGCGAACAAGTTTGAACTGCAGTGTTTCCACGAACCAATGGACAACAGATTCAGGTGTATGTACATATAATATATATATATAATATTAATATACGTATACTTGAGGCCCAAGGGTAAGGGACGAAAGCTAGATGCTGAGAATGCGGATGCTGCCGAATTTGCTGCCGGTTGCGACATGCCTACGGTCAGCCAGCCGTGGGGGGCGGGGTTAGTTTCATGCGATTGGAGATTCCAGCCCTCCCCCCAATACCTTGCTAAAGCAAGAGGGACTTCAGCTAGCAGAAGATAGCTTTCGTGATATGCGTATATATACCTGGACGCATCAGTGTTGGGCCTGCTGCCAGCACACGAAGCGAGATTCAAGCTACTGGCAACAACATGCCATCATGCCCCATCAACACAGAATAAGAGTAAAGCGATGAACAAAAAGATGCAAAAAATATACCAAACGCGGCTGGTACCGGCATCATGACACGGAAAGAATCGTGCCTAAAATCAATATGAAAAAATATGAAAAAAACAACAAAATGAGTTGCACCCAAGGCTCGGCCAACTTGTATCAAATCCCTGTACATGTTTCCAAGCACCAACACCGATCGCTGCCATCCTTGTCAGGATGGGCAATGGAGATGCCAAGGCTGCAGTTGCAACAACGAAATGTATACATATATGATCTATATAGTTTTGTATACGTGTTATGTATATTATGTATATATATATATATATGTGTGTGTGTGTAATTATGTGTATATATATGTGTGTGTGTGAGATCAATATGTATATATATATGTGTGTGTGTGTGAGATCAATATGTAGAAATGATACAAACGTGCTGTATTCACGGCGACCACTGATGCTACTGGTACTGGCAGGAACTTCCCATCTTTCGTGTTGTCATGCCTGATTCAAGAATCATATTTGTAAAGCATGCAAGAGGGATGCTTGGGCTCCAGTTACGCCAGTGGAAAAATGGAAAATCAGGAGATGGAGGACACAAAGCGGCAAACACAACATGCGCATGTCTTCACTTGCTTTCCTGGAGCATGGCCAAGTTGCTCCCCGCTGCTCGCAGGCCATGTAGAACTGCCAATGAGGTGATCATATCAGGCACAGTGCTGCCTTTTGCCTCCGCTGTAGTGCGTGGTGAGGCGAGCGGAACACGCGGTGCCAAGTTTTTCTAAAGTTTAAAGGTATCCAAAATTATCCAAACATTGCTCAACCACCACCTACCTTTGCTAGCTCCGGCTCTTGCACACGGATGTGCGGAAGTTCAGAGCGGGATGTTTTGCGTTCAAACTTGAGGCACTTCAGACAGTTCAGCCAGGGTAAATATGTGGTGCCATGTGGTGCCTCTTCCTCCAGCTGCACAGCTGCTGCCCAATTGGTTTCCAAGGAAGCTGCATAGGAGTTGATGCTCAACAAGTTCGGCTCCAATCTGCGCACAAGTTCTTCACCACTAGACTCAATTCATGGCGAGCTTGTAGAGTCTTGCTGAACCTGCCTCCAGAAAGAATCCAAGAAGCTAAGTTGTAAGGAGGATGCGTTCTCCAACTGGCAGTGGCTCTCACCAGGTTTTTTCATTCCTCACCTCTATGCAAAGAGCAGCGCCAACAGCTTTGGCCTCATGAGCCTTGTTGAAGACAACATCGCCGCACTCCTGATGTCTGCTTAGTTCCAGAACGTGCAAGCCATGTGGAAAGGAGGAGAGTGGCAAGAACAAAACACAAAAAGAAAAAAAAATGCAAAAAAATACTGGTTGGACTCCGGTTGGACTATGCGGACAACGAGTTCAAACAGTTGCTATCATCTTGTATCATCTTGCATCAATTTGCTAAAGCGCTAAGCGTTCAATACCCCTTTGCCTTGTCAAGGACAGGATCTGACAGTCTGAGGCGCAAACTGTTTCCACAAGTCCGAATCGGATTGTGCCATTTTACTGATGATGGAATTGCATCCTTGGCTCTGCGAGTGGGTAAAAGGATCACATTGGAACACAGTGAAAAGCATCACTTTGGAACACAACCATTTTTGGATCGGATAGCTTTAGAACACAAAATGCTACGTCACTTCAGACCACAGCCAACAAACAAAACATCAAGTTTACTGACAGGCACAGCACTTTGGAAGGCTCGCGCGTTCCAAAGCGGCCATTTAGGGTTTTTTGGGGGCGGAATATGTTTCAGCTTTCTTTCCCGCTAAGGGCTCTATTTAGGGTTTATTTTGGGGGGGTAACATTCTACTTACATCATCATTTCAGTTACTTTCAAAGGTTAGAACGACTCATTCCAGTCTTACTGGTTCTTCCTCTTCTGTTGCATCGGGCATCCTTATGCTCACACCAGCCATTTAGGGTCCATTTGCGGGGTTCACAAGAGGCAGGACAGCAAAAGCCTGAACTCCCCCCACCTTCCCGGTAGTTCATGATGATGATGATGATGATGATGATGATGTGATATGTATGTGGTTGTTGATAGTGATGGCGATCATGATGATCATGATCATGATAACCATGATGGTTATGATGATGACAAAGAGGACGAAGAAGATCATGATCATGATCATGAGATCATGATCATCATGATCATGATGATGATGATGATGATGATGATGTCATATATGTGTGGTTGATGGTGATGATGATCATGATGACCAGGCGCGTTCCAAAGCGAGGACCTTACCCCAATCTGATGATGGAACCAAAATTAGATCGTCACTGCCGGTGGACACCGCAGCCGCATTCCACCCTTCTTTCACCATTTTTCACCCTGATGTGAGCGCATGTGAGCGCATGTGAGCGCATGTGAGCGCATGTGAGCGCATGTGAGCGCATGGTAGGTGGAAAAGATTGGAAAAGGCCTGTGACTTGTCGCTGTGCCGAGCTTCCAATCACATCCAGCTCCAAGGCACCCGCCTTGCAAGTGCTCAACAGCTGAAGTCCCAACCACCACTGGCTGATAGCAACAGCACTGTTGAATGTCACCTCACGCGGCAGGGAAAACGTGAAAAACTGCAGAATGTTCCATTCAATTCCCAAAGCTGTGATTTCATTTCTGTTCATGAACATCGATAACATAAGCTAACCTGCAAGGTGGGTGTTTGCCGCACACACGATACAAAACTCTCACAAAGGCTCAAATGCAGGCACACGCTGCCATTTTCACACAGTCGGCGGCGCGTGTCACAAAGGAAATATGGTTCAAGGGCCCTCGAGCCCATGGTTGCAATGGGAAGTCACAAACTTCGGAATGGCGACCAGCTTGTGGGGAGATTAATTTGTAGGGATTTTTGGGCATCTCAAAAAGTACTTTTTGAGCTATTTTGAGCCAAAAGTGACTCGTGCTAGCATGTGATAACATCAACGTGTTTCACAGGTTTGAAAACGTGACATTGAACAACTTTGAACCCAAAAACCAAAAAATGAACCTTTGAAATGAAATTTGGTATTGCGTTTGTGTGTTTTCATTGGTTTTTGTTCAAAGCTTGAACTGACATGAAATATGGTGTTGTCATTGTTGGGTTGTGAATAGCCTTTGTCACTTGGGTCAATTGTCATGAGGCTGCCACCTAACATGTGAACACGAACAAGTCAGCAACTTCAAAAGTAGAAAAACATGGATATTTAGCAAGGGAATAACATTTTTCATTCGTTGGGTAATGTATAAAGTTTGATGTTTGATCGCTGCGCCAGCATATAGTCACATTGCCAACACTGGCCAGCACCAAAAAATATCTACACATATGTCTTATGTACGCAAGCAGAAATACATGTGTAAACAAAAACGTTTTTTTAACGCTACCATGTGTACGCAGGAAATGAAATATACAAGCAGAACATAGATATGAAACGTTTTTTATATAATAAAAGCGTGCTTTTACAACAGTATCTAACCGTGAACATTGTTGAATATCTACTGGCATACCTGTTTACACTTGAGTGTATACATGCATACGGTTGTGGACCTGGAAATTGAAAAGTCAATATGTGTGGACGTGCACACATACCTATCCTTTGAAAAAGGCACTAACTAATTAGTGTCAAAGCAGGGTTTTGTTGCAAACGACCCTTTTTGATAACCCCTACATCTAAGCTATCTATGAAACTGGTCATGGTGATTTTCAATTGGAAGTTAATCCCTTTTGATCATTGTTAACTCCTTGGCCTTTGAAGGTCACTGGCTTGTTCTCCTCAAAGTATGTGACAGCTCCCCAGCGGAACATTGCATGAATCTCGCCAAGGTCATAGTCAGATCTAAAAAAAATGAAGTCGTATACGTATACCAGGATGATTGAAACAATCTCTGATTGACGACCTTGTAAAAGACCTGTTGATCAAAACTGTGCTGTCGGTATTGAGCTAAGTCAATCGTCCAATCACTTCTTTCGACCATGTCGCTGGTGCGTCAGGTCCATAAATGTTACCTCTGACGCGGTACAGCTTGGCTTTCCAGTGGTTGGTGAGCTGGATAATCCATCATTGGGTGGCTTGAGGAAAATTGGTAGCCGTCGCGCTTGTTTTCCTTGGAGGAAAGCTGTTGCAGCATCTGCGGACAATGCTTATCCAACCGTGCTTGGTGCCAAAAAGCTCACGGTTGAAGCCTGCAGTCATCATGACGAAATCATGAAATCGCTGACTCTTCCTGGAGTTCCTGAGGGCCTATTGATTCTGCAAGGTCTGGGTCAAGGTGGCCCAAGGCAACGATGCGACACTTCGCTCGTAGCTCTCCAACTCCGCAAGACTTGTCGCGATAACACGCACGAGCTGGGATGATGCGTTTTCTCATCTCCTTGTCATCGTCTCGTAGATCTTTTGAGCTTGTTGGTCACTAAGAGGCTCAACTGACTGCCATTCTGACCATGATGCCGCTTCTTTGTTGACTGCCTCAATGAACTTTTCCACATAGGGCTCTGGCATAGACAAGATGGAGCGCCAAGGAATCTCTCGGTCCATCGCTTTGAGCTCTTGTCTGGTCAGTCCCTGTTTGTAAAGTGGTGCGGTCATTGAAGAGGATGGTGTTCTGCTGGTAGTGGTCTTTGGGACTTCAGCTTCTGACTCGTCTGAGTCGTCTGATGTATCAGGATCTTGTGGATCCTTTCCCAAAGTTTTCACGTCCTCTTTTCTCTGTTCTGTCGTAAGGTAGGCCTTGTAGCATGTATTTGACTTTGAGCCAAAGCATTGCCAAGTTGTTGGATCCTGTGGTCGTCGGAGACGTTTGATGTTGCCATCGCAGTCGACGTACATCACCACGTTGGATAACTTGACCATCAAGGTATGTTGTGTTCTTGGCTGCTTTGTTGGTGGTGGCTGTGGCTCATCGTCATCGGCAATCGCAATCACCTCTGTGGGGTCGATGAATGGTTGCTGAATGCCAAGGCTGGTATCGTCATGGAAGGGGATACCATGCTGCTGCTGCTGTGATGATGCTGATGCCTGTGTGTCTGCGTCCACGGTAGGGACAGGTGGCAAAATGCCGGTGTGAGACTGTGCTTGTGTTCCTGTTGATGCCGCCGGTGTGCTTGGTTGCTGCTGGGCAGCACCGTGTTGCTCTTGTTGTTCAAGAGACTGCTGTGCTGAGCCATGTTGGCTCCGTTGTGCTGGATCATGTTGATCCTGTAAAGGTGCCTGTACATTCTGCTGTGGCTGCTCGGACATGGCACGTCCTCTTTGAGAGGGTGTCCTGGAGCGTGCTCTCGCAGGTGTTCGTGGTTGTGAAACTGCTCCGAACCTGTAGTGCTGCTCAACATGTTGTATTTGTGTTGGGCTGTGTATGTGTATTGATTGCTGTAGTGTTTGTTGATCAAACTGTTGAATGTTGGTTGATTGTTGTAGTGAAGGTATCTGAGGCTGTCGCTGTGGCGGTGGTAGCTCTTCAGGTTGTTGTGGAGGTTGTCCAGCTTGTGGTTCAGGGGTCGCTGGAACCATCATAGCTGGTGTCATTGGGTAAGGGTCATCGAGAGCTTGAAGTTCTTGATCTTCTGGTAGTGGATGAAGCTCTTGTTCTGTGGGTTGTGGTCCACGTTCGTCCATGATCTGCTTGTTGAAGCTACTCGATGCGTCTTTAAGGGCTTGAACATCTTGTTCATCGGGTGACCACTGCTCAAAGCCAAAGGCTGCTCTGAGTTGCTCGGCGGTCACCAAAGTTGTTGTAGAACCTGTTCGGATCCATGCTTGTTTGCCAACGTAGGAGGGATCCCAAGAAAGGAACCGTCCAATGATCCATGAACCTCTCTTCTTGGGTCCACGTCTTTGCCACCTCCAGAACGCACACTTCTGCCCAGGGAGCAAATCGGCCACCCTAGTTGCTCTCGTCTTTCGCAAGAGAGCTCTCCTCAGGTGCTGGCTGGTGTCCAGGTCATGGAGAGTTTTGAGTGCCTCTGTCCAATGCCTCGGCCTTAAGTAAGTATATTTTTCCAGGCTATGTCCGGCGTTAGTATGTAAAGTCATTGGATCATTGAAAACTGAATCTGGCAAACGTGGTTCACGACCTTAACTGCTTGGTTGCAACATCGGCCTGAGTGGGATCCCTGAGTTCAAGCATGGCAGGCTGCCATGCCAAAGTGGGGTCAGGTCCACTTCCTGAGCGCAAATCTCCAGAGAGCTTCTTGTAATCAACGGAACACTGTGTTCCGACATCCACAGCTCCTCATATTGTTTTAAGACACAAGTGCAAAAGATCACCCTTGAATAAAGTGACAACAATGACAGTCTCACATGACAGTAACAAATCCAACATCATGACAAGGACAAAACTTGACAATGGTCCCTGAGGCAGTTTCGAAGTTAAGGCATGGACTCGAAGTTGAAGGTGTGAGTTCGATGCATTTTGGTTGAGGTTGCATTAAAAATGGAAAGATGGACATGTGAACCATACGTTGTTCATGCAAGTCACTAATTTCCATGCTAAACAGGTCAAATCCATGCCCCAGTTTCTCTCATGGCAGTTGGCTCATACAATTGACACGGAATATGACTTCAGCTGCACACTGAGAACTGGCCAACGTAATCGCAACATGACAGTTGGGTGGCATCGTGAGCAGGTAAACGTTCAATCAACGTGCTTTACCATGCGCATTTTAGAGGCGTTTATATCTGTTTTGAAAATATTTTGTCTTTTTTTAAATTAGCTGTTGTAAAAAAAGAATAAAACCACATTTGTTTGCACAACGTTCTGGACAAGAAACAAATTGGTCTACCAAATTTCAGAAATTAGCCTGGACCGATGTTGAAAATTTCAGCACAACGTTCTGGAATTTTCAAATCACTGGCTAGGCATTTCTGGCACTGATGAAGAGGTAGGCATCTTCTGAAAGTCACTTGAAGGGCAAACCTGCCTACAAGCACTAAGTCTTACCTTACGATCTGGGATGCATTCTTAAGTTTGTGAGGAAGGCAAAAGGTCAATGGTTGCACGGGTCACAGCATGATTCACCCCTTGACTTTCACGGGTAATGTTTTCTTTGACCTTTTGTTCCCAAATGATGCTCTCTGGTGATTCCTTCAAGATTGCCACAGGCTGTTGAAGCCACTGTCGAAACAACAGCGTGAGATTGGGATCGACCTTGGTAAGTCCATCGCTAAACTGGAATCTTGTTGGAACCCACTTGACATCGTTGCTTGCCAAAGTTTCCGGCACTGCCCGTACACTCACCAAAGTGCGCTTGTCGTTCAAATTTGGGGCAGGAGAAAGCAAGGCATCGTAAAGGCTCTTTGCATCTACAGCAGCTACAATTGCAAGTCTGGCTCCTACACGATGAGCCGCTTCTTGAAAAACAAACTCACTAGCAAACATGCTAACACATGCAGCTCTGTCAGCTGCTTCGTTGGCTGCCGTTGCTTCTGCAGCTAGTGTTGACCTGCAAACTCGCGGTGACCTACATGAACGCCAATCTACTATGGAAGCTGGAGCCGGAATGTGCGCTGCACTTTCCGTGGTTAAACAAATGATGACTCCAATCTGACTACCGGACTTGCGGGCGTTTGCCCATGATGAATCACTATAGGCTAAAACTACGGTGTTCTCATCAAATGGAATGTCTGGCAGGATAAGTCCGTCATCAGGTGTCTGCTTCAAGTATTTGATGATGGCATAGAGGTTGCGCAGATCAGTGATGGTGGCTTCAGCTCCATGTCCAGTGAGGCTCACGATCGCAGAGACTTCGGGTCGGCACTGCGTAGAGACCCATTGCAAGCATCCAGAGACGCTTCTCAGCTCTTTCTGCTCGTCCAGTGTCAAAGCAGGGTTTTGTTGCAAACGACCCTTTTTGATAACCCCTACATCTAAGCTATCTATGAAACTGGTCATGGTGATTTTCAATTGGAACCCTCCATCCCTTTTGATCATTGTTAACTCCTTGCCTTTGAAGGTCACTGGCTTGTTCTCCTCAAAGTATGTGACAGCTCCCCAGCGGAACAGTGCATGAATCTCGCCAAGGTCATAGTCAGATCTAAAAAGGCCAATGAAGTCGTCAACGTAGACCAGGATGATTGAAACAATCTCTGCATTGACGACCTTGTAAAAGACCTGTTGATCAAAACTGTGCTGTCGGTATTGAGCTCCAGTCAATCGTCCAATCACTTCTTTCGACCATGTCGCTGGTGCGTCAGCGAGTCCATAAATGTTACCTCTGACGCGGTACAGCTTGGCTTTCCAGTGGTTGGTGAGCTGGATCAATCCATCATTGGGTGGCTTGAGGAAAATTGGTAGCCGTCGCGCTTGTTTTCCTTGGAGGAAAGCTGTTGCAGCATCTGCGGACCATGCTTTCCAACCGTGCTTGGTGCCAAAAAGCTCACGGTTGAAGCCTGCAGTCATCATGACGAAGATCATGTGCTCGCTGACTCTTCCTGGAGTTCCTGAGGGCCTATTGATCTCTGCAAGGTCTGGGTCAAGGTGGCCCAAGGCAACGATGCGACACTTCGCTCGTAGCTCTCCAACTCCGCAAGACTTGTCGCGATAACACGCACGAGCTGGGATGATGCGTTTTCTCATCTCCTTGTCATCGTCTCGTAGATCTTTTGAGCTTGTTGGTCACTAAGAGGCTCAACTGACTGCCATTCTGACCATGATGCCGCTTCTTTGTTGACTGCCTCAATGAACTTTTCCACATAGGGCTCTGGCATAGACAAGATGGAGCGCCAAGGAATCTCTCGGTCCATCGCTTTGAGCTCTTGTCTGGTCAGTCCCTGTTTGTAAAGTGGTGCGGTCATTGAAGAGGATGGTGTTCTGCTGGTAGTGGTCTTTGGGACTTCAGCTTCTGACTCGTCTGAGTCGTCTGATGTATCAGGATCTTGTGGATCCTTTCCCAAAGTTTTCACGTCCTCTTTTCTCTGTTCTGTCGTAAGGTAGGCCTTGTAGCATGTATTTGACTTTGAGCCAAAGCATTGCCAAGTTGTTGGATCCTGTGGTCGTCGGAGACGTTTGATGTTGCCATCGCAGTCGACGTACATCACCACGTTGGATAACTTGACCATCAAGGTATGTTGTGTTCTTGGCTGCTTTGTTGGTGGTGGCTGTGGCTCATCGTCATCGGCAATCGCAATCACCTCTGTGGGGTCGATGAATGGTTGCTGAATGCCAAGGCTGGTATCGTCATGGAAGGGGATACCATGCTGCTGCTGCTGTGATGATGCTGATGCCTGTGTGTCTGCGTCCACGGTAGGGACAGGTGGCAAAATGCCGGTGTGAGACTGTGCTTGTGTTCCTGTTGATGCCGCCGGTGTGCTTGGTTGCTGCTGGGCAGCACCGTGTTGCTCTTGTTGTTCAAGAGACTGCTGTGCTGAGCCATGTTGGCTCCGTTGTGCTGGATCATGTTGATCCTGTAAAGGTGCCTGTACATTCTGCTGTGGCTGCTCGGACATGGCACGTCCTCTTTGAGAGGGTGTCCTGGAGCGTGCTCTCGCAGGTGTTCGTGGTTGTGAAACTGCTCCGAACCTGTAGTGCTGCTCAACATGTTGTATTTGTGTTGGGCTGTGTATGTGTATTGATTGCTGTAGTGTTTGTTGATCAAACTGTTGAATGTTGGTTGATTGTTGTAGTGAAGGTATCTGAGGCTGTCGCTGTGGCGGTGGTAGCTCTTCAGGTTGTTGTGGAGGTTGTCCAGCTTGTGGTTCAGGGGTCGCTGGAACCATCATAGCTGGTGTCATTGGGTAAGGGTCATCGAGAGCTTGAAGTTCTTGATCTTCTGGTAGTGGATGAAGCTCTTGTTCTGTGGGTTGTGGTCCACGTTCATCCATGATCTGCTTGTTGAAGCTACTCGATGCGTCTTTAAGGGCTTGAACATCTTGTTCATCGGGTGACCACTGCTCAAAGCCAAAGGCTGCTCTGAGTTGCTCGGCGGTCACCAAAGTTGTTGTAGAACCTGTTCGGATCCATGCTTGTTTGCCAACGTAGGAGGGATCCCAAGAAAGGAACCGTCCAATGATCCATGAACCTCTCTTCTTGGGTCCACGTCTTTGCCACCTCCAGAACGCACACTTCTGCCCAGGGAGCAAATCGGCCACCCTAGTTGCTCTCGTCTTTCGCAAGAGAGCTCTCCTCAGGTGCTGGCTGGTGTCCAGGTCATGGAGAGTTTTGAGTGCCTCTGCTCTAATGACCTCGGCCTTGAAGGTAGGGTCATAGTTTTCCATCTGGGCAATGGGCGTTGAGGATGATAAAGTCATTGGATCATTGAAAACTGAATCTGGCAAACGTGGTTCACGACCAAAAACTGCTTGGTATGCTGATCGGCCATGAGTGCGGATCCCTGAGTTCAAGGCATGGCAGGCTGCCATGATCAAAGTGGGGCATTGGTCCACTTCCTGAGCTCCAAACTGGTCGACGAGCTTCTCAAGAATCAAACGGAACACTGCGTTCCGACGTTCCACAGCTCCAATCACATAGTGGGCTTCGGGTGGACAATGTTCCACACTGACTCCAAGTGCTTGTAAACGAAGTTGGAAGTCACCCTTGAATGATGTGTCGGGATCGCACGTGACTCGCAAGGGGAGTCCATATGGCTTCAGCCACATTTGTTCAAACGTCTCAAAGGTTGTGGAGGCATTCCGATCTGGCAGTAGTGCAGCTTGATGAAAACCTGTTGCTCGATCCACCGCACCAAGGATCATGATGGTTGTGCTGTTGAGAGTTCGGCAGTAAACAACATCCATCTGTATCTCATCGCCAAACTGGCCCATGAAAGGCTTGGTGGTTGTAGATGGTCTTGGTGCTTGTGGTGGTCGTAGGCGTTCACATGTTGCGCATCGCAGTTTGCGGGCGCATTCAAATGCTGCATCTGGAATGCTCCCTTGCTGTGCCATCATTCGACACAACTCCTCTTTGGACGGATGTCCCATGTTGAGATGTAATCTGGCAACTGCTGATCTCACCTCCTGAGTGATGCCAGCTGAGACGCCAGGGAAGTCGATGTCGGTTGGAAGACCTGGCATAATTGCAGGTACATGTTGAGGTTGTTCTTCATGTTGCTCAAGTCCAGGCTCAGGTCGAGGATGACCATAAACGAAGATGCCAATCCTGACAGGTTTGGTGAAGCGCTGTCGAGGAAACTGCATCTCGTCCAACTTCTCCACCTCCACCGCACGAGAGTCATCATTGTAGAGGATGAAGGTGGCTCTGACCACATAGTCAAAGAACTGGACAGGCAATCTTCTGGTTGTTGGTGTTGACACTACCTGGATGCGCGTAGCATTCAGTCGCAGCAAATCCTGGATCATCTTGCCTTGAGGGCTGTCGGGCATGATGTAGTATGGCCTCTTGGAAGTGTTCTGAAAGGCCGTGTCCACTGCCGTCACAACTTCATCCCATTGGCTGAGGTCGGCAGTTGGCTGCTGAACTGGTAGTGCAACATGGGGTGCTGTTGAAGAAGTGCAAAACCTGTCTGGGTCTTGCTGTCGGACATAGTTCCGCAGCTCCTTCAGGATGGTTCTGCAAAGTCGTTCTGGGTATATCTGGGAGTTTCTGGTGTGTTTGCCTTGAACTGGGACGCAAAGGGCTTTTTCATCTTGAGAGAGTCGTTGATGTAGCACCACGTCCAAACCGGGCATGTTGCCAACAAACATGACTGGCTTTTGGATTGGTTCACCATCATTGTTGGTTGCTCCAAATGCTCCCAAGTCCACAACCACTTCCCAAACTCCTGGTAGACGTCGAAGCTCTTCTACCCTAGGCTTGGACCAGACCTCCGACCTCAGGGGGTTCTCGAGAAGAAAGAATCTGCCTGCTTGGTACTGGATCAATGCTGCGTCCACTCCAAGGTCCAAGAGCGGCTGGTGCTCTTGTTGACGCATCTGCCATTCGTCCAAGCGATAGGCGTAATTCATATTCTTGTTGAAGAGATTGTAGCGGGTGCACTCCAACTCGACCATCAGTAGGTGGGGCTGATGTCGCTTGAGTGCTCGAAAGGTCTTGTTCTTGATCTGATCATCCATGAAATCTTGGCCGTAGATCAGGTCAAAGGGCTGTAGTGCATTGAGCTGGTATTGGTGGGCCAGCCGGGAACATGTGGCTTCTCCAGCAAAGAGTTCCCATAGATCTGCAGCTCCTGGTGGCCGGGGCTTGTGCTTGACGTTGCAGATCTGAATCTCATTGTTGAGAAGCTTCGCTGAACGTTGCCATTGTCCTCGAAGTTGTTTCTCAGTGCCCTTCTTCAGCCCACTGACGACCAGTCGTAGAACTCCTCGGTCTCGTGAGTCGGTAGAACGCCCAACTCCATCAGGCGTTCGTGTCGACGCTGGTCGGATCTCCTTGCAATCTCGTCCCTGGCCTCCTGGAAGACGTCCTCGTTGAGAAACGCTTGTTGCTCCCAGGTGGTCGCCTCCGCCATTCTTGGATCCTCTTGGTTGACGATGTTGAAGACTTCCATCTGCTGCTCGTCGGTCAGATGAGGAGCTTGGAACATCGTATCCGGGGGTTGGTCCATTGGTATGGTTCTGGAAGTCGTTGACCCGGTGGAAAGGGATCTGGGAACTCCCTCCGGTGCGAGGTCGGGGAAGTCCTGGCTGAAGATGAAGGACGGATCTTTGGCTTGGCTGCTGGCACTGATATTGTCTCCGAAGATGGTGGTGGCAATTGTCGCGAGGGCAACGAGTGTCCTCTTGACCCATGATGGTCCCACAGGCCTGTGCTGTTGTTCCACTTGAAGACCTGGTTGCACTGCTGGCACTTGGCGAAACTCCCGTGGGTGTTGCCGTACCTGCGTGTGTAGTCGTGCTTGCATGTTGTGGGATCCATCTTGTCGGGCATTGTCAGCACTGGTGGAAGTGCTTGCAAAACACTCCTTGGAAGAATCTTGAACTTGATCGCGGTCATGATCTGGTAGATGAGGTTCTTGGGGAATGCAATGAGTGCCATGGCGATGCTTCTCCATGCTGCCAACCATGTCGGTGGAGAGCGGTACATGTTGAAGCTCCGGTTGGGCACTTGACAAAAGAAGCTCTGGATCAGGATCATGCCAATATTCATCGGCTGCAAGCTCTTGCCAAATTGGGTTGACTGAAACCTGCTGATCATGAAAATCCAAAATACTCACTGCTAAATGCCCTGCAATACGATGAACTTTTGCATGAATACCAATTGCTTCAAATGTGATCCAATCTGCTCCAAAATCCAAAATTGCTCCCAAACGTGTCATCAATGAATTTGAACCCAGCAAAGGAATATTCTCTTCCAAAATTGATGCTCCAAGAATCATTGAAAAACCGTTGATACCAGTGGGTAAATACGCTCTTGTAGTTGATGTTGATGGTTGCCCTTTTCCAAACTGAAACATGTCGTTGGCCGCAAAACAATATGGTGCCATTCCAAATGATTGCAACTTCAAAACATGTGAGTCAAACCATTTCTTCCCACAACAGGTCCTCTGACATCTGCTGTCAATGACTAAGAACCCTGCAAATTGCTCGGCGCCAGCAAACTTGATCTCGTTGATCTGATGTGGCACTTTTGAAACCTGGGACGCGACAAAGGTATCGAATGCTTCACCATACTCATTGGGGGCATCTACAATATCCATGGAACCATGATCATGGTGAATAAAACGAACTGCATGCTGCTTGCCCTTGCCCTTGTCATTCTTAGTCATGTTGTATGAAGTGGAAGGTTGTGGTGAAGAACCCTGAGATGTGGAAGCCGACTTGTTGAACTTCTTAGCATTCATAGGACATTCTGGGTCTTGGTACCAATGTCCACGGGCCCCACATGCTGTGCAGTGTGTCACCTTCTTGGTGTCTTCAACTGAGCGTGATTTGTCTTTGGGGTTTCCAGTTTTGGGCTTACTCCATCCCCGAGCCAGAGTCAAACCGCTGATCTTTTTCGCGGTGACAGTGAGAACTTCTGCAAGGTCTGCAAGGCTGCTGGATGGATCATCATCATCGTCATTGTCGGCGTCATCGCCGTGCTCTTCATTGTCATTGGGCTCATCTGCTTCCTCCTCAATCGCTTCAAGCTCTTGCTCGTCATCGTCCTGAGGCGATGTGTCTGCTGTTTCGGTAAACCAGGCTTTGCGAGGTGTTCCATAACCCTTACCTGATGACGAACCGGAAGCTGTTGATGCTGTGGATGAACTTGACTGGTGAGAACCCTTAGGTGTTCCCTTTGATTTCCCTTCCTTTCCATTCCCCTGACCAGCAATCGGTGGGGCTCCACGGAAATCTGGAAATTGTAAAACCATAGCTTCTGAAACTGCTTCAAAACGCAATGATTGTTGCGTACCAACCAAAATCATCCGTTGCTGTTCCGCAGTAAGACCACTGCGGTCAAGGAGTCTTGCACCCAAACTTTCTGTATCGTATGTTCCAGAGATATCAATTCCCACAGACTTCAAATTGCGTTGAGAACGTCTGAAACGGTTGATGAATGCCCTCATATTCTCACCTGCATAACGTCTCATGTTCTCGAATTCGTGCAGAAATTTCCGTTTCTGATAAATCATCTTCTGCTCCATGGGGGATTTCAGCATGTTGAGAATTGTATCTATGCCAGAATCTGTATACAAATCTTCAATTGACACATGCTCCAACTCCTGTTCTGCCTCGCCAGTGAGTGAATTGTAAAGCATCAGCGCCTGATCAGCCTTACATGCATATGGTGCCATTTGAAGTTCCCAAATCCTGACCTTCTTGGTATACTTTGTGTATGCCCTCAAGTCTGTTGTATCATACTTCCAAACCGGGGGCAGAGGTGGTGCTCCTGACTTCCATCGTACTCCCTTATCCGGTCCATTTCTCATGTCCCAAACACTCGACTCGGACCTGGAATTGTCATGCTTTCGATCTGCAGTCGAAGTTGCCTGAACCGGTGCCTGAGGAGTCGTTGGTGGTGGACGTCGGACTGGGGAGCGAGGTACATCTGGATCAACTGAAGGATCAAAGGTAGCTGTTTCTTCTTCTCCACGTTCGCTCCAGCCATCTGCAGAAGAAGGTGGACCTTGGCCTCGTCGACGCCGTCTCCTACGAGAGTGAGCTGGGCCTTGCTGCTGATGCGGAAGGTAAAGCCATGTCCCTTCAGGAGTGACTTTCTTCGTGGAGTGGGTCACTTGATAGAAATCCGTTGAGTCACATCTGCTACAAAACCAGTGATCGTCACTTCCATACCAGTCATCCGATGAACATCTCAAACAACGCCAAACAACAGGTGGTACAGTTGCATGGGGGTCATGAGGAGGATCCTGGATCAGTGGGTCTGCTGGTTGAGCTGGTTCATGCGGGTCTTCATGTAATGACCATTGATCATACATATCCCCGTCTGTTGGCCAAGAGTCATATAGTGGAGACATACTATTCCACGTCGGCATGGTCAGCCAGCAAACCGAAGTGAAGGCTCCGGTGCCAACTCACAAAGGCTCAAATGCAGGCACACGCTGCCATTTTCACACAGTCGGCGGCGCGTGTCACAAAGGAAATATGGTTCAAGGGCCCTCGAGCCCATGGTTGCAATGGGAAGGCAAAAGGTCAATGGTTGCACGGGTCACAGCATGATTCACCCCTTGACTTTCAAAAACGATTCATCGCGGCTTCCCGGCTTCATTGCATCTGACCGTCCATGCCATGGCCAAGCGCAGGCACTGCAGCGCTGGTGCCCAGGCACCATGGAAAATACTCAAAGCCTGAGAAAATGCAGCCAGTGATTCTTCGATCAGCCAATTTCAATCGTGTTTGGCCTCCCTTAAATAATACTATTATAGTATAATACATATATATATATATAATGCTGGTTCATTCGTATATGTGAACCAAGATCAGTGTGTGGACCACAAACCACCGCGATGTTGTGAGATGTTGTGATCACTACTTCATGCCACGAGGCCGAGTTGAAGGACATGGCCGCCACTTCAATGGTCAGGCCCCCCATCTCACAAAGGTAAGCACGTGCACGGGCCTCAAAGGGATGAAGTGAACTTGAACTAAGCAAACAAAATATAACAAAAGCAAACAAAAAGCAAAAAAAGCATCAAAACGTAAATTGTAGTCCTAGTTGTTCACAATCTGCCAAGCATACTTGGGTTCAATGAAGCCATTGATGATTGTGCTTAATGGATCCCAACAGATCCCAATGGGGTTTTGGACAAGCCAGTATATAATTACAGTAATTATTCGTGAAGCACCTCTATGCACCTCTAGATTCAGGTTGAACACCCAAGCTACGATGCCATAGGCAGGACCGGCACAGCATGGCACAGCCGAGTCACCCAACTGTCAGAGGCGCCCATGGCAGCACCAAACGCCATGGCGTCCAGGCGCTTCCCAGTAGCGGTGCTGCGCAGCCGCCGCCGCAGTCGTGCAAAGGTCTGCAGCGCCCGCAGCCTTTGCCTTGAAGCGAGGGCAGAATCCCCAACTGATCCGGCAGAAAGCGGCAGAAACAAACAAATGACTGCAGAATGACTGCAGAATGACTGCAGAATGACTGCAGAATGATCGGAAACATCCCTGAAGCCAAGTCCTTCTTGACACCTCCTGTCACACATGTTACACATTGTTACACTAAGTTGAATGCCAGAAAGGTGAGGACCTCGAGAGTCTTGTCCTGTCTTGCTTTGAACTAAACTAAGCTAACAGCACTCGTCGATCCTAAATTCCTCCGTTGCAAATCCCTGGCCCATTTGTTTGAAGTCGTTCAAGCCGTGAGACTGGCCATTCGATAGGGCATGAACGGCAGCTGTATACAGGACCACATTGGGTGCCTCATGTCCCGACAGCAACCGCAAGTAAAACATGTCCAACATTGGCCGATTCGAAAGGAGCTTTTCAAGTTTACATGGTTCAACCGTTCAACCATGTTCAACCCAACATGAGAAGCTCTACATTCTCGCCAACCTTTACACCCTTTACATCCTTTACATCCTGTACATGGGCCTGTTGTGGTCTGATGTGGTCTGCTTGCACCAGTCTGCACTTCCTTTTGCTCCAAGGCCATCACGGCATGTTCAGAGCGTTAGCGATTCGGGTTTCAAAGATCTTCAAAGAAGTGGCCCGTCGGAACTGGCATCCCTAGGGTTACCTAGGGTTACCTAGGGCCTCTTTAGGGCCTCTTGAGTCTTAGGAAAGTTGCCCGATGCACTCGAAGTCAGCCATGCAGGGTGCTTGTGAGTCACACTCTCATCGACTCTCACCCATCTGGATTCCAATAAGGAGATAACGCGGATCCAAGGTTCCTCCAAAATCATTACGGCTTGGCCGCACGCTTCTCAAGGCTAAGCTGATTCAAAAGGTCGAGGTTGCGGCATCCGATTCGGACGCGCCATGTTGGTCGCTTCCGCCTGTGCGCCGATGCAACACCTCTCAACATGGCCTTGTTCGCGTCTCGGGGACATGGCTCCGAGCAAACATCGAATCACGCGGATCCGTCCGTCCTGCCCGCGCAGGACCTGGGACCCCCAGAGTTAAAGAGGAGATGTTCCAATGGACGCAACACACGGATACACATGGCATATATTCAACAAATATATTCAACATTTCAACATTATTTAACCAACATCAACAGTCATCCACCAATATCAACCAACCAACAACCAACCCAGATCAATTCTTGGCACATGTATTTGGCACATTGTTAGAGTGCGCTGCAGCGGCTTCGGTGGGCTTTACACTGAAATTGACAGGCCTATTATGAATCGTGATACGTCTGCATGCAGTGGCATTGGTATCACAAACAGCGAGAATAAAGAATTACTTGCATTGCCTACTCTTTCGACGGCGCAAGCTTGAAAACAAAATGTGCAATATTGTGCAATTATGTGCAATTATAAATCCTCAGCCTGGAACACCTCTCTCCCCATCTCCAGGATATCTCGAAAAACTTTAGGTAGGTGCTTACTCAAAAAGCCTGTCATTTGACACGCTGACTTGTCCAGCCGCTCCTGGGAAGCAGCCTATGCGGATCAGACTCGGCAACCTGTGCAGCCGACGCCCAGTGATCCGATTGACATCGACTTACATCGCTTGACACAAGGAGTTCAAGCATCGTTAGATGCTTGGACACATTTGGACATGCCAAACCACTCAAATATTCTCAGAAAATTCTCAAAGCAGTCCAGTGAAGCTGCGCCGGTCAAACAAATATTGAATACACAAAGTTCGCGCGGATACCATTGCATGGCATTGAATAGACCTGGATGGACTATTTCATCCAGTTTGAGTAGGCTGGCAGTTGGAGAGTTCTGGCCAGATCAGGCCACCAGCTCAACAAAACTGACCTTACATATCCTTACATGTTCTGCTGTAAAAGTTTTGAACCTTACAGCCCTAGTCCAGTTGCACACTGAAATTGTCTACAATGTTTTTTTACCCTCAGGGTCGATCAGAGTCGTCCAAGAGCGCACACCAGGAAAAGGATAAGCCAATCCTTGCCGAGGGGTATGACTCCGTATGACACAATAATAATAATAATAAACAATACAATGGCCATTGCCAAGAAATCCCAAGAAGAACAGACTGGCACAGCATGCTACGCAGCTACAGAGATGCAGAACATGCATAACATGCAGAACAATGCCAAGGTTCTAGACTAGCATGGCGATGTGCGAAGTCATAGAGCACGGCATCGTTGGAGAAGGCGCTCGCGTTACCCATTTCAGTGGTACTGCTCGTGCCTGAGCACTAAGGTGCCAAAGCAGACTGAAACTTCCCACACCACAACGACTGGAGCACAAATTGTGGAAAACCGATTTGCAACAACGAGTGCCCCGGTTGGTGGGAACATGCTAACTAAGCATCTTTGACCTCTTTTCTTGGGGGGCATTGCTCTGGCACATCCGATTTCGCATGTAGTTCAGCAATCATAGCATGGATGCGAGGCATGTCCATGGGTTTTCTCTCTAGGTCTCTCTCTCTCTCTCTCCCTCTCTCTCCCCCTCTCTCTCTCTAGTTCGCTCGTTCGCTCGCCCGCTCTTTATTCTTCGAGCTGCCCCGCAGAGCTTGGCCATTGTCGCTGTTCTGCGATGACGTGCTCGACGTGCTCCTCCATTCTTCGGTTCGGTGTTTTGGTTCTGAACTTCCCGTGACTGTCCATGTCCTGTCTTGAACAAGCCTCTAACACACCTACACCTATACCTTAGCAACTTTTATGCTGCCCATGATCCTTTAAATCAGTCAAGCTATATAATTTTTCAAAATATTATAAAGCTGTAAAGCTGATAAATTAAAAGTGCTGCCTCAAGTTCCTCACGAAGTTCAGTCCTAACTGAAGTTTCGGACGTCGAACTGCTTGAGGGTTGCTGCGTCGTTTCGGTGGAGTTAGCCACAACGCCAACAACCTCTGGCACCGCAGCAACTGAAGCCTGCGGTTCCTCATTGTCCACATTGTCAAGGTCAATTATGAAAACTCTGTCTGTATCTGCGTGCTGATGCGGTCTCATATTTCATGGGCTCCATGCCATGATGAACAGTACGACTGAGCCATGGCTATGCCTGTGCAACATCCAAGCTGAAGAAAAGCAATACCCTTAAGGCCGAAACCTGTGCAACAGAATTATTCTGTTGACCAAATCCTTTTCAGATCTTTTCAGATTAGCAGAAATATATGCAGAAACAGAAGACAAGCTACTGTCGTGGGTGCAGGAGGCATGTTGCATGTCTCTCGGAGTTCCGCTTCATTCTGCGGCACTGGGAAGAGGTCGTAGCTCTGGGCAGCACTCAGGAGCGGCGTACATGCTGGCTGATCCATGCACACCCAAACATCAAAAGCACCGCACACCTCGCGAGAGTGGCATGGAATGTGAACACCCTCGGATCGGACCCCCTACTCCGTGTGTGTCCGTGTGTCTCCGTGTGTGTCTCCGTGTGTGTCCGTGTGTCTCCGTGTGTGTCTCCGTGTGTGTCCGTGTGTGTCCGTGTGTCTCCGTGTGTGTCTCCGGGTGTGTCCGTGTGTCTCCGTGTGTGTCTCCGTGTGTGTGTGTCCGTGTGTGTCCGTGTGTGTCCGTGTGTGTCCGTGTGTGTCCGTGTGTGTCCGTGTGTGTGTCTCCGTGTGTCTCCGTGTGTCTCCGTGTGTCTCCGTGTGTGTCCGTGTGTGTCCGTGTGTGTCCGTGTGTGTCCGTGTGAGATATTATATGATATGAGATGAGGTGATATTGATAATGATGATGATAATGACAATGACAATGATCATGATACATATTATATGTATATAATCATTACGGGTGTGATTGTGGCTGTGGCTGTCATTATGATATGATATGATATGATATGATATGATTTGATATGATATGATATGATATGATATGATTGCAGTTACGACTACAATTAGGATCATGATTTGACATGGAAATACGTGCCCCCCGACGGGCTGCCGAAATTGGTTTCATGGCTATGAGAAAGTTTTGGGCAAGACAGAATGCCACTTCAGCTGCAAAAATTGTTTTCTCTGCTATGGTTCGCAATGCTGCCTTTCAGATGCAGACTATCAACAAGTGGATGCAACAATATTTAGATTCGCCAGAAAAGTTTTGCGAGGAGCCACCTGCAAAAAAGTGGTGGTTGAGGATGGACACACAAAATACCACGCCATCCCTGACAGTGATGTTGGCAAACTTTTGTCATTCGTACCGGCCAAGCTGGAGCTTCGCGTGCGGCGACTACAGTTTTGGCAAAGTGTGGCGCGAGATCCTTTTCTGCAAAGTTTAGACAACTCTGGTACGATGAATCTGCAACAGTGCTGGGTCACTGCATGTGGATGCGAATGCGTGGGCAAAACAATTGGAGACTGACTTACAGTCGCTTCTTTCCCTGGATTCTGCAGCTGACAGATTGGCCGGCATTGGAAACAGATTTTTTCTTTCATTCACAGATTTTCGAGATGATTTCGTGCAAGTGGATTGTGGTGAACTCCGGGCTCATTTTTTTGGAGTCTGCATACCGCCTCCTGGGTTCTGCGAAGCTGTACCGGGAGAAGTGGAAGCAGCACCTAGCGGAAGTTCAGATTTACCACACCAGTTTACATGTGATTGTACTAATGATGATGGAAGTGCTTGCACCGCCAGTTTTTCCAGTTTTCGAGCCCTTGCTATGCACATTCGGCGAGCGGACGGAGGAACCCATGAATAAAGTTCATGACCATGTCCGTGCTGCAATTTGCAACCAGTGTCCATGGTGCAAGAACATTTTTGCAAGTGTCCGAGTCACTCAGCAACACATTAGGCGCCGTCTTCAACATGGCTTGTGTAGGGGCAGCGGCAGTGCCTTTACCACTGCTGTCATCGAACCTCCTTTGCTACAATGTCCTTTCTGCACCAATGACGTTGCTTCACGTGAATCCTTGTTTGACTGCATTGTTTCACATTTTCATTAAAGTTTGCTGGGAAAGCAGCAAGCATTGGCTAACAGTCACAGTAGTTACAAGCATGGCTTGGTTCAGCACAGTGCATGATGGGCAGCCGGCCTACAAAGCTCGGCGTGCAGAGGAGAAGACGGAGGCTGCCAAAATGATGGAAGTCATGGCCAAGCTATGTCTGAAGAACAGTTTGGAAATTAGAGAAATGCAGGCAGCCGTGTTGAGGACATACTTGGTTCCTCAAGATGAAGTGTTTGCCACAGCTGGTCTTGACGTAGCAAAAGCACACATGGAGAAAGCCAAGGCAGCAGAAGGGAACTCGCGAAAGATTGAAGAGATGGGGCTGGTGCATGCCCACGTTTGGGCAGCAATTGTGGAAGTTGCTGTTGACTATGTTGCCAAAGAGGATGACAAGACAGTGTTGCAGCAGCATTTTGAGACAATCACAAAAGCCGGCTCGACTGCTGCAGAGCTGGCTTTCCATGTGCATGTGGGCATGGGACAAGAAGACCATGAAACTTCACCTTGCCACTCATGCAAGCTTCGAACCCGTACTTGACTCTCTTGACAAAGCCTTGTTGGCCACTGGCGGAAAGAGGAAGTCAGGGCAAGCACCACGTGGAGGACTCGAAAGACAACTCCAGGAGATGTTAGATGCCTTGCAGTAGCTCTTTTGAGGCCAGTGAGAGGAAAGGGAGTGAAGCCGTGCCTGTTGATTTTGATGAGACACCGCAAAATGGGTGGGCTCACTTTTCTTTCTGAACTCCCGCGTGCCAGCCAGTCTTGTGCTTAGTATCGCCGGGGTCTGAAGAGGCCCTCTGCTCGGCTTGGATTGATGGATCCGTCCGCTGCGAGTGAAGTGAAGTGAAGGATTATGCTTATGATTATTTTTTATATATGTGTGTGTAGATGGATAGCTGTCCATGCATTTGCTTTATTTGCATGTTTCTGCATATCTCCACGAGAATGTGTCTTAGTATGTGTGTGTGCGTGTGCGCATGTTCGATTCTTGCGGCTAGCATGACTTGCTGTGGCATGGAGGAGCAGCCAGGGGCCGGGCCTGTGACGTGGGGTCAATGCCCATCAATGCCGTCATGATGAGACCGTTCAACTTGGGACAAATGGCCGGGCAAGCTTCGATGCACAAGGGTGCCATGTCTTTCACTGCCCGCAGCATGGCTGGTCTTTCACATGGCTCCACTTCCGACTCTGTAGCCACTGCAAAGGTCAAAAGGCAAGCTGCCACGTGGACCCACATGCTAAGAACTTCTGTCAAGAGCGGGTTGCCCTGGAGACCCCAAATCACTGTCTTTGAAAGCAAATGCTGCGCGACAGCGGAATTTCTCAACAAGAAGGCAGGAAAGGAATGCACTTCTCAAATTGACAAAATGAATAATATTGCACATCATTTGAGGGTGGTGACGCAAGGCAATGAGCTATAATTACCCACCCAAAGTCGTTCTCGTTGGAGGAGACACCCTGGAACAGCAGCAAGTTGTTGCAAATGTAAATGTACAGTAAGGGGTACTGTACAGATCAGCGATCAAACGTAAAACTGTGAGGATGGGCTTCCCTACCTGCTTCGGAGGCAAGCGGTCGAGCGCAACAAGCACCTGGCATTACAGACAATGGCGAATCGCAATACGGACAGAACCGCCATGGAAGGACTGGTTACATCCTGTTTCGACCAGTGACTACTTGCACAAATTTTGTTAACATGCACAACAAGTAAAACATGTAAAAAAAAACAACCATGTTCAACAGAGTCCAGCCGGTGGCCTCCTCCCAAAGGCTTTCACGGCCAAGTTGGGAGAGTCTTGAGGCGTTCAACCTGATCGCTTGAAGCGGTGCGGTTCAAGGGCCACCTCTGCAGATACAAATGTGGCAAGGTTGCACCATGCTGCACCAGCACCATCAGAAAGTGCCATTCCAAACTGTTCCGAATACAACAATCACAATATATCGCAATATAAGACTGCTTTTGGGTAAAGCAGTCTCTGTAACGTTGCTGAATCTGTTTGAGCGGCCGTTCTGGAGAGTGTGCGGCAGTGCTCACAAGCATTGATCTCCCGCCTGCTGGCGAACGACAGCCGACGCGGAACGGAACTCACGGAGGGCTGCTCTTTTTCATATTATGATGTGCTCATTGTGCTCTGCAAGCATTGTCTATATTATTATATATGTATATACAGTAATTATATACATACTGTATATATACTAACTTGATGATGACGGACCCAAACTCAAGGCTTTCACCTGTAGATTGAATAAGGAATGAGCAGTGGACGAGGTAGAAGAGCAATCGGTGCAATACACACCAGATGACAAATAGTTATGGGTAAGGAAACAGAAGGAAAAACTGGAAATACAAATCTAACTGCCACCACCAGAAAAGTGTGTAGGAGGGTCGCCTGAATACAAAGATAATGCAAAAATCCACCTCTTAGAACTCATGTTGGACCTCTTGAACCCTGCGGCCTACCCAAACGTCAAGTCTTTCTTTTTTTTGCCAGCTTCTGCTGACAGCTCTGATTCCGACCCGGCGACCCTTTGATGCCGGATGTGGCTCAACTGTACCAGCAAGCCCCTGTGATCGTGATCCTCAGCGTCTAGAGACTCAACGATCCGGTCCGTGCATCCAATTTGGCAGCGCTTTGTGCATACCACAAGGCACCGCCCAAAAAATATGTTTTTCAGTCTAGAGTCAGGGCTCCATATGTTTGAGCCTAAATCTGGTAATTATTTGGTACAGAATCTGCAAGCATCACGTGCCGAATCTGATTGCAAGTTTGGAAATGCTTTGAAAGCACCAGGAGATACCAGCAGGCTTTGGTATGGAGCCCTGCCTAGGCCACTTTTGTGCCATGGGAAAACGATCAAATTAGCAGATCAAGCCAGTGATCTGTCAAAATCCATGCGTGGAAGAACTCTAAGGCACAGATGATGTAAAATGCCAGGCGTCACCTGCTCATCAAGCAAGTTGCATTGACTTCTAGCGCGAAAGGGCATGACCCCAACAGAAGGAACTGTCTTGTCCAACCCTTTAAAATATGACAAACTAAACGTACAAGATTTGCCATGAATTAGTTCATGTCTGCCACCGGGAAGGGCTCAGGTCGCTTGAAGATCATGAAGAAAGATGATCAAGGTTGATCAAGCTATGATCTGAAGAAGAAAAGCCATACCGTACCTCTGTGCCAAGAATGATACATAGATACGGTTACATATTGTTACATACATTTACATACTATCTACAAAAATCGCATCGGTATACATGGCGCCAGTCTGTGATGGCTTGATTTTCCGACCTTCCTTCTTGGCAATGATGAGGCGGGCGCGTCCCACGATATGCTGTGGTGCCCAAACTCCGGTCCAGCTGTGGTCGACTGCCTTGCACAACGAGCTCGGTAAAGTTTGCGAACAACAAAACACAGCAAATATGTCTGCGATCTATGTCTATATGTCTGTGCGCACGCCTGTGTGCACGCCTGTGCGCACGCCTGTGCGCACGCCTGTGTGCATGCATGTGCAAACAAGGAAATGTGTACAGAGACAGCGTTCACTAGAAATAGCCCTGTATCAGCAGTGTGTGTGTGTGTCCTGGCCCGCCCCAGGACTTAAATGGCATGAAATGGCGGAAGCTTCAGGAAATTTCAGGAACCACCCACCGACCACAGAAGACTTTGACAAGCTGCTGGCTGGTTTGCCATGGCGTTGTTTGATTCCACCTGGAAATCACAGCAGTCAGAGCGATGATCCTCTCGCAAAGAAAAAGGCACAAGATGGCACAAGCACTGCGTTGTTGCTTTAAAAAAATGAGATGCTGTCCCCAAAAAGCCAACACGGCTCAGGAGCCTCCACTGGGTAGTTTTGGGCTGGTGGCCCATTTGGGCGGAACACTTGTCCGGTGTGGGGACTGGGACGATACTCCACGCCGCCCTCAAAATGGTCGTTGTTCCTGCGCCAAACTTCGAAAACAAGTTGACTCGGGCGGCCCTATTCTATGCAGCAACTTCCAGACAGACATGTCTTTCCTGCCAGAATGCTTTCGCGTGGATCTGGCCGGGATCTGGGTGCTTAAAGTCAGCCCTCACTGGTTCATTGATAAGAGGGAAACTGGCCGCATCTCCCTGTTCGCCAGGCAAAATAGTCCTGTCCCAGTGTCCCCGTTGCTCATGGATGTGGCCAAAAAGATGCACCTGCGGCATGCTTGATTACCCTGATGTTCCACAAATGCGCCGACAAATTGTCATAAATTGCCATGCTCTTGGCTATCAGAACATCACCATTTTCAAGGAGAACCCAAATATGGGGACGACATGGCACAACCCAAAGTGCAGATGTCAACATCCAAAAAAGACCCTGCAAGTCCTGTACATCTGTACATCGGGTGTCAGCTTGGTGATGTGTGATTGCCCCAAATGTTGTTTCCAATATTGTCTTTGAGCACTCTAATGCCATCTCAGTGTGGATACTGTCATATTTCGAACAATTGCTGACACTTTGGATTTAAATATATATGTGTTTATATATATATATATACCCTTTTATGAACTTAGCATATCCAATATCATGATATCCTCATTTTAGATTATTATAAATTATAAATATTATAAATGTATAGCTATATAGGCTATATATTAACAAAATATAGTAAAATATAATATGATCTAATAAGATAGAATATAAATCGTTCTCAAAAAGTATAATCCCCATGAAATGCCTGTCATGACATGGGCCTTGGGCTTGGCGCGGTAGATAGCACCGAGGAGCTCATGGCTGGAGCCCCAGTGTCCACCACCGGTCCTGCGGCCCGGATGGCAGGGCGCAGCAGAACTAAACAGGTTGTGAATTTTTGAAACGTTATAAATAACAAGGGCTATGAGCATGTTGAGTCTATATATGATTTCTATACGTTTTTCTAATTATGTTCTATTTTCAGCGAACATTATACATAACCTTCAAAACCCCGGCCGAGTTCGAATCCATGTGTTGAAAGGAGGGAGGTGTCGGATATATGTTTTTTTTTCTGATCAACCTCGACCTCAACCCGATATTTCAACACTAGGTGGGCCCGATATTCTTCTGATACTGCCGATATAGGCTTAACATTTGAAAGAGGCTTTGGATGATACAACCAAATGCAAACCGAGAAGTAATTAAGAACTCCCGAGATCCCTGGGGTTTTGCCGAGTGGCATGTCAAAAATGCCAAAGGGAGCTTCATGCGTGACCAAAATGTCGATACCTGGTCAAGCAGTGTGTCTTGAAAGTCTTGCGACTTGGTCCCATGCAAATCCAAGCTGTGCCAAATGGCTGTAGGGTTGCAAATTTCACAGACATTGAGTTATGTGAGGCACGATTGTGCGAGGGTAAATCAAACATAATGAGAATATTCTCAGCGCATGCTGATAGTTGAGCTAAAGGTTTCTCCTTTGGAAGGAGGCAAACACAACCCCTGCAGGCGAAGTTGAGTCAAGAAAAACGGACCCAGCAAGCTGCATGCATAGTATACTTAGCGATACTTCTAGCATCTTTTTAGACTCCACTGCGGCTTGGCGCCTGCCGGAATGTCGGCATAGTTGTTTCCGGACCTGGAATCCCCACGACGAGGATGCCATCCAGCGCCCCAAATCTTGAGGCCCATCACCTATTGCTCCCGGAGGTGGCCGCCAGGGATTTGTGCTACGCGGCGTGAATCCTAAGTTATCTTAAGATTCTGTATCATACTGAATCTTGATACTCATCAATTATTTGCATCATTTTAATTGATTATATATATATATGATATATGGTTGTTGATCAAGATTCCTTGATCCGGGAACGGCCATTCTGCGCGAATAAAAAAAAGTTCTTTCGCGAATCTTTCGCGAACTCCATGTTTATCTTTCGCGGAACACATGTTGAGCAACAACTCCTCTTATGAAGATTCGTTCGTCACCTGCCAAATCACACAAAATTATCACGGATAACTTCTTCACAGCCTTGTAAACATGCAGCTAGCATCACGGAATCCCCTTCTCAGGACAAGTTGTTGCTGATTAGGCAATTTTTTGCAAGGCTTACTGGGCCACTCCCTTCAAAATGCACTTTGACTTTCGCCCACTCTTTCGCAGAACTTTCGCGGAACTTTCGCGAAAATACCCCTATCCGCAGACCCCAGCCATCAGCAGGGGGCACATCAGAGGAAAAGCAAACACCAGTGGCCTTGGTGTTTGGCTCTCGCAAAGTCTCGCTTTTGGAAGCTTGGCTGCTGCATTTGGAATTTGTTTCTTGAGACTTCAGAAAGCAACGTTAAAGTAACGTTAAGCAGTACCAGCAGCAGGTGCAAGGAGGTGCGTCAAGACCATGGTATTTGGCTCACCTTCGGAAGCTTGGCTGCTACCTATGGAGCGGTGCCATTCTCCTGCCGGACCCCGGGCGGCAGGAGGTGGTAGCCCTTAACATCCAACTTTCGCGAAACTTTCGCGAAATATTTTTTTCTTTCGCGAACTCGAAAAAATAACTTTCGCGAGGGTTTCCAACATAACATGCACGGCTTTCGCAATTAAAACTCCTTTCATGGACCTTTAGATCGATTACCATATATTATCTGTTGCCATATCTTCCTACAACAGGTTGTTGATGTGCCTGCCATTCATCTTGAAACATTAAGCTTGCCAGGACAGCGAAGGAGCCTGCCTCAGCCATCTCGTGATTCAGGACTTTGGCATTGGTGATCTTGCCTCAGTGGGAGAAGGCCCCATGCAGGGCTTCGTTGTTGCGCGGATGGCAGGAAATGGCACAAACAGTTCTCCCAAATTTGTCACCGCAATCCTATATATAATATTTACTAATGTCCACTATTCATATGTATATATGTGATTATATACGTGTGTGTGTGTGCAACATATGTATACGCATAGATTTCATGATATTTGCTCTATTCAAGAATATGCTTTATATCATTTATATCCAAACATTCCAAGTACCAAAGCCAAAGAATGCCAAGAATCTCTGAAAATAATTTGGGCTGTGAGCTTCAGATGCGGACAGCCAGCCACGATTCATGCGCCAGTTGGTGTCCCAATAATCATGGTTGCCTGGGCATGGCTGGGGGATAACACACTTCACAACTCTGAGAGTGAGATGAACTTGTTCTTTCCTTGCCTTTGTCTATCACCAGCCTATGGACTCTCACCATTTGATGACACGTTCTGATTATGCCGAGCTTGTTCCACTGCAACAATACAAATGTCTAGGCTCTGCAGTCACATATCTATACCCAAATATACCAAAATCTATATGGATCCACATAGACCATGTATATGGTGTGTGTGTGCGCGCGTGCGCGGTGCGGTGCGCATGTGTGCAGTGATGATGCTGACTTCATTACTCCAAAGCGAT
Organism: Cladocopium goreaui; assembly: GCA_947184155.2. Taxonomy (NCBI): domain Eukaryota; class Dinophyceae; order Suessiales; family Symbiodiniaceae; genus Cladocopium; species Cladocopium goreaui. Next base: position 571,663 of record CAMXCT020005001.1, on the reverse strand, counting down.
GTGTATCAGTGACTGTATCAGTGTATCATCGATCATCATCGTGGATCTCATTCTATCATAGAAGCCTCTAGCTGCTACTAGCTTGCCTTCCACATCCCACCAAGCTGCCAGAGATGATCAGCATGTGTTGGTACTTGTGTTTGATAGTGCCGAGCCAATGATTGAAATCGCCCAGCTCACTGTCACTGCCGACTTTGGCCACATCACCAGAGTGAATAAAAATATCCTGAGCTCTGCCATGGCTCTGATAGAAATGGACTATTCCCAAGCAGTAGTGACATGTCGAAGAAGGGTTGATGTCAATTATTTCTACATCCCAACAACCAACAACGCAGGGCACAAGAAGCTTGCGAACAAGACACCGCATCTGGCAAGTTTCCAGTGGAACGATGCATGCTGTGCGTGTCGCTGATGTGAAGAATCGTCACTGGCCTTGACATGCTGCTTGACATGCTCCGTACCTTGAGACCTTGGTTAAGCACCGTGGCCGTGGCGTCCGTGGCGTTCGTGGCGTTGTCCGTGGCGTTGGCCTTCGCATCGGCCACAGCCAGAACCAGCGCAAGGACGAGACGAGCCATGTGGACCATGTGGCCTTGACGCGATGCCGATGCCGTGTAGCCTTCACCTGTCTGAGCCTAAGCCAAAGCCCCTTGGAGCGGGCGGGGAAGGCCGAATCATCAAGCTCGACACATCTTGACACATCTGGACAAACCGTGACAATATCAAAAGGTTCCAAAGGTTCAGGTCAATGGATCAATGTTCATTCCGGACTGCACCTGAACGTGTTCTGGGGAAAACGAACATCCCACTGCGTCATGGTGACTCCTGTACATGTTCAAGTCCAGGGGTTTTGAAATGGCTTTGAGGGTTTACCACCACACCAGCAAAGGTCTTCGGGTCTGCCGGAGCAAAAAGGCAAACCTCCTGTCCAACATGCCGGAGCACAAGCAATCGTGCCTCAAGGCGGCTCCCATTGGGACTGTCAAAACGGCTTGGGCAAACCTCTCTACCCGCTCTACGTGCTTGCTGCCACAGGGAACTTTCTGTCACAGCAGGTGGCCGAGTAAAAAAAAAAGGAAATATCTAAATAGCTGGCGGTTTTGCAACAATGGTCACGAAGTTCGGCTCCAGTTTGTTGGACCAAACCTGCGTTGATACAAGATGATACAAGTCAACCTGCTGCATTAATCTGCTCTCCGCGATATGTTTTCGCCAAACTCATTCTCTGGTAGGGTCTTGTTTTTGTTAGTACTTCATCTCTTGACATCTCTTGACATCTCTTGAGTCCACCAGCGGGAGCATAGATAGCATACGGATCCATACAGATCCATCAGGGGCGTGGACTGAGTGGACTGACTGGACTGACTGGACTGACCTGTTGTTTCCTCAGATCACCCGATTCTCAGCACGACTTTGGCCACATTGAGTCCCAGAACGGATCTTGATGGTGCCAAATGGGTTCAAACACGACAAATATAAAGATTGCTCAAAAGAATTACATTGATTTACATGTCAATACCCCAAAAATTGAACGCTTCAATGCAGTTATGACTAATCTTGTGGGCCATGTTGCTACGCCTTTCTTTTGCCATGAGCATATGATAGGTGTGAAGGGCAGAACCACCAAAAATTACCACACTTGCCTTTTTGATGACACCGCAGCTTCGGCGTTGGCGTGTATCTTGAGGCCATCTTCACAAGCAAATGGTCCAGTGGCAACTGCAAGTACTGCAAATATATCCAAACATTCGGTAGGGGTTAGGATGGATAGAATGCTGGGGATGGATGGATGGATGGATGGATGGATGGATAGACAGACAGACAGACAGATAGATATATAGATAGATATTCATGGTATGGATCTTCAAAACAAAGTCACTCCCGTAATCTTCCATGCCACTCTGTTGTTGGACCTTTCGTACTTGAGCGGTCTGAAAATACGGTTTAAATCGGAGAAGGCGGAAACTGGTCGATGGGACCTGGCTGCCAAGGCAAGTCTTGCAGCGGGTTCTTCACACCTTCCAGGAAGAGTGGCAGCAGCTCCTGCTCAGCCAATCGGCTCATGAGAACTGAGAACTCATGAAGGCTCTTGAGGGCTCGTGAGGGCTAGTGAGGCTCATGACGGGGACATTGTGATATCATGTGATATCTATGTCTGTATATATAATACTCCTCTCACCCTACCACTACCTCTATTCGATGGCCACTGCTGTTGCTTCTATTGGGCACCAAGGCCACCCAAGGCCTATATAGACGATCCTCAAGAGATACAACCTGTCTCCGGAGTATGACAGAACTGACTCCTTGAAGAAGGTGTACACGACTAGCGCCAAACCTCGAGATCGTAGCATAATCATTTCATCGCCTTCACATCATTTCACATCATCATCTAGTTACCGTGCGTTGATGCAAGGCTTCTTCTGTGGAGTTTAAAGTTTCTTTCTCTTCCAGGATCTTCCAGGTTTGTTTCTATATTTCTTCTGGCATGTTGCAGGTTGCAGCATTGGTCTCCCATGAGTTTTGCTGCCTCCTTCAATTGTCAAAGTGCTCCAGGCTCCAGGCTCACCACTGTAACGTTGTCCAACTTCCAGAACCTCATTTCCACAATAGTTCCATCACGTTCGATCCACTTCCTTCTGGCTAGGTCTCGTATAGTCTTAGATTACATTGGCACGTTCGAATTCCCGTAGAACAAAAGTTGAAAACAATAGTTACACTATACTATCACCATCTCAGAGGTCAACGATATTCAGTCATCCTACGGTTTTGGAGTGAGGTGTGTGCAGTGGTGTCCCATGAGAGTAGTTACAAACCTTGCTGCGTGGTTCAACATGGTTCTCGCTTCATTTCTGCAGTCCTCTGCCCGTGATACATGGAACACTGATGGAACACTGGTTCCATTGCTGAAAAGACACTGTTTCAATTCATCAATGAAAGTTTTCTCCTCTTCGCCCCGCTCCTCTGGTGGCGTGGTTTCAACACAATCTCCTATAGGTCCTACAGAGTATCAACATGGAGAAACTGCGTTGCACTGCGTCGCACCCTGTAGAGGGTGGCAAACTGAAGGACGTAAACATAGTAAACCGAGTTGAAAGATGCTGTGTGCAAATCTTTCTGCTGATCGTAAACTGGTAATGGGAGGAAACATTGGACGCGATAGACGGATATAGACGGTGGATCGGAGTTGCCCTGATTTCTCAATGTGCGTTTTTCAGCGCTCCCCTGGTGTTCGAAGGTCTTCGAGCCAAATCCTTGGCTATTCTGAGCACTGGATGGGGACGCAGCCATGCACATCTAAATCTGAACTCGCACAACTGTGGAATTAAAGCACCTCGGCATGAAAAAACCTTTAGAACATTTTAGAACCTTATAAAAGTCATGAGAGAATTCTCAATGGATGCACATCTGGAATCATCTGGGCACTGTCAGTTTCTCAGCCACGTACGTTCGAATCTTGCCACTGGCCTGCAGAACTCCCACGTGCCACGCACACACAAACACACAAACACCGCACACACACACACACTCACACACACACACTTGCTCAGAACTGTCATCGCGAATTCTGTTGCGGAGCACGTGTAAAAACACTTCCATTACACCTGACAGGAATGGGTCGGTGAAGAGACCCGAGAAAGGTTACGGCGCTATCATCGCCAAAGCCAATGTTGTTGCCAAAAATGGAAAACGTTGGAGAATTCCCAAACGATCGTCACGGTCGGTTCTGGGCTTAGCCGGTTGCCATTCACGATGACATGAAGACTGCAAAAATGGAATTGAAAAGCAGGTACGTCGTACGTGACTCCAGCGTCCTAGAGTCATATCAGTCATGGATGCAGCCCTCTTCGCTGGGCAGTCAGCTGCAAACATGAGATTGCCGCAAATCTAAACCCAAACCTAAAACAGAATACCGGAATTCCAACAGGTTAGAAGTTTTACATCTCTTCAGGTGGTTCACACACGCACGCCCCGCTGCCACGGGGCTTTTTTTGGGAGATGCACAGCTGGACACGGATCAAAATGATCGAAATGCCAATTCAGCGCAAATGATGGCCTTCAAGGAGGAAAAAGGCATGATCTATGTGCTGTTGTCATCGGGAATTTCAGAAGACGCTGCACGATCTTGGGCAAGAACGTTCGCCAGGATTGCCAGGTGTGCTGCCAGGTGGGCGAAACCATCATGGTTCAGAGACTCAGAACTCAAAGGTGACAGGTCTGGCGAGACCGGTGATGCCGTGTTCAAGGCCGATAAAATGGACTCGTTGCCTGCAGGGTCCTGGGACAAAATACTGTGTAATAGCCAGGCAAGCTGAGTGATGAGGATTGCAGGATTTGACTGGGAAGGCAAAGGGGTCACTTCCGTTGGTTCAGCCCCATCATCAGGATTGTAATCATGGTATGGATGGGAATCTTCAGGATAACCGCGCCAATAATTGGCCAACTAGGCGGCTTGGTCCCAGCTGTCCAGTTGATTTCCCTGTCAATCTCGCACATGGCCCGCGATTCCACTGAAGAAGTAATCCAAAGACCTGCCACGAGAATGACCCGACGAGTCAAGCTCTTCCACCACCAAGTCTGCGGGCCCATTGTGCCATACTCATAGATCTTGAAGGTGTGGGTATGGACGATTCTTTGGCGCCACTGAGACGGTGGGAGAGGGGCAAAGTCTGGAAATTTGGTGTGGAGGAGCTAGAGGAGAGCGGCATAGGGATTGGTACCGAATGACTGGTATATCCGGAAGCCGGGTGAGGGTGAGTGGGGCCCGTGATCAGGGTCATAGGCACATCCGTCTCGTGCTCCGAAGCCATGCGAAGATCCCGCGGGGAAGCTAGACTGGCGGTGGCGGAATCACGTTGTGTCATATTTGAGAGCTGGAAAAAAAGCAGAACTTGAAATTACCTGGAGACAAACCAAACAACAGCACGGCAACAAGAAAAATTAGAAAGGAAATTGAAGGAGGACATGAGTGCTCGGAATTTAAAGCCTGTCAAACATTCCATATGGTAAATATCCAGCGGGAAGGGCTCTATGGCAAGATAGGGCGCATGATGCACAGCTCGTTGAAATCAGCGAAAGGTCTGGGAGGAAACAAATTGCCCGTGTCCTGATGTTGACACCATTGAGGTCGATGCATATGAAGTAAGTGACAGAGGTTGGTGTTGCGCAGGACGAAAGTGTCACCCGAGCTATCGTGCCATCGAAGATCCAACTTGTCAGGGTCGATCTGAACATCCCAGGTTACCGAGATGTGGTCACTAACATTGGAGATGAAATCTTCCAGCGTCACACGAAGAAGCTTGGACACAGGGATGAGCCTGGAAAACGTAAAAAGAGCTGTTTCCCCCGTTCCAGGACCAGTCAGTACAGCAAGAAGATTACAGCGAGTCACCTGAATGGCAAAGTTCTTCTGCAACATGACGTACGTCACTGAAGTCAATGATGACCAAAACGCGTCGAAGTCGTCCAATCGTAGGGGTGGTATCCGGAACCGAAGGCATGCCAGAGAAGTCATCATGGGCAGAATTGTGAAGAGCACGACGGGTACGAGATCGGGAGCGAGCCATAGCCGATAGAGGGGGGAAGTGCGAAGTGAGGAAAATGCCCTAAGAGCCAACAGTCACAGAGTGGTAAATGCACAAAAACAGGAGAGCAGAGTCAAAAAGGAGGGAAACACATGAAACTGAAGCGTGGAGCAGCAGAAGGCTTTTCCGATAGGTAAAAAATCTAGTCTCGGCATTATTGTCGGCACGAGTCAACAAATCAGGTCTGGTGTTTTTCAACCATTGCCAACGAGCTTTGCATGAGCCGGCAGTGCGACGCATGCGTTGACCAATCGTCTTCCATGAAGGGCGAGATCGGGTGTCGAGCTTGTGGCCGATGAATTCATTGTCATCTATGTTGATCACAGGATGTGGCACAGGTGGTTCATGATCCGGTTCACGAAGAGGGCCAATAGGGTCAGCAGGGGTAGGAGCTGGAGCAGTTGCCGAGGTTGAAGAACGATTAATAGGAAGACCATGGTCTGTAGCAGAATCATCGTGTTCTTCTGCAGAGCCAACAGCGTGACCAGAGGAGTCCCTGTCCCAGTGGGTACACTTTCTGGAGGAGGAGGGACACAACGTCTTGAGCTTTTCTTTGGACGGGCTTCCGGATTTGGTACTGCTGGAGTCAGGGTCGGTGGGTTCGAGGTTGGCACCACGGACGAAGAGGAGCGGTTTTGAAGCCTTTCCACAAAGATAGTGGTGTCATGGCGTTTTGAGCGTGGATTCTCAAGGATGGCAGGTGTGCTTAGAGGACTGACCATAGGATGCAGATGAGTGGTTACATCTCTGAAGGGTCGTCTCCGAGTTGTTGGCGTAATTCTGCCAACCGACTTCGGAAGCGAGTGATTTTGTGCTGGGAATCTGGGTCGATGGAACAAAGTGGAAGCCATCCTTGAACGTGCTCTGCAATGAGCTGTGCCGCAAATTTGGTGTTTGAGGTTTTGTCCAATGTCTTTCCATCCTGTCTGGCCCTGACCTGGGAATCCTGGGAGACGCGGTCGAAGGTCGATCCCTCTATTCCTCAACTGAAAGAAGAATTCCGCCGCAAACACCACGGCTGCGATATCCCCCGTAGGGATGAGATACAACCCTCTCCCATGGGCTAGTTTTCGAAGCCAATGATTGTTGGCCTGTTGGTGGAGCTGCCACTGGTAGAGCAAGGGGATCACAACCTTCAATGTCTAGCTTTTGAGTGAAGGCTGAAGACTTGATCACGGGAGAGGTCAAGCCGTTGACCTTCTGGTTGTCATAGTGTTCTCGGTCACCCTGCCAATTTTCGTCCAGGTCAAACCCATAAACTCTGGGAGCTTCTGTTGTGCCAGAGTTGGAAGGAGAGCGACGAGTGGTGCCTGTTGATTTGGATTGAGATGCTGAAATGGGACCGGGCTGAGAAGGTGAGCAAGCTTGCGTCGGAGGACACAGTGAGGTTTGAGAGGCAGGGAACATGGGTGGTGGAGGCATGGACGGTGGAGTTGGTGGAAACGGTTGAGGCATAGTCTAGCTCAATTACGTTCTGAGGCCTTGGCATTGATAAGGACCGGACTGCGGAGCCCATGGGGCCACACCATCTGGGAAAGCAAGGCAATGCCTGTCGTTGCCCTGGTTGTTCTTGTCGATTGCGAGAAGGCAACGGCGAGCGAGAGCGGTCAGAGTCGGCTGTGGTTTCAACACCCGGAGACCCGAGAAAGGTTACGGAGCTATCATCGCCAAAGCCAGTGCTGTTGCCAGAGTGAAAATGTTGGAGAATTCCCAAATGATCGTCATGCCGGTTCTGGGCTTAGCCGGTTGCCATTCACGATGAAATGAAGACTGCAAAAATGGAATTGAAAAAGCAGGTACGTGACTCCAGCGTCCCAGAGTCATATCAGTCATGAATGCAGCCCTCTTCGTTGGGCAATCAGCTGCAAACATGAGATTGCCCACCTGCAAATCTGAAATGCAATGAAATGAAATCAAAACCTAAAACAGAATACCGGAATTCCAACAGGTTAGAATTTTTCTATCTCTTCGAATATTTCAAATGGTTCGCACACAGACACACACTTGCTCAGAACAATTTTTGCGAATTCTGATGTGGAATGTATCTTACGTGTAAAAACACTCCAATTACACCTGACAGGAATGGGTCGGTGAGAAGACCTGAGAAATTTCGAAAAGGTATGCCATGTCCAGTGCTAGATGAAGGATCCCTCTAGTGACAACTGAGAAATGCAAATTGCGACATGCCGGTTCCGGGCTTAGCCGGTTGCCATTGACGATAAAATGGAATTGGAACAGTGCAGGTGCGTGCAGTTGATCAGACTGCATATCTTCTCCAAACATAAGTAGCTTCGTTGGCCACGGACTGATGAATGGAGCCGTGGCCCCCTGCAACTAAACGAGTAGAAGTTTTACATCTATTCAGATGGTTCACACACACGTTTTGCAAGACGCGAATTGTCGATCGAAACAAAGCTCTGATACGGTCAACTCGTCTCGGATCAGACGATCAAAATGCCAGAGACAAGAATTAACTGCAAGTGGTAGCAACAATCTACCTGAAATCAGAAGTCGAGGTCAGGGATGACGGGGACCTAGTCCGAGATGTCGGAGATGTCGTCATGTTCACCACATCGAGCATGTTGGGCCAAATTGGTTGCCGTAATGGCAAGATGATTCTGGGACAACTCCGATTGGAGTGGCTGAGTGGCTGAGTGGCTGAGTGACTGAGTGGCTGAGTGAGTGAATGAATGGCTGAGTGACGGAGTGGGTGAGTGGCTGAGTGGCTGAATGGCTGAGTGAGTGGCTGAGTGACTGAGTGACTCAGTGACTCAGTGACTGAGTGGCTGAGTGGCTGAGTGGCTGAGTGACTGAGTGACTGAGTGGCTGAGTGGGAGTGGGGGAGTTGCTGATGACTGAGTGGCTGGGCGGCTGACTGGCTGAGTGACTGAGTGACTGAGTGGCTGAGTGACTGAGTGACTGAGTGACTGAGTGGCTGGGTGGCTGAGTGGCTGAGTGGCTGAGTGACTGAGTGACTGAGTGGCTGAGAGGGACTGAGTGACTGAGTGACTGAGTGACTGCGTGGCTGGCTGAGTAACTGAGTGATTGAATGGCTGAGTGACTGAGTGGCTGAGTGGCTGAGTGGCTATGTGGATGAGTGACTGGGTGACTGGGTATCTGCGTGGTTGAGTGGCTGAGTGGCTGGGTGGCTGAGTGGCTGGGTGACTGAGTGGCTGGGTGGCTGAGTAACTGAGTGACTGAGTGACTGAGTGACTGAGTGGCTGGGTGACTGAGTGACTGAGTGGCTGGGTGGCTGAGTGGCTGAGTGGCTAAGTGGCTGAGTGGCTGAGTGGCTGAGGTGGCTGAGAAGGGTGAAGATTGTGGTGAGATTGTGGTGAGATTGTGGTGAGATTGTGGTGAGATTGTGGTGAGATTGACGATCTTGAGTTTTCTCGAAGGTTGTAGCTTGCTTCGAAGGTTGTCTTCATTTGTTGCAGCATCTCATCAGGATTAAATGGTACAGGAGGAGCCGGTGGACTTGGTGTGGCCACCTGCGGAATCGGTGGTTCAGGTGCAATTGGCACCGGTGTTGCTGGTGGTGTTTGCACTGAAGGTGGAGTAGTTGTCGGTTGTTGTTGGGCTTGGTGATGAGGAAGAAGTTGTTGGAGGTGATTGATGTGAGTCTGAGATTGATTGTGGAGTTGTTGGTTCAACAGCGCATTCTGCTGTTGAAGTGCCGTAATTTGTGCCTGAACCTGAGCTTGGGACTGTTTGTATGATGGATCACTTCCACAAAACTGTCCTGTAGGGGCTGGTGCGGACCAGCCGAAGTTCCACATCGACCCAGGATAGTTTGGCCAATGACCAGGGAACATGGCACAATTAGGAGAGTCAGGCGAAAATTGAAGATCACAAGTCAACAGTTAAAACATGATACATCCACACTGCATGCAAGGATCGAGATAAGGCTCAGAGGCCCCCCGTGGTCAAGTCACAACCCTATAAACGGCTGAAGTGGTCAACCCCTGAATTACGTGCACATTTGAACCGTACCAACAACCATCAAAAGAAAGAAGGACCACACCTAAAGACATGACCTGAAGCCTCACCTGATCATGTGACATGATGCAAGTTGTTGAGCACTGTATTCTCTTGAAAAGGAAACTGTTGTCGCGGCTTCAAGCTATGCAGACCACAATCTTTCAAGATCACTGAAAAAATGAGGCCACACGGCGGCCAGCTGTTTCAACGCTCACCCGACCGATGGGTGAAAGTTGAAGTAAGGCCGACTGTTTCACTTTACCTAGACGAATTACTAGTTTGAAAAATGTAATTCAGAGATCAAGTCGTTACTTCGCTCTCCTGCTTAGACAAGCATTCCCCGAGGGGTTCATGCCACCGTGACGAATCCAGCATTAATCACACACTTGCTCAGAACAATCTTTGCGAATTCTGATGTGGAATGTATCTTACGTGCAAAAACACTCCAATTACACCTGACAGGAATGGGTCGGTGAGAAGACCTGAGAAATTTCGAAAAGGTATGCCATGCCCAGTGCTAGATGAAGGATCCCTCTAGTGACAACTGAGAAATGCAAATTGCGACATGCCGGTTCTGGGCTTAGCCGGTTGCCATTGACGATAAAATGGAATTGGAACAGTGCAGGTACGTGCAGTTGATCAGACTGCATATCTTCTCCAAACATCAGTAGCTTCGTTGGCCACGGACTGATGAATGGAGCCGTGGCCCCCTGCAACTAAACGAGTAGAAGTTTTACATCTATTCAAATGGTTCACACACACACGGAGATATTATATAATTATATATATATACACAGGATATGATGCCCCCGCACACTGCAATCGAGAAACTGGAGATCCATCAATGCACACAAGACATCACATTACCAGCTTTGCAACCCAAGTTGATCCAACAGCAATGTTTCAGGGTTCAGGGTTCTTCTGGTTTTGGGCCCGGCAAGCGAACAACGCATGGCATCACTCCCTAACCATAGGATCCATAGGCTATGTGCAAGACCAGGGGATAGATGGGATAGCAATGGATAGCAAGCAAATGGAAGTGACTTGAAGGCTCAAGGATCTCAAGGCAAAGGCGATCGGCGCATCGCCTCGTAGGAACTTTGCTTTTCATTCCCTTCTGCAAGTAGCTCTTGATTTGCCTCGGCCACCGGCTCCTTCGAGGACGGAACTGCTGAAGGCTTCCACCTTGGCACCCAACCAGTTTTAACTGTTGCTTGGCAGCTGGAATACCTGTTGCTTCTTCGATGCCTCAGCCCATGCCGCAGCCACGTTGGGACTGTCTTGAAGCGTGAATGCCACCTGTTTTCGGAAGATATGCAATGAATCTGGAAGACGTGAACCCCTTGGCCATCATGCCACTGGAATCTAGTGGTAGCTTGTTGACAAAGTCTGAAATGGTCTTATTAAATCTGATTAATGTATATATTATATTATATTATATTATACTATATTATATTATATTATATTATACTATATTATATTATATTATATTATATTATATATATAGTTATTATATATATATTATATATATATTATATTTGTGTGTGCATTAGAATATATAAACTTCCAAATGTTCAAAAGATAAAACTAGTCTGAAATAGTCTGAACAGATCTGAACAGGTCAAGTCATCTCTGCGCGTCCCAACGCTCTCGCAGTAAGGCACAGGTCTCCTCTGAAGCCCACGGGACTCGTGTACGAGTGACGCCTTGGACCTTGGAAAGCGATGGAAAGCGACCATCTTAGGCCAGGCGGCCAGGCTTGATAAAACTTAATAAATCTGGACCGTCAAATACACAAAAGTTCACAAAAGAAAAAAGGAGGCGCAAGCATCATGACGCATGACGCATCTGGATGCGTGACATTGTGTGACATTGGCTTCAGACCTGTGAGAGTGTCCAATCGTTATCCAATCATTGCTTGGCGGAACAGCACCCCGCAGAAGTTGCGCCTCTTTAAACGCTCATGCTGAAGCTTTCTTGCAGCACGCTAAGCATTCAGTGCTAGAAAGAGCTCCTAAGGAGCTACTAGCCTCAAGAATTTGAAGATGAAATTTTCATCCGCGGACTGCGGATTGAAGAACCATGGCTCCGGGTTCAGCAACAAGCGTACGATTTGCCCGAAGATTGTAGACACCGCAAAAGAGCAACCAGCAAAGTAGACATAGAGCATGCTGAGCCGATAGACGAGAGACCCTGATTGACTGCACTGAGAAATGTCATAGAAGTAATCCGCGATGGTTGGGTTCCCCCAGCTGCACTGCTGAGACACTGTCGTCTCTTCAGCTGATGCATCCCCGTCGTCACCCGCATCATCGCCAGCGTCATCCCCATCATCCCCAGCATCGTCGCCATCTGCAGCGGCATCCCCATCATCAGTGCTTTCGTTCAATCTTCTAATATCAGCATCCAGCATCTGGAAGTCCAAACGGCGCCGAGCACAGACAATTTCCGCTAAGGTTCCAGAGAGGTAATCTGCTGTAACAACACCGCCCAAGGATGCCTCGCAGGTCCCTCCGCTGGTGCTGGTGCCACACTTGATACTGGACCAGGCGGTCGTGTGGAAGCAACCTTGCAGCTGTTCATTGCACACCCAAGCATTGGTGCCTTTGGACGAATCGTCCAACAAGTAGAACTCGTCTGTTCACATGGTGTTGGCGAAGTCCGCCTCAAGAATGCCACAGGCTACGCAGTGAACACCTGAAAGCACCCGGATGTCCATGCGCCCGCTGAAAGCCGCTCGACCAGCTTCAGTGTAGCAACCCAAGAGCAAAGTTGCATCAGGCTGGCAATAGACATAGTAGTACTGACAATTTCGGGCCTTGTTGTACGCACAGTTTTCACTGTATGCGATGCAGTAGCTACTGTAGGCCAGGTTGCCACGGCAGTAGCCCAAAACCATCATCAGCCATGATCCAAAAATCCGGATACCCTGCAGAAAGTGCAAGAGCCGGAATAGCCAGGGGCCTTGTTTGCAAATGCCTCCGAAGAGCATCATCAATCTGGACGCATTTTTCTTGTCAAACTGCAGCTTTTCTGCTGGCAAGTGCGTGAACTTCCCGAGGCTGTAGATTAACAGCATGCAGACCAGAAACTGCATACCATTGACGTAGAAGTTTGCATACATCATGTTGGCCACATTGAGCAAATCCCCATATTCGCATGCACTTAGGCCAAAGGCATCACCACTGCATTGAAAGGAGCTTTGGTCTGCAGTGGTTTGGGCTTTCAAATCAGTGTCATTCGTTGGTATGGAGTCACTGCCACAGGTCTCACTCAAGGTGGTGGCTGTTGCCAAAATGATCTGGTACAAGACGATAGCTGCAATCATCACAAATAAGCTTCCAATGCCCTGGGCAGTGTAAAACAGCACCCTCTTCTGCGAATTTCTTCGTCGCTTGCAACTGACCCGGAGCTTGTGCCAAAGATTGTCAACACATGACAGGAGCTTGTGCAAAGAGGAGCACACTCTTCTCGCACGATTGCGACGCCCGTCCACCTCACTCATGATGCAGCATCACAGCTCAACTTACCAGCTCATGCAGCTCGTTCATCAACGAGGCGCTGAGATCCATGCAGGGAAAGATAGAGTGAGCTGGGCTCTTGTTGGATTTGACATTCACTGCTACACTGTCGGATGCACAAACAGGTCCATACAGGCTTAGAAATCTGGGATTCTCAGCCAACAGAATAGGTATATATCTGGTTGGGACTAGTCTCGGCATGTGCTATGCTGTTTTGCTACCTTCGGAAACAGGAAACATGGACAACTCATGGCTTGATCAGTGAAACTAGCTGCGCCAAAGGCCGGCTGTTTACAACAGTCTCTTCCAGCCAAAATGGAGCTGAATTGTCTTTCAGAGTCTTTCATGTTCCTCCTTAGTTCCTTTTTAAGTCTTTTTAGTGTGATGCCGATGCCCTCCCCAAGTCACCCCAACCCCCAGGCACCGAACAATTGTCACTGAGCCTGACAGCCGCGCTGATGGAGACATGTGGATATCGCAGTCTACATGCGGAAACTCAGTATAGTATATACTTATTGCGAATCTGTATTGAAGTGTATTGAAATGTATTGAATCTATATGAAGATGTCATTGCAGAAAAACAAAGAAATGCATGTCTCATTGTGGCACATCTGGTGCTTCAAAAATGCTAGCCCACGATGGAAACCAAGAAAAACAACATAGAACATCATAGAACTATATAACAGAACAAAATAAATACAGTAACCTTTAAAGATACCAAATAAAGCTAGTCTTTTCCCAGGCAAAAAAGTCATATAAACCTTCGTAGGAAGTTTTGACAGCGAGGTTTGCCCCTTCCCAAATTTCGGCCTAGCTATGCGGAGTCAGCAGAAGCTAGAAAACGAAAGAAAAAACTAGCAGAAGCTAGGCTGTTCCAGCTGTTACAGGTTTGGGGAATTCCTAAGCCTCGTCTTCAAGCCACCCTGTTTGAAGCAGCCCCAGTAGGTGTGGGAAGAATGTCGTGTGACGTAAGCACAGCCGGCCACCTTCCACGGGAATCTCAGGCTCCTGACAAGAAAACCCGTCCCGTTGTGAAATGCAGCCGGTGCCACAAAGCCGTTGAATGTTTCTTGCCAAAACAATCGGCAATGGCATCCTGACTTCAAACACCCGAATTCCTTCCACTCTCCGACACTGTTCAAATATGTTCAAATCATCTGTTTTCATAATGGTCTCCTTGGGCTCTGCGGGTTCCGGCTCTGCTTCAACAGTATCTACTGCTGCTTCCGCAAAACCTGCAGCCCGGCGGGCACGCATCCTCTTCACCATCTGCTATAGATTGCTATAGTATATTTTTGTATAATCTCGTCACACTAAGCGACCCAACGTGCAGATCCATTTGGACGAATCAAAGGCCTGCAATGCAAAGTATGCTTACAGCATGAAATGATCGGTGGCAATCGGTACGTCAAAGGATTCAGGCCCCTGACACAACGTGTCACGACAACCGGACATGAACAACGATCAATCACTAACTCAAGGTGAAGCAACGGACAGAGCTATCTCGCAGCTTGTTTTGTCTCTAGGGACTCTAGGGACTCTAGGGACTCTAGGGGCAAATGGCTTGATCCCACCCCAAGCCTGCAGAACAAAATGCATGTTGAGCTCATGTGACAAGCATTGACAAGCTCGATCCATGACTGTACACCTCCAGATTTCCCCAATGCCTTGGACCAATAAAACCCACATCCAAGTGGCTAGCCAAAGCCTAGGCACATCGGCAATCAGATCAATCAGAGGATCATGGAGGATCTAAAGAGCTCACAAACCTACACGGCATTACACAGCAATCCTCCAAACAAGCTAGCTCATCTAGCTCATTAGCCAAGGTTTGAGTGGGGTGCTGTCAAAGAGAAACAAATCGAAACAGCCACCTCTCCTAAGGATGGTTTCCTGTAAGGCTTGTCTTGGATTGTGAGGAAAGAATCCTTTTTTTAATCCTGGACCTCTCCTTCTGTCCTCAACAGTCCTGCAATGTCTTTCCATCACTGAATGGGGAAAACCTTAGGGTTTTTTTTTGCCAAAACCATTGAAAACTCCACCACAGCATGGTTAACCGATGGCCATTTACCGCTGTCCGCCGAGCTCTTGGTGACATGATGTGATAGGATAGGTATGCAAACAGCTGAACCAAACCATGCCGAACCAGCCCAAACCATCAAATGTTTGGAAAAGTTTGGCATGTTTGGAAAAATTGGGAAACAGCCAACCTCTGCACCCTCTGCATTTGTAATTCACTTGTAAAATCTCTCAGCATCAAGCAACAATGGCACAAAGGATTAGGACCTTGGCAATGAAGGAGCGTCGGTAAGCACAAGAGCAAACGATGATGTGACAAGCGCACACTGAACGCCCAAACTATTTTCTTGTCTAAAAAAGCCTGTTTTGCCAGCCATGAACTGGGGAGATTCTCATCCAGTAAAGAATGCGTTTTTTATGGCTTCCATCCCAACAAGTTGCCCGGACAGAGCGGAGAGGGTGTCGTTTCCCCATGGCTGGCGGTGTGAGAAGAAATGCCAATCTGAAATCTGCTGCAAAAAGGTAACAAATTAGTCAAGGAATCGTATGATCACTTTGGTCGGTACTCGGTGGATTAATTATCTGATTGATGCGACGTTCTTCAGAGAGTGCCGCTACCCATTGCGGTACCTATTGAGTGAGATCAAGAGCATACTGGCGCCCTCTGACCCGAAAAAAGCTCCTCAAGAATGAGACGGTTTGCAGTGTACCCACAACGAAGGGAAACCAAAAACCGACAGCAATCCAAAACCAATCCAACAGCCATTACTACCGACTTGTTTTTCAATGTTTTTCAGAATGTTCGACATTGCTCAACCATGTAAGATCGATCGCCGATCCAGCTATTTCTCTCCTTCAGTCTCACACACGGCTCAGAGTTCGAGCCGTTGCACATCGTTGCACACTGCACGCTTCATTTGCAGCGAGATGCCAAGGCGGGGGGGTATTGTATGGTATTGTGACATGCCGTGGCCATATTTCAAAATAACGTGAAAACGAGGATTGGATTTATGGCGAAAGCAATGTGCCGTATCTGAGCAAGTAGACTTCATTCACCAGCGGAATGTAAGATTTTTGAATATGTTCCATCTTCATCCATCTTCAATGTATGGCGTTCATCGATGTTCTTGGTGCTGCACTCTGAATGACCTTCCCAGCGAAACAACCTCTGGCTATTCGCATACGGCGCTTCCTACTCCTGGCACACTCTCAAGTAGCTTCGTGAAGGCATCATGCGTCATCGTAGGAACAAGTCCGGCTCGGAGCACCACCACCTGGACCCCAGGGCCAAGGTGGCAGTGATGGGATCAACGCTTCAGGTGGCTCTTGTGGAGCTAATCGAAACTCAAGTGCTCTCCACGCCATCCAAGCCTTTGTTGCAAACATGTTTAAATATGTTTAAACAAGCAGCATCGCGCAGGGACGATTTGTTTTCGCATCGCGTTTGCGAGGGATCATTCGTCCTCCTCCTGTTCCTCATCTTCGTATTCTTCTCCGGCACCATCCACTTTTGAAAAGCCAAGACCTTACGATGGATCGGGATCGGGCTCTCCCGTACAGGAAACTACTGGACTCAACTGGTGTCCTGGTCCACACACCTGCCAGTCCTCCGAAAAAGAAGCAGGACAGCTCTATCTTTTGTGAAATCATGGCGTCACAGCTCTCTGAAGTGGCAAGACTAATTTTCACCAGCACAAGTGCTCAGAAAGGTTCAGAATGTTCGCGCACAGAATCACAAGCTGTTTGGACTTGGCACAACCACCCTGTTACATCCTTTTACATCAAATGACTGAGCAATAGTGACGCTATCAAGTTATCCTAATCTGCCAAAATCTGCCAGGGCACGCTCTCGTTTTTCCCGGGCGACACGGACACGCTTGTCGCGCCTCCGCTCCGCACCATCTGGGCGGAAGGCAGTTTTTTTCTTGCCTTCCTGGGGCCCGGGTGGGGGTGGGGGGGCGGGCATGGTCAACATACGTGGACATAATGCTGATTTTTCTACCATGTCCTACTATATTTGATGTAGCCAGGTGCGTTTCAACTGTTGAAATCGTCAAACAACCAAGTGGCCAAGATCTCTCGAACAACCTTGATGGACTTGATGGCCCCTTGCTCTTTCGCAGCCCTGGAACAGCTGCGTTATGGCTGTCATGGTCCACATGGATCCCGCGCCATGCAGAACAAGGTGGCAAGAGCTTGTTAAACTGTTACAGGGGCGAGCCGGAGCAGTATCACTTATCACTCGATCCACGAGCCCCATATTGCCCCATTGGCCCATCATCTTCATATATCTTCATATACAATCCTGTGCAAGCTGCCTCAAGAGTTTCCTGTCGACCTTGGCTTGTTTGGCAGATTGCTTCTTTCTCTTTATCTTTTCAATTGTCTTCATCACCTGTCCGGAACGCCCAGAACCGCCCAGAACCGCCCGGAACGCCAAACGGAAAATGCCTTTCAGCTGGCTTCATGCCGGGAGACAGTCTCTGCCTATTGAAATCTCCGAGATACAAACACGAATCACGAGATGCATCGGCTCGATCTGCCTTGTTTCTTTTGCCAGAGCTCGTATCCATGGCATGACTCGCTTCTTCACCTGGCCACAGCACAAGAGCGGCCGCCCAGGCCATGCCCGTGACCCAGCCGGCCCCATGGTGCCATGGCCCAGCCTTCAAGCTCTACTCTCACACTTTCTAACTTGGCTCTCACCACATCCTGCATTGCCTCCTTCATCTCTTGTCTCCTCGACTGACACATGATATACATGATGATACCGCAATGATACAATAACATCAAATAACATCAATATCCGCCGACCCCGGCCTTGGCCAAGGCAGGGGCGGCGCCTGGGACCACCGCAGGTGTGGAACTTCTCCTTCTTCGCTTTCCACGGTCAAACCCATCTCGCAGCCATCAAGCTGCCCCAAGGCCATATCGCGTAAACATTTTCCTGGCATGCTTCGTCCTCCAGTTAAAACTTCCAGGCATTTGGACATGAAAATTACATGCTTTGGGCAAGTACGTTTTCCTTAAACCCTTCACCCCCCTCCAAACCCTTACAACCCTCCAAACCCTTACAAACCTTAAAACCCTTAAAACGTTGACTTGGCATGCTTCATCCTGCAGCCAACAGCCACCGCGAGGCCACACATCAATGGCTTCTTATGGCCACTCTGGCAGCCAACAGGCACCCCAAGGGCACACATCAATGGCTTCTTATGGGTGTCCAAGTCTGCCGTTTGCCAGCCCTAAAACCCTCCAAACCCTTAAAACGCTCCAAACCCTTAAAAACCTTCAAACCCTTACAACGCTGACTTGGCATGCTTCATCCTGCAGCCAACAGCCACGCCGAGGCCACACATCAATGGCTTCTTATGGCCACCCCGACGCCACACATGAATGGCTTCTTATGGGCACCGCGAGGCCACACATCAATGGCTTCTTATGGCCACTCTGGCAGCCAACAGGCACCCCAAGGGCACACATCAATGGCTTCTTATGGGCGTCCAAGTCTGCCGTTTGCCAGCCCTAAAACCCTCCAAACCCAAACCCTTAAAACGCTCCAAACCCTTAAAAACCTTAAAACCCTTAAAACGCTGACTTGGCATGCTTCATCCTGCAGCCAACAGCCACCCGAGGCCACACATCAATGGCTTCTTATGGCCACCCCGACGCCACACATGAATGGCTTCTTATGGGCACCGCGAGGCCACACATCAATGGCTTCTTATGGCCACTCTGGCAGCCAACAGGCACCCCAAGGGCACACATCAATGGCTTCTTATGGGCGTCCAAGTCTGCCGTTTGCCAGCCCTAAAACCCTCCGAACCCTTAAAACGCTCCAAACCCTTAAAAACCTTAAAACCCTTAAAATGTTGACTTGCCATGCTTCATCCTGCAGCCAACAGCCACCGCGAGGCCACACATCAATGGCTTCTTATGGCCACTCTGGCAGCCAACAGGCACCCCAAGGGCACACATCAATGGCTTCTTGTGGGCGTCCAAGTCTGCCGTTTGCCAGCCCTAAAACCCTCCAAACCCTTAAAACGCTCCAAACCCTTAAAAACCTTAAAGCCCTTACAACGCTGACTTGGCATGCTTCATCCTGCAGCCAACAGCCACCCCGAGGCCACACATCAATGGCTTCTTATGGCCACCCCGACGCCACACATGAATGGCTTCTTATGGGCACCGCGAGGCCACACATCAATGGCTTCTTATGGCCACTCTGGCAGCCAACAGGCACCCCAAGGGCACACATCAATGGCTTCTTATGGGCGTCCAAGTCTGCCGTTTGCCAGCCCTAAAACCCTCCAAACCCTTAAAACGCTCCAAACCCTTAAAAACCTTAAAACCCTTAAAACGCTGACTTGGCATGCTTCATCCTGCAGCCAACAGCCACCGCGAGGCCACACATCAATGGCTTCTTATGGCCACTCTGGCAGCCAACAGGCACCCCAAGGGCACACATCAATGGCTTCTTATGGGTGTCCAAGTCTGCCGTTTGCCAGCCCTAAAACCCTCCAAACCCTTAAAACGCTCCAAACCCTTAAAAACCTTCAAACCCTTACAACGCTGACTTGGCATGCTTCATCCTGCAGCCAACAGCCACGCCGAGGCCACACATCAATGGCTTCTTATGGCCACCCCGACGCCACACATGAATGGCTTCTTATGGGCACCGCGAGGCCACACATCAATGGCTTCTTATGGCCACTCTGGCAGCCAACAGGCACCCCAAGGGCACACATCAATGGCTTCTTATGGGCGTCCAAGTCTGCCGTTTGCCAGCCCTAAAACCCTCCAAACCTTTAAAACCCTTAAAACGCTCCAAACCCTTAAAAACCTTAAAACCCTTAAAACGCTGACTTGGCATGCTTATCCTGCAGCCAACAGCCACCCCGAGGCCACACATCAATGGCTTCTTATGGCCACCCCGACGCTACACATGAATGGCTTCTTATGGGCACCGCGAGGCCACACATCAATGGCTTCTTATGGCCACTCTGGCAGCCAACAAGCACCCCAAGGGCACACATCAATGGCTTCTTATGGGCGTCCAAGTCTGCCGTTTGCCACCCCTAAAACCCTCCAAACCCTTAAAACCCTTAAAACGCTCCAAACCCTTAAAAACCTTAAAACCCTTAAAACGCTGAATTGGCATGCTTCATCCTGCAGCCAACAGCCACCGCGAGGCCACATATCAATGGCTTCTTATGGCCACTCTGGCAGCCAACAGGCACCCCAAGGGCACACATCAATGGCTTCTTATGGGCGTCCAAGTCTGCCGTTTGCCAGCCCTAAAACCCTCCAAACCCTTAAAACCCTTAATACCCTTAAAACGCTCCAAACCCTTAAAAACCTTTAAAACCCTTAAAACGCTGACTTGGCATGCTTATCCTGCAGCCAACAGCCACCCCGAGGCCACACATCAATGGCTTCTTATGGCCACCCCGACGCCACACATGAATGGCTTCTTATGGGCACCGCGAGGCCACACATCAATGGCTTCTTATGGCCACTCTGGCAGCCAACAGGCACCCCAAGGGCACACATCAATGGCTTCTTATGGGCGTCCAAGTCTGCCGTTTGCCAGCCCTAAAACCCTCCAAACCCTTAAAAACCTTAAAACCCTTACAACGCTGACTTGGCATGCTTCATCCTGCAGCCAACAGCCACCCCGAGGCCACACATCAATGGCTTCTTATGGCCACCCCGACGCCACACATGAATGGCTTCTTATGGGCATCGCGAGGCCACACATCAATGGCTTCTTATGGCCACTCTGGCAGCCAACAGGCACCCCAAGGGCACACATCAATGGCTTCTTATGGGCGTCCAAGTCTGCCGTTTGCCAGCCCTAAAACCCTCCAAACCCTTAAAAACCCTTAAAACGTTGACTTGGCATGCTTCATCCTGCAGCCAACAGCCACCGCGAGGCCACATATCAATGGCTTCTTATGGCCACTCTGGCAGCCAACAGGCACCCCAAGGGCACACATCAATGGCTTCTTATGGGCGTCCAAGTCTGCCGTTTGCCAGCCCTAAAACCCTCCAAACCTTTAAAACCCTTAAAACGCTCCAAACCCTTAAAAACCTTAAAACCCTTAAAACGCTGACTTGGCATGCTTATCCTGCAGCCAACAGCCACCCGAGGCCACACATCAATGGCTTCTTATGGCCACCCCGACGCCACACATGAATGGCTTCTTATGGGCACCGCGAGGCCACACATCAATGGCTTCTTATGGCCACTCTGGCAGCCAACAGGCATCCCAAGGGCACACATCAATGGCTTCTTATCCACTCTGGCAGCCAACAGGCACCCCAAGGGCACACATCAATGGCCTCTTATAGGCGTCCAAGTCTGCCGTTTGCCACCCCTAAAACCCTCCAAACCCTTAAAACCCTTAAAACGCTCCAAACCCTTAAAAACCTTAAAACCCTTAAAACGCTGAATTGGCATGCTTCATCCTGCAGCCAACAGCCACCGCGAGGCCACATATCAATGGCTTCTTATGGCCACTCTGGCAGCCAACAGGCACCCCAAGGGCACACATCAATGGCTTCTTATGGGCGTCCAAGTCTGCCGTTTGCCAGCCCTAAAACCCTCCAAATCCTTAAAACCCTTAAAACGCTCGAAACCCTTAAAAACCTTGAAACCCTTAAAACGTTGACTTGGCATGCTTCATCCTGCAGCCAACAGCCACCCCAAGGCCACACATCAATGGCTTCTTATGGCCACTCTGGCAGCCAACAGGCACCCCAAGGGCACACATCAATGGCTTTTTATGGGCGTCCAAGTCTGCCGTTTGCCAGCCCTAAAACCCTCCAGCTTGTCGTTTACCACCTTTCTCTTTCACAACGCTGTCCTTGACAGAAAACTGCTTCCCACAGACGCTTCGATGGTCTACTTGCCCTGTCTTCACGTTACTGGCCACATTCCCTTTGCAAGCGGGGCAAATGTAAACATACGCTTTCTCCTTCACAACGCCGTTCCTCACAAAAAACTGGTTCCCACAGACCGTTCGATGGTTTATTTTCCCTGTCTTGACGTCACTGGCCACATTCCCTTTGCAAACGGGGCAAATGTAAACATACGCTTTCTCCTTCACAACGCCGTCCCTCACAGAAAACTGGTTCCCACAGACCGTTCGATGGTCTATTTGCCCTGTCTTGACCTCACTGGCCACATTCCCTTTGCATGCGGGGCAAATGGAAACATACGCTTTTTCCTTCACAACGCCGTCCCTCACAGAAAACTGGTTCCCACAGACCGTTCGATGGTCTATTTGCCCTGTCTTGACCTCACTGGCCACATTCCCTTTGCATGCGGGGCAAATGTCCGCCGACCCCGGCCTTTGCCAAGGCAGGGGCGGCGCCTGGGACCACCGGAGGTGTGGAACTTGGCTCTCGGGTCGCAAGCAAGGCACACGCCATCAAGGCAACAACTCTTACAGCTACATGCCCCTGAACACCTCTGTCAGCTACATGCCCCAGCCATCTACATGCTCCTGCTGTTTGCCCGGCCTCAAACCCTCCAAACTCTCCGCAGGCCTCCAAGGCAACAACTCTTACAGCTACATGCCCCTGCCATCTGCTTTTCAGGGGGTTCAAGCCTGTCTTACAGCTACATGCCCCTGCCATCTGTTTTTCAGGAGGTTCAAGACTGCCGTTTGCCCGGCCTCAAACCCCCCAAACGCTTCCAACCCTCCCGCAGGCCTCCAAGGCAACAACTCTTACATCTATACATGCCCCTGCCATCTGTTTTTCAGGGGGTTCAAGACTGCCGTTTGCCCGGCCTCAAACCCCCCAAACGCTTCCAACCCTCCCGTGGCAACAACTCTTACAGCTATATACATGCCCCTGCCATCTGTTTTTCAGGGGGTTCAAGACTGCCGTTTGCCCGCCCTCAAACCACCCAAACGCTTCAAACGCTTCCGCAGGCCTCCAAGGCAACAACTCTTACATCTATACATGCCCCTGCCATCTGTCTTTCAGGGGGTTCAAGACTGCCGTTTGCCCGGCCTCAAACCCCCCAAACGCTTCCAACCCTCCCGCAGGCCTCCAAGGCAACAACTCTTACAGCTATATACATGCCCCTGCCATCTGTTTTTCAGGGGGTTCAAGACTGCCGTTTGCCCGCCCTCAAACCCCCAAACGCTTCCAACCCTTCCGCAGGCCTCCAAGCAGGCCTCCAAGGCAACAACTCTTACAGCTACAGCTACATGCCCCTGCCATCTGTTTTTCAGGGGGTTCAAGACTGCCGTTTGCCCGCCCTCAAACCCCCCAAACGCTTCAAACGCTTCCGCAGGCCTCCAAGCAGGCCTCCAAAGCAACAACTCTTGCAGCTACATGCCCTGCCATCTCAATCTAAAACTCTCCAACCCTCCGCAGCCTCCCAAGGAACAACTCTTACGCTACAATGCCTCCTTGCCATCCTGTTTTCAAGGGGTTCCAGACTGCCGTTTGCCCCCCTCAAACCCCTCCAAAGCGCTTCCAAACCCTTTCCTCAGGCCTCCAGCACGCCTCCAAGGCAACAACTCTTACAGCTACACTACATGCCCCTGCCATCTGTTTTTCAGGGGTTTCAAGAACTGCCGTTTGCACCCCGCCCTCAAAAACCCCCCAAACAACGCTTCAAAAACGCTTCCCCGCAGGCCTCCAATCAGGCCTCCAAGGCAACAACTCTTACATCTATACATGCCCCTGCCATCTGTCTTTCAGGGGGTTCAAGACTGCCGTTTGCCCGGCCTCAAACCCCCCAAACGCTTCCAACCCTCCCGCAGGCCTCCAATTACAGCTACATGCCCCTGCCATCTGTTTTTCAGGGGGTTCAAGACTGCCGTTCGCCGCCCTCAAACCCCCCAAACGCTTCCAACCCTCCCGCAGGCCTCCAAGGCAACAACTCTTACAGCTACATGCCCCTGCCATCTGTTTTTCATGGGGTTCAAGGCTGCCGTTTGCCTGGCCTCAAACCCCCCAAACGCTTCCAACCCTCCCGCAGGCCTCCAAGGCAACAACTCTTACAGCTATACATGCGTTTTTCAGGGGGTTCAAGACTGCCGTTTGCCCGGCCTCAAGCCCCCCAAACGCTTCCAACCCTCCCTCAGGCCTCCAAGGCAACAACTCTTACAGCTACATGCCCCTGCCATCTGTTTTTCAGGGGGTTCAAGACTGCCATTTGCTTGGCTTCGAACCCCCCAAACGCTTCCAACCCTTCCGCAGGCCTCCAAGCAGGCCTCCAAGGCAACAACTCTTACAGCTACAGCTACATGCCCCTGCCATCTGTTTTTCAGGGGGTTCAAGACTGCCGTTTGCCCGCCCTCAAACCCCCCAAACGCTTCAAACGCTTCCGCAGGCCTCCAAGCAGGCCTCCAAGCAGGCCTCCAAGGCAACAACTCTTACAGCTACATGCCCCTGCCATCTAAACGCTTCCAAACGCTTCCGCAGGCCTCCAAGGCACCAACTCTTACAGCTACATGCCCCTGCCATCTGTTTTTCAGGGGGTTCAAGACTGCCGTTTGCCTGCCCTCAAACCCCCCAAACGCTTCCAACCCTTCCGCAGGCCTCCAAGCAGGCCTCCAAGGCAACAACTCTTACAGCTACAGCTACAAGCCCCTGCCATCTGTTTTTCAGGGGGTTCAAGACTGCCGTTTGCCCGCCCTCAAACCCCCCAAACGCTTCAAACGCTTCCGCAGGCCTCCAAGCAGGCCTCCAAGCAGGCCTCCAAGGCAACAACTCTTACAGCTACATGCCCCTGCCATCTGTTTTTCAGGAGGTTCAAGACTGCCGTTTGCCCGCCCTCAAACCTCCCAAACGCTTCCAACCCTCCCGCAGGCCTCCAAGGCAACAACTCTTACAGCTACATGCCCCTGCCATCTGTTTTTCAGGGGCTTCAAGACTGCCGTTTGCCCGCCCTCAAACCCTCCAAACGCTTCCAACCCTCCCGCAGGCCTCCAAGGCAACAACTCTTACAGCTACATGCCCCTGCCATCTGTTTTTCATGGGGTTCAGGACTGCCGTTTGCCTGGCCTCAAACCCCCCAAACGCTTCCAACCCTCCCGCAGGCCTCCAAGGCAACAACTCTTACAGCTATACATGCCCCTGCCATCTGTTTTTCAGGGGGTTCAAGACTGCCGTTTGCCCGGCCTCAAACCCCCCACACGCTTCCAACCCTCCCTCAGGCCTCCAAGGCAACAACTCTTACAGCTACATGCCCCTGCCATCTGTTTTTCAGGGGGTTCAAGACTGCCATTTGCGCGGCCTCAAACCCCCCAAACGCTTCCAACCCTCCCGCAGGCCTCCAAGGCAACAACTCTTACAGCTACAGCTACATGCCCCTGCCATCTGTTTTTCAGGGGGTTCAAGACTGCCGTTGCCCGCCCTCAAACCCCCCAAACGCTTCCGCAGGCCTCCAAGGCAACAACTCTTACAGCTACATGCTGCAGGCCACACTCCACACTTTGCACTCCACACTCTACACTTTACACTCTACACTTGACACTCTACACTCCACACTTTTTTTTTACTTTTTCACTCCACACTCCACACTTTACACTCAACACTCCACACTCCACACTCTATACTTTACACACTACACGTTACACTCTACACTCTTCACTCGACACTCCATGCTTTACAAGTTACACTTTACACTCCTCATCACTGCACACTTTACACTCCACACTCTACACTCTACACTTTACACTCCCCCTCGCAGCAGCTTCCACCAAGCCCTGCTGTAAGCTCTTGCTGTCCCAGCGTTGCAGCCTGCCTTTGCCTCCTTCCAGAAGATGATGCCGCCGAAGAGGTGGCAAAGGAGAGTTGCATGGCCCACAGTGACTGTGGGAACTTCGGGTGGCTTCTACATGATGGCCTATAAACTTACACTATATCTTATTTGGGCTTTTATGGAACTTGCCCTGACTATCTTCTTGCTCCCATATTTTTCTCTTAGACTCTTGGAGCCTCCCAAAGGTTGAATGCGCTGATCGATGTGGGAAGATTGCTGCAATGGTCTCTAAGCTTCGCAAAAAAAAGAATCTTGATAGCAACGTATTATTTGTCTTTCCTGAGCATAAGTGGGCGGACAGTTCAAGGATGCATCAGCCCAGAATGGCTGCCGGGCAATTTACTTGTTACTAGAAAAGACCACTGGCTGCCAGGTGCCCCTCAATATCCATCCGTCCATCCGTCCATCCATCCATCCATCCATCTATCTATCCCTCTATCTCTCTATCTCTCTACAGGACCCCCCAAATAGGGGGGGTCGGCGGCACCAGGGCGCTAGCCCATTCTATTAGGAAACAAAAATCATATAATATACTCATTCATATATAATGCAATCTAGTTTCATCATATCCTTTTGTGGCATCGGATCAGCCAAGGGTATGTCATCGCTGTCGTGGCCAACGCTGAGCATCCGACCATCGGAAGGAACTCCAATAGGTGGTGCCCACCAAGTAGCCCAGTGTCAGCACATAGACCGCCTCACAGAGATTCAGCTGTTCACTCGAGGATCCTAAAACAAAGTCTGGCTAAATGATTTCAGGTGACCCTTGAAGTAAGCACAAGAGAGGATGAAAGCGATGAAAGTCAGGTTCAATACATGAATCATGATGAATCATGGTGAATGATTATGAATCATCACAGGCATGTTCAGCATCTCAGCGCGTCCGCTTCTATGCGAATCCATCAACCCAACCTGGGTCCCCTGGGTCAATGATCCAAAGGCCCACGGCCCGTTCATATCAAAGAAGAGCATGATCTGGCGGCTCAGGATCAGGACCTCAGACCAATTGGCATCCAATTCAGCTGGTCATCTGAAACTTGCAGAGTAACATGTGGCTTCAGGCCACATGAGTATGTAGCTTTTGAATATATATATATATATTTATATGCATATATACAGACAGCAGATATATTTGTTCATGAATGGGATCTTGGAATGGGGTCTGAAAACGTTTTTTTGTCAAACCACAGGTTACTCAATCTCATACAAACTGAACCTTGTGCATAGAGGACACCCTGAATCAGGCTAATCCACGTCAAGTTGCATCAGCACAAGGCTTGTTAGGATTCAGTATTCCCATAAAGAACATGCCACGGGTCATTTCTAGCGTGTCACTACATCAAATCCTGCTGACAACCGATGGGAATCCTGCAAATGGCTTCGAAGACTCCTTGTAAGATCCAGAAAGTTTCAAAGTCTCACTACAAATTCCACCTCAGAAGAATTGTGGTAGTTTCAGAATTCCACTTCAGGTCAGTCCCACCTTGCCTCACTGCCTCACCTTGGATCCATGTCTGATTTCCCATCGATGCCTGTGGCCCCCCTGCACTGAGTGCACCAGTGGCCAGGGCAACGAGTCTCAACACGCGTGACCTCCAATGATGCCGGGGGGCTGTTTACTGAATGGTTGGGTGCTTTCGAAAACATTCGGGAACGACATATTTGAAATAATCAATTGTGTTTTTTAAGCATGTCAATCGAAACTGTTATTGTTTTAATCTTAAACTCCGGATATCAACAACCCCATGTGTACCAAATGAGCAACCTGGATCTTACAGCCCTGCTCTGATTACACGGCCGAAGCAGATTAAGATGTACACGTTCGGGGCAAAGATAGCCGGAGAGCAATCTGCTGTGTGATACAAGCCAGCATGCGCCTGAAGCGTCTATGGATCTTCGTATACTACATACTCTCTATATATAAATATGATATGTATGTTTACTGTATAATATATATGTTTACTGTATAATATATATATATATGTGTTTATATATATATGTACATATAGTACGTGTGCATATTTCTCTATGTCTCTTGTACTTGCCAAGCACTTTTCCACTACCAGGCACTCGGCTCGGGTCGGACTTGCAGGGCCATCTTTGTTCCCAATCTTCAGCGGCTGATGCTGTGCCGCCAATGCCTTGAAAACATCTCCATATAACCATATATCATATAATCATATAATATAATATATATATCATATATATATATATAAATATATCAAAATTTCTTCATGATAGGTAAGAAATTGGTCAAAACAAAACAACAGGAATCAATAGGAATCGGCACATGTGCCCGACTCTTTTGTCCTAGAACACCACGTTCATCGTGACTCGATCCATGTGGTCAGAGCTGCTGTCTGGTGGCAAGCTCTTGAGGATGCCTGAGGACTATCCACCTCTGCGCACCACCACTGCCTGGATCATTGCCATGCTTTGGTGGCTACTACATGGAAGCCACAGGCCCATCATGGCCCATCCCTCGTTGAGTTGTCACTTTTTCACTTTTCTTGCACCATGACTGCCACCTACACTCGAAAGAAGAGAGCTGATCAAACAATATCAAACATGTCTGGTTGGTGGTTTCAACCCCTCTGAAAAATATTAGTCAATGGGAAGGACTATCCCATATATTATGGAAGATAAAAAATGTTTGAAAGCACCATCCAGATGTGTTGTCCAATCAACTGACGTTTCTGACGTTTCTGTCCCAGTCATATGAATATCTCAGCAGCGCACTTGAAGGCACTACCGAGCGACTTTGTTGGGAGCGACTGCACTTATGGAGGCCATGATGACTACCGTCCAGTCTGAGTCTTGTGGTTCTAATTACGTTGGATTCGAAAATCAACCCTATTCCTAAGTACAGGAATGCCTTGTCCAAATTGAACCCTACTCATTTTACCCGGTTTTATCCTCTGGCTTGCACGGTCAAACCTTCTGATTGTTTAGCAAATATGGAGCGACCTGGTGTTAAAATGCAGTAATATGCAACATACGTTTTCAATGCTCGCTTCCAGAAGGGTCAACTTGAGTGTTTATGGTCTTGGGCCGTCGTTTGTGGCTACCAGCTACCAACGGATGTGCATGCCTTGGAATTGTCTCACAAACCAATACAGTTCAAGTCTGTACAAAAGTCTTCAACGCACCCTGCAGGGTTCTCATCGCATCAGAAAAGATGCCGGCACCAACGTTTCAAGCCGAGTCAAATCAGACTGGACAAGAGGCTCGTGGTGACCCTGTAAAGCGCGCTGAACCGTAAAAAGCCAAGCTCGGCATTGCAAGAAGTCCAAACAAAAGGGCAACTTGGCTCAACTCATTTCAACCACATATATGTGTATGATTGTGCATGTAGAGATATTGAATATAAATGGAGTTTTTTCAGAGCAGTATCTAAGGTGGCAAAGAGCTTCCCTGTACTTATCTCTACTCTGTTCTATGACATGATTTGAATGCTGCCATACCGACCTTGGAGTGGCTTATTATGCACATGTTGAGTTGAGGCCTCAATTATGACACTAGTCGCTGTCAATACATTGACATGACTTTGCCAGTCTTGTAGAGGATTGCACAAAGAAAATTGAAACTACACAACGCACATGTGAACCACATGTTTTGTACTGTCTGTACAGTTACAACAAGAATTCTGTTGAATGGACGTAAATGTTGTTTTGCTAGCAAAGTGCAAGCCGGGCTGTTCGAGTGAACAAGAACCATGCAGAGCTTGGCCATGCGAAAGGGGTGCATGCATCTGCCACTTGCACATCGAAGAACATAAACGACCTGACAGAATATCTACCATCTGGTTATTTGTTACATAGCCATAGAAAATCACCATGCTATTAATAGGTAAACCATCTATTTCTATGGGTCATCTAT
Source organism: Cladocopium goreaui (assembly GCA_947184155.2). Taxonomy (NCBI): domain Eukaryota; class Dinophyceae; order Suessiales; family Symbiodiniaceae; genus Cladocopium; species Cladocopium goreaui. The sequence goes on along the minus strand of CAMXCT020005001.1, from coordinate 541,889 downwards.
ACCATGGCTATGTTAAGTAACCAGAGGGTATTATATACCATAAATGGCTGGGAAGATGCGAGCGCACATCTCATCAAATTCACAATGGCACGCCTTTTTTTCAAAAGCTCCACGCTGATTGCGAGAGTTTCTGGCCAGTCGGCCAAACGACTAACAAAAGCTACGCCAGGTACGGTGGATGTGCCGGTGGATGTTTAGGACAAGAAATCTCTGTCCGACTGTCATAATAGCTTTCAACTGCAAAATTGTAAGTTTCCTTCCAAGAAACACCAACAAAATCAATGGCAAAACAGCCAAATATAGTTGAAGAATGTTGAAGACAAATTGTAGCAGCTGTCGCATCAAACTCTGCTGGTGAGGCATCCACTGTCTGAGTGATTTGATTACAGCTGTCCATAGCTGTCTCCTTTCGTAGCAAACGTTTCGAACATTCTACATCCTTTTTGTCATATCGCATTCTACCACGATACAAACTGGACAGCATCCAAATAGATTTTTATAACTCCTGAACAAAGGTGAAATAATGTATATAAAATCTAAGGGAAAATGCATGCCAGCATGGATCTGAAGTAGTTCTTGAACCCACCACATGCGATATGTTTGTCTGAAAACTGGTGAAGTAAACCCACTACTATAATTGGTTGTCACCATATTCACCCAAGAACATTGTCAAACATACGTATTTAAACACCCACAATAGTAACCATAGTAAAACACTAGCAGTGGTTGTGAAAGTTTCATCTTGATATCTGATTTGCTAAGTCCAAAACATTCCACCGTGTGCCTTCACTACTTGCTGAATCAGGCAACTTTCTGAGCCTCCATGGCTTTCGCCTCTGCCTTTGCTTTGTCCATCATATCTTTCTGGAAACCTGGGATCCCAACGACAACGACAACGACCACGACCATCGCTGTGCCATGGAAACGCCACTGAATACGATGATCAACCCCCAAATCGGAATTTGAGGTTCCAAGTTTTCAAACAACCCCAACCCCCAAAGCCCACATGGCTCTGGCTTTCCCAGAAGGTCTTCTCGGCCCATTTCCGATGCAGCCAGGCCGCGTTGGGTCATGCCAAAGTACCACACTTTGGGATATTTACCTGGGTTCAACGCCCCCACCTCCTTAAAGTGGCAGCTGTCTTTTTCACAGCCAAGATATTGAAGATGAAAACTGGACCCTGGGGCACACATCTTTTCGCAAGTTTCAGTGCCAACCATCTTTTTGAGGCACCCCGAGTTTGACACATAAATTACTGTACACCCATAGAGTCAGGTAAAAAGACATTCGATATCATTGATTCGGTAGTCTTCACTTCGAAGGGTTCTCCAAACGTTGCTTCCCTGGGCTGTTTTATCAAGTGACAATTATCAGTTCATTTTGCCAAGAAACCTTCACTCACTGTGATGTAGTGGTCGCCGTCCTGCTCAAATGACTGTGGTTCCAAACCACCCCCCCTGAATGGGTCATGTGAGTTTCAGCCTTGCCACTGGTGGCACTCACACTAGTTTGCACAAAGACTCAGGGAAAATACAAAACATGCTGCATCAACTGCAAAGTATGACAAACCAGGAAGGAGAATAGCTAGCGTCGATTGTCTGTGGCAGAAACGTGTTCATCACGCTAAGCCGCTAAATGTCAAGTCCTCACAAGGATTCTGATCCCAACACAAAAACATGCCAGAACCAAAAAGTTGTCCCACAGAAACCCATGGTTCGAGGAGGATCGAGCAGCATCGGCGCCTTGCCAAATGCAATGGCTTCACCCTGCTGCTCGTTCTTGCTGGCTACTCCACAAGGTTGCTTACTCAGGGCTTCCTGACCAAGTTGCGCGCAAGGATGCCTCCTTAAATTTATGGAATGATGTTGAATGAAAAAACTATATGGAATATATAATAATATGTATGCATATATTATGTATATGGGACATACCTGCATAATATATAATATAATATATAATATAATATAATATAATATAGTATAATATAATATAATATAAGTTAATTTAATATAATATAATATAATGTAATATAATATAATTTAATATAATGTAATATAATATAATATAATACAATATAATTTAATATAATGTAATATAATACAATTGAATATAATATAATACAATATAATTTAATATAATGTAATATAATGTAATATAATGTAATATAATATAATATAATTCAAGATAATATAATATAATATAGTATATAATATAATATAATATAATATATATAATTATAATATATATAATTATATTATAATATAATATAATATAATATATTATAATATAATATAATATATTATAATATAATATAATATTATATAATATAATATAATATTATATAATATAATATAATATTATATAATATAATAAAAATATATAAATAATATAATATCATATCATATAATATAATATATAATATCAAATAATATAATACAATATAATTTTATAATAATGCATGACATATTATGATCATTTACACATGGGGTATTGGATACGGATCTAGACTTGGGTACCAATGGACTCGCAACATTGGTCCATTTGTGTATTAAACCGTTCATTTTGGGGCGATAAGGTTGACCATGCCACATCTTTACGCAATCTACGCATGCGGGTCACAGCTTCTCCAAAGATTTCTTACTATATAATACGCACGCTCACGCTACCCTTCCAATGAAAACTGCCATATCCTTTATATGCTTGCAACAAGATTGACACATTATGACACGTTCCTTTCAACAGAACAAAGGCTAAGGATCAGGGAATGCTGGGTATCCCTGCAAAAAGCCCGATATGTCGTTGAACCATTGGCAACCATTGACAACCATTGGCACATTTTGAACGGGGCCACCTCCACACTCCACTCACATGGTCGTGGCCAGATTTGAATCTCGCCGTAGGTCCTGGTGGCTCAAGATGCAGCTGACTCTGATTCGGCTATGACTTGCTTTAAAAAAAAATAAAAATAATTGATGAACTCTCCAAAGGCAAATTCATGAGCATCACCAAAGTTGCAGTTTCTTAACCAGTCCAATTTTGGGCTAATCCGATACTCATCTGTCAAATATCAGGTCAACAAAGCTGTCTCCTTACAGCAATGAGGTTGCCACGCGGGGTGATGTCCGCACCCGTTGCCAGGACCAAATTGAGTCGTGTACTGGTTGCCTGTTGGGTGCCAAACCAAGGGAATCATATTGATGCCCATCCCTTATGATCCCCTATGCACAAGCAGGAACTCTAATGCTTCACCAACCTGAACTAAGGTAATTTTGGCGAAATTCCCCCATCCTAGGTGTGAAGTTGTTACAACTCAGATTGATCCGCAGCTCATCTCTGCCTGCCAGCTAAGCGAAGCAGATTCTCTGGGCAAATCGACGTAGAAGACATCTCCACCACCTGGGCGTGGGAGCCTATCATTTTACTCCAAGTCAAGGTATTATTGTCAAGGTTAGTATATTATGTATACGTATATAAATATCTATAATTACATTAGATCGTATATGTATTATATGCTAAGCAACATACATCATATAAATCATATTGTTATGTCAGTCTATCATGCCAGTCAAAGCAAACGTTCAACAGACACTTGGGTCGAACCTATTCAACCCCAAGAACAACTGCTTTCGTGTTAATAGGAGGTAAATTATCTGAATTGGTAGTTTCTTCGGCATCCCATGTTTGAGCACACATGTCATGCCATGTGTCAAACCTCTGTTTAGAAGTCACGCACAAAAAATGGGGTACACAGCCCCCCCAAAAAAAGGAACGATGGGGTTCTGGGGAGTTGATGTTTGTATGTTGCCTGTTCTGATTTGGCGCCAGTGTTCAAATGTCTGCTTCTATGTGTTGATGTTTGCTGTGGGGGCCTTGGGATGCTAGCTATATTTCATGATATGTCTAGGTTTCACTGGTTGTTTACTTGTTTACCTTCAATGAGGTGAGCAATTGTTGTTGTTGTTTGATGTGCTGATCGGATTGGTGGAAATTATGTCTTTTCATCTCATGAATTCGTCATTCTTATGCTCGCCATGTTCCAAAACGTCATCCCACATGAAGTCTCGGCCAGCGCGTGTTCATCAGGGGTGCTGGCTATTGGCATGTTCAAAATATCGAAATGAATCATCAAACCAGATGTTAATCTAATAATATCTAATAATCATATATCAATATATATATATCATCTACATGTTCATCATCACACCTTGAAAAACCTCTACCGTGTCACTTTCTTCCGCAGCTTGTGGCAAGTTACGCCACTGGGGGTCACTGGCCCTGTTGTCGCCCTGGAGGTGCGATTGAGGAGCTTTGGGACAATTGGAGTGTTGTGGTTTCAACCCATCCCCAAAAAAACTTGGTAAATTCGTGGAAATATATGGAAATTGTGAATTCTGATGTCGTTGACCAGCAATTTCTCTAGACCCAGGCCATCGAGATGTAAAATGTAGTTAGGAAATGCTAGGACAATCAAGAAATGAAAGGAGTTGGAACTTATACGGCTGTATGTACTGGTAGCTCTAAGTATCTTTATGTATCTTTACATGTATCTTTATTATAAGTTATAGCTCAACATTTGGATATGAGTCCTTTATCTTGGACAGAAACAGCAAAGATGACCAAGTCCTATACGGTTCCTGGACTTGGAATTTGGGGATGGTTTATACTACTTATTTCTATATATGAGGTCCCATCAAAATCCTTTACATCTCAGTAATTATAGTAATTACTGTTATCATGGTTACGGCTTTTGGGAGAGCAAATCGCTTTCCAGTGTGTTGTGCCATTGTCGTCGCTTTTGGAGGGGGGCCCTATCGCTTTACAGTGTTTCCTGATGTTTCCTGCGCATCTGACAAAAATGCTTCTGCAATACTACAGTGGTCTTCAACCATTTTGACCCCGACTCACATCAATTTCTGGTGAAATTGTGGATGTTTTTGACCCATACCGCAGGGAGACCCAAGCCTTGGTGATGAGGTAGACTCGTCCTTCGGTCCCTGCTTTCCTGGCACCCTTGCCCTTGTCAATGAAGATGGACTCAGGAGCGAGAAACGCTCGGTGAAACAAATGATGTTTTTTGTTTGTTGATTTTGCAGGCTTATCATCGCTTATATATCGCTCATCGACACTAAACTTAGCTAAATCTGTAGCAACAGAGCTACAATAAATTTTGCTTCCGATGCCATTCAACCGAGACCAGAGATTTGGCTTGGCGAGTCTGGAGAATACTTCAACTAGATTCTAGATGATAACTGGTAACTTTATACAAAGGTTCAGGGATGTTCAGGGCATGGCAGGCAAAAGCAATTATATAATTCTCAGTTTACAACCGGGCAGAAGACGTGCTTCCAAACAACTCAAACCTTGAAGACATTGCCACTATTCAAACTGCCATTGTTCAGTCAACTCCGCTTGCAATCACAGGCGCCTCGCAGTCGTACTTCATGTTGTTGGGATAGGTGACATCAAAACGCACAGCGCTAACCCTCGGCACCAGCGAGCCATGGATCACCGAAAACGGCTGCCCCTTTTCTATCTATCCCATATGCTCCATGTATGGTATATTTACCTACATTTGGGTGATTTATGGGGTAAATGTTGGTAAATATTCCATACGTGGAGCATATGGGTATGGGGTGAAAGTGTCCGATTCTCTCCTTGCCACAAATCTTCGATCGAACTGATCGAATGTCAGCTGTTTAAGCTCTTCCAACGTCAGCATGTCTTTACTGCAACATGGATAGGAATTGATTCAGGTTTGCAAATCTCCTGTCAAAGGAACTGAAACGGATGCTTCACATCGCTTGACCAGCTTTTACCAGTGTTTTTTCCAGAACCAGAATTCAACAGGTCAGACATTATTAAACTAGAAATCAACATAGTCAGGAAGGCAAGTCTGCAAGATCAGGCTGCCTGATGTCATCGTTGCGGTTTCTCCCCCTCTCCACCTTTGGCTCTTCCATACGGTAGATTTGCACAGTGCCCCGCTTGCGATAATTGTCACCCACGTCCTGAGTCCGTTGATTCAAAGGCGACATTTATTATGTTTGACTTACATTCAAAAAACATCAAAAAACCGTCGCAGGTAAGTTGGATGTACTACAAAGTTCACTAGAGTTTACTACAGCTTGAAGTTTGAAGCTCACTACGCAGCTACAAAGTTCACTACATTACACAGCTATACATTAAAGATATATAGTTACGCTTGAAGCGGAATCCGTTTGCCATGCCCTATGTGTGTTCCAGGAATCTGTCTCAAACCAAGCATCGGCCACGTAGATGTAAGATTTGCCCTTCGTGGGTCCTATCGCAACAGAACCCTTGAAGCTCGAAGCAATCACCGCAAACACCAGAAGAAAACAAAGAAGAGGAAACCAACAATGGAACACAGCCTTAAGATCCCTTAAGCTTGTCCACCATTGTCCACTGCACTATCAGCACTATCATGGACATCTTGGGGACAATCTCCTGGGCCGATTGCAATATCTTCCCAATCATTGGCTCCAGCACCCGACACACGCAGACGTGCTACGTGCTGGCCGTTCTTTCGAATACCATACCTCTGTCATTGCCGCAACAGAGAAACGTCCAGGAACAGCTTGGAAGTGCTTGGAGATGCTGAGGGTGGGTCTCAAACCACAGCTCTGAATTTTGTTCAAGTCTTCAGATGTCATGATGTCACTATAATGTGGACAGTTTTGGTGCTGAAAGTTGCATGGTTCAGTCATGTTCAGCCAATAATATTCAACATGCTTTCACGGACCCACTGTTCTTGTTCATCGCAGACTCTCCCCACGAAAAGAATTACATTTCCATGCCGAAAACTCAAAAAGAAGGGCCTGAATACTAAAGCAGGGCCAATCACATTCCAAGAAACATGGTGGCAAGGCCTCATAAATAAATGAATCGATTGACAAAGTGAGTCTCTCAAAATGAGAAAACAATAATAATTGATATTATGAAGATGCAGACTTTGAAGCTAATCCGTAAACATCACATGATATCAATTGTCACCACCTCAGCAGCGATCCAAGTGATCCAATTCCACCGAGAGACAAAACGGGACCTGCACCAGAGTCGTTGTTCACCTCCAGCGGTTGCTGATGGGTGCCCATGCCATTCATCTGATGTGTTTTCTTCTAGAAATCATTCATTTTCCCAAAATAATGATGCAGAAACAAGTCATTTCAGATGTATGAATACTGTATATAGGTGAAGGTCCGTCAAACTCGTCAAACTCCATCGAGCCACCCAATAGAGGTCGTCGTTCAGTTTGCTCGCTGCAAGACCGGAGCACTCATCCACCTGCGATGTAGAGACCTGCAGGACGTTACGGGATCCTGTTCTGTGCCACCAAAGACAGGGATTAGATGGTCGAGAACATGTATAAACAATTTATGAACACATCTTCGACATCAAATCATCATAAATCACCCCAGAAGTTGGGGCTCAACATGTCTCAACATTCTCAACACATCCAATCGATCTCAGGCTCAAGCACTGCCATGGCTGACGCCTTCCTTGGATCAAAGGATGCAAAGCCACAAAGCAGCGCATTCAATCAGTTCAGAATTTCCAGTGCCTTTTCTTTTCAGCACATTTTTTCAGCACATTTTTTCAGCACATGTTTTCAGCATAAAATTCACACCTTTGAAGCCGCTGGGAATCTGATCCCCTGACTCCACCAAGGCTCTAGGGTATCTGGGCAGACGGGAGTTTTTTGAGCGCCCGCAGCTCCAAGCTCAGCCAGCTCAGCCAGCTTGCTGCGAATGTGGGCCCTTGGTGACCCATGGGCTCCGGGAGTCAGGACGATTCACGAGTTTATATGAGTCTATAAGTGGTGCATGATGCTTCTACTGTGAAGCTGTTGAAGCTCTGAAGATCTTTGATCTTGAGAAACATGCCATAGAGCTTAAACTGTTGGGGTCCGTGGAAACTAGTAAGAGTTTGATCAAGACATGATTGTTTGAGCATGTTTGAGTTGCACAGGGAATCAGCTGATGAAGACGACAACACCAATGATAACTCACTACTTCGGCATGCGCTAAGGCACTTTCTCCAAGTCTAGACATTCAAAACCCTTCTCCAGCCCTTTTTCTCCGACTCCGCTGTCAAGGCACTTTGTATTCCTCTGGATGAACAATGAGCCCTCAGTCCTGCAGTCTTTCAACATCTGTCGACGGCACATGGGACATTCATTCGATGGGCCGTCCTGCTAGGACAGGTGCCTGGAAGACTGCAGGTCTCTGTTGAGGCAGCACGTGCCCAGTGACTTAGGGCCAGTACCTCGTAGAATCCACGAGTAGAGGAGCTACCCAGAAGTGGATCTAAGAATTCTGAATGGATGTTCTGATATTCTCTCTATATGATTCTATATGCATATCTGCATATCATTCTATCATGCAATATAATGCAATATGTATATATATATGTATATGATTATAGTTCAGGAATATCATGCAAAGTAATGTAATTCATATTCATAGGTCATGAATACATACATGCAAATGAAAAATGATGGAAATAAGACACCAACTTCAATGTGAAAACTATTTGTAGCCCACCATAAGCTGGCACGTAGTGACCTTGTCATGCTTCCACATACCGATCAACATGCACCAACCCCTTTGGCCACTTTGCAAAGTGCTTCAACTGAGGTCGCTGCAAGGACGCTAAGAAGCTGAAACATCATGGATCGGTTGGAACTTGAGGCACAAATCGTAAGGCTCTTGAGCCAAAACACTACGAAAGGCCAGCGGAACTGCTGAAACATGTTCCCTTTGACCCAACTTCATACCAGGTCTAGCGAGTCTAGCTGAGTCTGTCTACTTCTTTATCTTCTGGCTGAAACACCGACCCGCTGACGCGGTAGCTTCCAGCGCCTCAAGATGGACAGCCACAACACCACCAACTTGTGCCAGGCAGTGCGCAGCACCGGCAACTGGCAAAGCCTCAGTTCACACGGAAACTGCGGGGCACCGGGCCCTCCCGGCCCTCCCAGGCTCTCTCGGGCTCCCGTGCCATCGTAAAGGGCCCCAGGTCCAAAGAGTCGATGTTTCCAGAATCGAGGGAAGAAGATTCTCCTGGGAGATTGGCGAAATCAAAACCAATGGATTTCAGAATAATCAGTAGATTTTGATAATGATCATGGATTTGTTCCATGTGTTTCCCATTTAAAAAAAATGCATAGTTTCTGAAACGGATTGCAATTTCTTGGTCAATGATTTCACCAAAATTCATCCGCTAACTCTCAGGCCTTCCATGTCTGGAATCATCGCCGAGGTGCAGGTGCCATGTAGGGTTTCATCACAATTTTGTGTTCAAAATCGGGCACCTCAAGAGCCCATTGTTTATCAATTGTCAATGTTTATCATAACATTTTAATAACATATCATAACTTCCCCAGATGATTTTTCACGTCTAACAACCCCACTCCGAGCATGGAAAGAAAACGAAAGAAGGACCTTTAAAAGACCTTTAAAAGACCTTTAAAAGAAGCCGCTTTATGATGTAAATTCTGTCGCCAGTTGCCCGTCACACCTCGATATCCTCCAGCAGAAGGCATCGGTTGATGAGCTCCTCCCAGCGACAGGCAGTACGACCTCCAGACGACGGTGGAAACGACCGCAGCCACCGGTGCTTCGTCAAAAGATGTGGAAAACCCATGGGGAAACATGGGGAAGCCATCGAAAATGATCTACAAATGGTGGGCTTTCCGCATCTTAGTCTACCGGAGGGTAGATCATAATTGATCCAAAAGCCACAATCAATATGACATGCATTTAAACTCAATTAACCGGAATTGGACAAATGGATGTAAATCCAGAATAGCCCTGATGAGCTGCAGCTGGTTCCAACCACTAAATCAATTCCATCCTATGATTTGACATTAAGAAACGTATACAAAATTAATGAACATTATGTAACATTAATGATAAATGGATGTTTGTCCTCGCAATAAAAAATGGTCCGGTTGTGGGTCAATACCCATCCCCACATGGTGAAAACTCTTCCGTTCTGCTGAAGTTCTGCCTCTATTAGTTTCGTAGGTTTGCACATATACATCACAAGACCAAAGGTGTCTACCACAAGTGTGCCAAAGCCAAGGTTTATTTGATTTATGTGTACTGCATACTGTCTGTAAGGGCAGCAAACTAGAGTTCGCTGCCAAGGGAAGGTACACCCTCCATGAACTTGATGCATGGGAATCGCACGATGTCTGGTCCAAAACAAACAGCAACTTTATCCATATAGTAGAAGCACTAGGAGTAGAAGTTAGATGAAGTTAGTATGTTCAGTCTTCTTCGTATAGAGAAGGCATAAGAATCATAAGACAATATTAGTCCAAAGAGCGTCCTTCGCCACAGGTGTCGTGTCGACTTGGAACCCCCACGCGCTTCAATGGAAGCCTGACGCACTTGGCTCAGTGATTGGTCGAATCCCCACAGATCCCCACAGTGTGGTGCCGCCAAGTTATGTTTGTTGGTTTATAACCCCCATAAACTATAGATGTATGTGTCATAAACCGCTAGTTATGGAGATATTGGAGTTATAAACCAAGTTAGCTAACTATGGGGCACCACCTTGCAGTTGTTTTGTGGCGATTGGAGCAAAACTCCAATCGCATTTTTGCCCACGCCACGCCTGTCTCAGAGCTCCATGCAGCTGTGCCAAGTAGTCAACCCGAGGTGCGACGTCCTGCCGTGAAGCGAAGATCTTCTCTGGTCCCTTTACAAATTCCTAGGGATGCTGCTGGATCTCTACTGTCCCAAGTTTCCTGTGCCTTTCTGCGGTCCACAAGTACTCCTTTCATAGCCTTTGTATTGGTGGTTCTACAATGTTTTAACATGTTTTACGTGGGTATGGCAGTATGGGGTATATGGATGTACACGGTATAATTACATATAATTACCCTACAAGTAAAATCCTCTGATTTAGAATCATTTTCCTTACTAGAAATTGCCATGTGGGTGTACAAAAAACACTTTTGACAGCTCAAATCCCCAGGTTGGAAGGTGATCATCGTCCAGGATCAAGCCCAAACTCAGATTCCACAAGTCCTCGGCTTGCTCAAGTCGCCTCAGGTCTGGAAATTTGGAACACATCCTGAATATTGCCGAATCATTGAACGGAGATGGAAAATGGATGAAAATGGCGTGAAAATCTCAACAACTTCCGTATCTTCCATGGGACTTGGTAGGCCCCGCCGGGCACCTTGGAGTGCTTCCGCAAGCAGGTTGATGAGGTCGGCCCGGCACGCCGTTGGTGAGCTCAAGATGTAAAAGCTCGCATTCCTCGTAGACAGGATCAGCAGGCAGGTGAATCACTGGAACAAAGACGGCAACATCTGCTCTGAATACGTGGTGAGTCTTTTTTGGTGGATCTTCATTTTTTGTTGAGTGTTGTTTCAACCCTGCATCATATATTCGTTCATCTGCAGTTAGATCAAAATCTGGATCAAAATCTGTCACCTGGCGAGACCTTAATAGCATAGAATTTCTTACAATGATCCTCCTCAGGTTGAACTCAAAGATTGCCATGTGTGCCATGGTCAAAAGTTGGTATGTTTGGTTAATGTGAAATATTGTACTATGGCGGTCATCTCTATTATCGGGATTTCTTACAATAGGTAATATAATATATATAAGATAATATAATATTATATATATATGTAATATAATATATTTAAAAAAATGTAAAATATATAAATAATATAAATAATACATATATATATATATATATGTAATATTATGTATATTATAAGTATATTAACAATTATTAACAGCTATCAACCCCTAATAGGGAGATGCCATGGGATGACCATTCCCTTTGGCGTATACGACAGCGCGGTACCTCCATGGTGAGCTGAAGCAACGCAAAGGCACGCTCCAAGGAGGGATCCCAGAACTGAGCGCTTCTTTGCCTTGGAAAACGTGGGCCAACTGAGGAGTCATGGAACAGTCATGGAACAGTCATGGAACAGTCAGACGGAACAGTCATGGCCCAACTCATCCCGCTGGGTCATGCTGGGTCCCCAACGCAGTCTCAAGGCGAGCCTCTGCGATCGTATCCTGCGACAAACAGCATGGCTTTTCAGCTCCAGCAGAGCTCCGAAAAGTGATCGGTTTTTGCATCTCCCATGGCCTGCAGTTCATACTGCGTCCCCAGGCGAGCTTCATCCAAGGCGACCTTGCAAATGGATGCTGGTGTAAAGAACATGGATGTACAATAGAGATCAATAGAGATCAATAGAGATCAATAGAGTACACAAATTGGCTCTGAGCAATATGCCAATTTCTTGGACTGCTTGTATTTCTGTCACAGTATGTCACAGTTCCATACTTTCCAATTCAAGCCATTGAGAATATTGGGAATGAGCTATGACAGCTATGACAGCTATGACAGCTATGACAGCTATGACAGCTATGACAGCTATCAACCCACGAGTTCCCGGGCAGCACTGCAGTAGAGCCGTTTCAGCTCGAAACTCGGAGAGGCTTGCCGCCAAAACTGGCGCGGCACCTCAATGCTACAAGACTTCCATTTTTGCCTTTGGAAAGTGCTTCCAATTCATGTTCTCAAATCATATGCACAGTATGGTTTCGAATTTTCTGAAACATTCTGGAACTCATTAGAATATGTTAGACTCAACTTTGGGTTTGCACATGGAACGTGATTTGCCCTCCACAAAAACCAAGTAGCCTCCGGTAATCAAACATGACGTGCTGGAAAATCATGGAAAATCCATCAGCATCAGTATCCACCATCTGTATCATTTTATATAGATGATCATTGTTGCACCATTTATAGCCTATCACCATTTATAGATTATGATTATTGCACCATGATACACCATTTATAGATTTTACCACCATTTACAAACGTTATAGATGATCATGATTGCACCATTTATAGTATTTATCACCATTTATAGATGTTATAGATGATTTCGTAGATGATTTTAGGGACTTCCCAGCCACGTTTGAGTCTCCGGACGGCCACCAGGCCATAGGCCATCAGCAATGAGGACACCAACAAGGCCCAGGCCTCAGCCGACACCATGGCATCATGCCTAGGATGTTCCTGTACGAAGTTATGGTATAGGTAATGGTATGTATATACTAGTTACGTAATGTTATATCATATTCCTGCACTTAAGTTTTGGAATGCTTCTGTAAGCCATTCATCTTGACGATATTGCAACAGATCTTTGAGGTTCTCATCCCTTGTCAAGATGAATCAGTTGGCTTCTCGTGGCTATACACCACCAATTCAAAATGCCTTCTGCAGAGAGATTTTCCAAGACCTTACACATTCATATACACATTCAACAGTATGCAGCAGTCTTTTTGGTGAGTTTTGGAACTCACGTGTGCAAATTCCGAGATGCATTCGCCATGGCCAGACACCACGGCGCCAAGACTGAGAAGCCACCTGCCGAGGAATTGGGAATTTGAACGCATCGATTAGTCAAAAACCCTGCAACGTGTTGCAGCCACGACTTCCAAAACATCAGTTGCTTCGCCAAAAAAAGATAAAAAAAGAACACTCTTGGACATCAAGCAAAAGGAAACATCCATGTCAAAGCACTGTGCATCAGCAACCGTGGACCCTGGCCAGGGTTTTTGCTGCTGTAAGGCTCAGTTTCTCTGCTGGTAAATGATGACACTTTACCCCAACAAAATCAAACAACAAATCTCAACGCACATGTTTCGGCATAGCCGTCCAAACAGTTCCTTTTGATGCACACCAATCACCAAACCCTGGAAATTCTTGTCACTCTGATCCAAACACATCAGTAGCACCATATGAAACCACATGCGTATATTGGGTATATAAACATATATGGTATATATTATCCATATGTATATATTGTATATATGGTATATAATATAATTATATACCATTTATACCATCTATACCATACCTATATATCATATATATCATCCATGTATATGGCATATATAATATTTGATATCGGTGTAAACCCCACTCACGGAGCCAACCCAGATTCCACCTACGACCAGGCACAAGAGCAGCAAGACGGTACCGGCCACATAGAGACCACACCTAGGCTACAAACCAATGGGTTGAATTGATAAGTGGGATATGATGGGATATGATATATATATATATATATTTATTTATATTGTATATATTATATATATTGTATATTATATATATATATTATATAGTGAGTTAAAAAATGATCAAAACTCGTATTCGTCGGAATTAGAGAAGTCCTGACTTGTGGTAACATCCTCTGGATGCACGGTGGGAGTGTAAGTGCTCTAGCGTGATATTGTGAATGTGACTTTAACCCATTCAAAACATGTGTGGCTCTATGACCGCGATCTGTGATTTCTGGATTCTAAGTAGGTCATTGTGGAAATCAAAGGATCACAAACTGCCCTTCAAGCGGCTACAGGGCCATTTGATGTCATTAGCACCCCAAAATGCTATAGATTTATAATATCATAATATAGCATAACACCACAATAACTATAATATTATTATATGGTTTATGGTACTTATTGGTACTAGTACTTATAACTATAGTTAATTGGTTTATAAGCCCCAGTAACTATATAATCATATATATATATATATATCCTGACCTGTTTTTATAATAGTTGAAAAGGTGGTACTGAATGTTTAGGCATCGTTGGACAGAATGGTCACCCACCAGTATTCGCTACTGGTACGAATGGAGGCATTCTTGAAACGATCACTACAGGACTACAGGTGAATGGGGTACCCCTAGGACACTCTCTAGCATTCTGCAGGAAACTAGTGAAATAGTTGATACTGCTGGAGACGGGAGGTAAGCCCAACTAACACCCAATGGAATTAGCACAAGTTGAAGATTGTCAAAAAAGGAAGACAAACAAAGCCCCAGTAGCTGCAGACAAATTACACTACCTTTCGTTGCATGATAGTGGGACACTGCCCCAGATGAATGGAGCCCAAAGTTTAAATGAATGGGATGGTTGAAAATTGAAATGCTTTGGAAGGTCTTTTGAACTCCCTTGTCAACGCTTTTTGTGGAGACCCAGCCAGTGAGAAAAAACACACACACTAGATGAAGCTACCAGTAGCGACTGCGCTTGTGGAGTTTTGGCGTCGCTGGACCACCCTAAATCGAGCGTTCTAACAGGGAGCGGCCGTCACTCCCTGTTAGAACACTCACTACCGGTAGCGACTGCACTTGTGGAGTTTTGGAGTCGCTGGACCACCCTAAATCTTGCGTTCTTCTCAGTACAACCCCAGCGAAAACACAAGATGATCCTTGGGTCGATGATTCCGGTGGCACCCTTAGAACACTCACTACCGGTAGCGAGCGTTCTAACAGGGAGCGACCGTCACTCCCTGTTAGAACACTCACTACCGGTAGCGAGCGTTCTAGTGGAGTTTTTCCGTCGCTGGGGCACCATCAATCTTGCATTCTTCTCACTAAGATCCCGGCGAAAACACAAGATCATCCCTGGGCCGATGTTTCCCAACCCTCCCTTAGAACACTCACTACCGGTAGCGAGCGTTCTAACAGGGAGCGACCGTCACTCCCTGTTAGAGCACTATTTATCTTATTAGCACCATTTTTTTATACATTTTGAATCCCCAAATCACTACCGGTAGTGAGCGTTCTAAGGGCTCCACATTGACAGAATTCCCAATTCACTACCAGTAGTGAGCGTTCTAAGGGCTCCCCATTGACAGAATTCCCAATTCACTACCGGTAGCGAGCGTTCTAAGGGCTCCCCATTGACAAAATTCCCAATTCACTACCGGTAGCGAGCGTTCTAAAAGGGTTCCCAATTCACTACCTGTAGCGAGCGTTCTAAGGGTTTCCAATTAAGGGTTTCCAATTCACTACCGGTAGCGAGCGTTCTAAGGGTTCCCAATTCACTACCGCTAGCGAGCGTTCTAAGAGTTCCCAATTCACTACCGCTAGCGAGCGTTCTAAGGGTTCCCAATTCACTACCGGTAGCGAGCGTTCTAAGGGTTCCCAAGTCACTATCGGTAGCGAGCGTTCTAAGAGTTCCCAATTCACGACCGGTAGCGAGCGTTCTAAGGGTTTCCATTCACTACCGGTAGCGAGCGTTCTAAGGATTCTCAATTCACTATTGGTAGCGGTAGCGCGTGTTTTAAGGGACCCAATTCACTACCGCTAGCGAGCGTTCTAAGATGTTCTAAGGGTGCCCAATTCAGACCAGTAGTGAATGTTGGTGGAGTAACCGTGGTGTCCAAAGATGCAAATATACAGTACCACCTTTTCAACTATCATAAAAGCAGGACAGTATCTATATTAAGTAATATACCTTTTAAAGTGCCTTTATTGGTCACTGTTTTTTCGGTGAATCCACTGCCGTGGTGAATCCACCACATCCCTGACAGCCTAAGCTTTCCGGCCACGTGCTCCGAAGGGACATCAAGCGCCCTGCCACCGTGAAGCCGGAGGCAGCCTGGGCGGCTTGAACGGACGCCCCGAAGTCAGAAAGACACAGACACGACGCAAGAGGGGATGCCAGGGGCCAAAAAGTTTGTAAACAAACCTTGAAACAAACCTTGAACATCTTGAACTTGAAATTAAGGGCTAGAAGTTAAGACAGCGTTTCTTGGGATGGTTCTTGAACTTGAAATTAAGGGCTAGAAGTTAAGACAGCGTTTCTTGGGATGGTTTGCGTTAAATTTTCTCAAGCGGCAACAACCTTCCAGCGAACTAGCTACCCAACCGACAACCTTGGGCAGAGGAATTTGCACTGGTTTGTGTCGTGAAATGTATCAGTCAAAAAAACATTGCTTGAAAATGCCACACAGCAGGCTGTCAATGCACCTCATACTCGCTCAGTAGTGGGTAGGTCCTTGCACATGTGGAACAAATGCATCAGAAACAGGTCAATAGTTTGTGACATCCGGATAATCCAGTGCGTGCCTGATCTGGTAAAAAGAACCATCTTTTAGGACCTGTGATATCCTATGATATGCATATATACCATACATTGATGCGAGAGTGACTGCAAGTATGGCAAACATCAAAACTCCAGTGTTGAGGTCGCTACACCCAACAAAGCAGGAAACTTGCCTCAGCAGAAGCGTAATCCACAAAAAATCCACGTGTACTTAAACCGTCTCGAAATCTCCAACCAATTCACCCATGATACTAATACCGAATACCATAGTATTTTCATAGTATATCAGTATATCATAGTATCATGGATACCTCATAGATCATTCAAGACAGGTCAAGGCTGTTGATGGCTGCTATGGTGGCAGTGCAACTGGAGACCCTTGGGCCCGGACCCAATACATCATGTCCCAACTGAATGGCATCAACACCTGGCCATGTCTCAAAATTTGGAACCTCAAAATCCATCAAAATCCCATATTTTTTGTCACTGGCAACACGGCAACATTCTGGGCTATTTTGAGGGTATCCCAAAGTTCAAGACAAACTCATGAAATGCTTCTTTCTGGGGTTGCCCCCAAGAATTGAGTTGAACCCTGAGGCATCATGTGTCTTGTGTCAGAAAACACGTGAGAGTACCTTTGTAGCTGCCGAGGCTGTCAACCGTGCCTTGTCACCGCCTGAAAGCGTCTGGGAGATATCATATGGCACCTGTCATTGCGGAGACGGTTTCATCGGTTCTGGTACCCTCTGGAATCCCTCTGGAATCTCTTGAAGACATGCCTTATCCAGTCCTCAAGATCTCCTTGGAGATCTTACATAAAGCCCAATGAACGACATCGGCCCCTTTGGCCACCCTTGGCCCAAAAAAATTTGGGGCACCAGCAGAATGATGAGAAAGGACAGCGAGAAGCCGGTGAGGGATCCAAGGAAGGCGAACCATCCCACCTGCAAAGCATGGCTCAATTTGTTGTACCGATGGCACAGTTTGCTGCCAAAATATGGTCGTAATCATCCAACATCTGTCGTGCAACAGGCGTTGAATTTGAAACATAACAAGTTTGAGCTTCCAGTTTTGGGGTGATGTAGTCTCATGGATTCCGCTAGAAAGATGTTGGCAATGCTGGGATCTCAGGAATGCGGGAAAGAGTACAGTATATACATGTAGCATCATGCTTTCATATCAAAATGATGGACAAATTATACCAGTTGACAAATAAAGCCTAAGCCACTCTCTGTTGCAACATGTTCAGACCTGAGATACAGACTCGCTTGCGCAACAAATCATGGAAAGTTACACATTGCATCACTATTCCGGCATCCCACCTCCCTCTGCGTGAAGTGGTGCAGTGCCACCCAGGTCAATAGAAAGACCTGGCACTTTGTGATGTCTGCAAGACACATGACAAGCGTGACAAGGAGGGTTGCCTGAAGCTCCGCAACTGTGCGCACGAAGCAAGCAGCTTCTGAGACAACCAAAAGAATCTATTTTTGGATGTGGATGGACCGAGGAAGGATTCAAGCCAGCCCGGCAAGCATGTTGAATCACCGTCTATTACGTTCCGAAGACAGAGCCCTAAGGCTGCATTTATCCCAAGTTTCAGGTCCAAATTCAATTTCAACACATGCCTTCAAACGAAAGGAAGAGAACAATCACTGAAGAAGTCTGAACTTCATTCTGACTGCCTTAAATGCTACGTACAAGTGGTCGATTATGTCGATTTGCACCCCAGGGCACCAGCACTGCGCCCAGCACCAAAGATGCGCCACGTGGAGTTGTAACATCCATGGCCACATCCGCAAGAAATCGCAAGAATCTAGGATTTGCAGAGCCAAAAATCTGAGTTTTGATGGGTTTTTGGCTGATTTTGGCTGCTGTCACAACTTTCCGATGGCCGCTTGGGTGTTTGGTTTGATGGACATGAGCTTGGCAGTTGATGGCTTTGTAAAAATCTGGGATGGTGAAAGTAGTGGTCGTGTCACATTTTGACCAAGCTACGAGTAGGTTGGCTTGGCTCCATCTATACGTTGTGCATATCATAGCGGGAGCTGGCTAGCTTCAAGTAAAGCTCCAGGTTTGAAACTCTTTGCGCTGCCAAATTTCTTGACCAAAATTTCTGCGGGTAGCTGAAGCTTGACAAGGACGAATATCGAATACCCACATTTGCCAGCCACCCCATGAACCGGCTTGACATCGTTTGCACAAGTACAGTAGGCAGCAGCAAAGGCAATGATATGGCATGGAAAGTAATATTCCGGACCCACGCATTGCAATTCATAAGGTGTGTGAGTCTGACGGGGGATATCAGAAAGTCAGAAACAAAATCTTCAACCTTTGACTTGCCATCATCGTCATCATCTGCAACTGTGTGTTCACGTTCACCAGGTCGGATCATGTTTTTCATTGCTGGCATGGAAACCTTCAAGGTCTTTGGTAACTCCTAAGGCACAGCGGCTGAAAGTGACATCGTTTGGCAATGATCGTGCCTTGCATCCAGGAGTCTTCTCGCTACAAAATATTTCAGGGGTTGATTTGCATACTCCGAGGGGATCTACCCTGATATGTTTGTGTTCTGTATTTCCTTACACACAACTTGAGCCTTGCTGTCCTCCTCAGCTCCCTTTCACCTCTTCTTGGCTTCCTGATGCGCGCGTTGTCGGTAGCTTCTAAGAAGCACAAACCGCGCATCCATCCGCACTTCCAATTTTGTTGACCTTCCAAGCATCTGTATTCTGATTAAGATTGATTAAGTGAAGCTATGAAAAATTCATAGAAATTCATGACTTGTGGATGTCCAGTCGCCTTCTCTTTCTTCTTCTCTTCTGCCTTCCTTTCTTTTGCCTCCGCAGCTGTTGGCTGGCTGTTGGTGCACCCTTCCCGCTAGGGAGCAGAGAAGTGTCGTCCACACATCAACGATGGTAGAGAGCTTTGCGCCTTGTCTCGTGCTGTCAACTGTCTGACCACCAAGAGGATCACATAGCTGACTGCAACAACCTCAGAACTTGGCTTGAAAACGGGGCTTCTTTTGGAGTGCTATACTCTCGGCAAAGATTTATAGCTCAAACAAATGGTGGGATGGCTCAGTTGCTTCTCTAATCTAGCTAATACCAGGCTTCCCATGGTTGGAACGATATCTCGTTCAAGATTTTAGGTCCACCATGTTTCATGGGCCAAGGGTCAGGAGGGCTTTGCCAGGGGTATTGGCACTTGGCACTGATTTTTTGCAATCGTGACTTTTGCGTCTCGGGATCTATGCCTGAGCTTCATCATGCAATGGGAGCAGCTGGTGGCTCATCAGATTGATCGTTGGTTCGTCCATGGAAAAGGGCTGGTCATCCAAATGATACCACAGTATCTAAATGGGTGCAGGTACCATACTATATACTATATATTTTGGTTCGGGCACCTGCCTCTATCTGTGTTATGGCACACGTCCAATGTTGTCCTCGATGTTGTAAGTGATGTTGTGAATTTCTCGTTTTTTTTTTCCACGTAAATTTTGATGTTGTAAATTTGGCGTTTTTTTTTCTCATGTAAATTTTGATGTTGTAAATGTGGCGTTTTTTTTTCTCACGTAAATTTTGATGTTTTTAATTTGGTTTTTTTTTTCTCACGTAAATTTTGATGTTGTAAATTTGGCGTTTTTTTTCCTCACGTAAATTTTCATGTTGTAAATTTGGCGTTTTTTTTTCTCACGTAAATTTTCATGTTGTAAATTTGGCGTTTTTTTTCTCACGTAAATTTTGATGTTGTAAATTTGGCGGTTTTTTTTCGCACGCAAATTTTGATGTTGTAAATTTGGCGTTTTTGTTTTCCTCACGCAAATTTTGATGTTGTAAATTTGGCGTTTTTTCTCATGTAAATATTGATATTGTAAATTTGGCATATTTTTTCTCACGATTTCTCACGTAAATTTTGATGTTGTAAATTTGGTGTTTTTTTTCCTCACGTAAATTTTGTTGTAAATTTGGTGGTTTTTTTCCCGACGTAAATTTTGATGCTGTAAATTTGGCATTTTTGATTCATTATGATTATGAAGTTTTGATTCATTATTCTGATAAGTGATAAGTTAAGTTAAAGTATCTGTTTTTGTCAGCCCACCAGTTGAAAGGTTATTAAGTTATCAGTAAGTTATCCATGTCAATGATGATAAAATTACATGTTTAAACATTAAGTTCAAGCTAAGTTCAAAAAATATAGAAAAATACTTTTAAAAACATGGTAAATTTCCGGTACATCCGAACGGTTCAGAACGGTTCAGGCGTATCAGTTTCTGATACATCCGAACGGTTCAGAACGGTTCAGGCGTCTCCGAACTATCCCGAACCATTCCGAACTATTCCGAACTAATCCGAACTCAGGCCTCCGATACATCCGAACGGTTCAGAACGGTTCAAGCGTATCAGGTTTTTGCCTTAGATTCTAGGCTTAAAAGTGGGCAATTTTTACAACATATTATCATTTAAGTTAACAAGTTGAAGATGCATGACTTGTAAGCAAGTAAAGGTTTTAAGCTATGAGGTTTTAAGTTAGTTACAAATTATAAGAGGAAGAAAAGTTGTAAGACAAGTGATGTCAGTTGCAAGTTGTGAGTTGTAAATTGCCATAGGGCAAGGTACTTCAAGTAAAACTTCGGTGAAGAAAAACATGTCTGAAAGTAACTTAGGCTGTGACACAAGTCGTGGCAGAATGTTTTCCCAAAGAACGGGGCTGGAAGAAACTTAGGCTAAATTTCACAATCTTCTGACAAGTATATGTCACACCCAAACCCGTCTAAGGCAGGCAATCTTGTCACGTGAGCGGTCAGTGGCCCTCTGAGATCCATCCTGGGGGCAAGGATGGGGAAAACGGTGTGACACCTGAACCGTTCTGAACCGTTCGGATGCATTTCATATAGTTCGGAATAGTTCGGGATAGTTCGGGATAGTTCGGGATAGTTCGGGACTGTGTTTATATAAAGCTCTTGCCTCTATAATTTGCCCGTGTGTCATCACACATTTGCCCATTAGTTTACAGCACTAGTCACACAGTACTTCAGTGAGATCGAATTTTGCTTGGTTTCGGGGCGCGTAGAGTCGCGTTGCGTGCGTGCGTGCGTGCGTGGACGTGCGTGCGTGCGTGGACGTGCGTGCGTGCGTGCATCCTGATCGGACCTGCCTTTCTCGCAGGTGAGTCTTGTCTTGTTACCTGCCGTTACCTACCAGTTTTACTTGCCACAGCCTACCAGGATCTACCAGGTTTAAGGAAACGAATTAGTTCATCATTTATTCAGCATTATGCATTATGCAACACTTACAAGCAGGAAGTGACGATGTGACAACGCAACCATGTAGCAATGCGTGACAGTGACCCACAAGCACGGTTATCACCAAGAACGGAGCAACGAGAACAAGAACAGGAAAGCGAAGAAAAAGAAGAAGAGCAACAACAACAACAACAACGACGACGACGACGACGACGACGACGACGACGGCATAACCAACAAATGAAGGGCCAATGGAGGGACAAAAAGACAAGTTAAACACACCCACCAGCTTCAATGCCAGCTGATTTTCAAGAAACAAACAAAAACCAAAAACTGTATATAATCAGGAATCAGGATTGTGACAATACAAAAAGAATTGACCCATCTCAACATCAAAAACATCATTGCAATAACGACATGAACAAAAATGGGCGCGCATAGTAAATCATGAATCATGACTCATGACGCATACATAAATCACAGGAAACAAAAAAATACAACTCACAATGTCAGTCATGACTTGAAGCAAGAAAAGTTCGGGGTTGATAACATCAATCATGACATGAACAAGACTAAAAGTGGCGTTTACAAGATCCAAATTTATGTAAGAAAAAAGAATTTGGCGTTTATACAGCGTCAAAATGCACGTTAGGAAAAAATGCGTTTACAACGTCAAAATTTGCGTAAGACAAAAAAATCGGCGTTTACAACGTCAAAATTTACGTAAGAGAAAAAAATCGGCGTTTACAACGTCAAAATTTACGTAAGACAAAAAAAATCGGGGTTTACAACGTCAAAATTTACGTAAGACAAAAAAAATCGGTGTTTACAACGTCAAAATTTACGGCGTTTACAACGTCAAAATTTACGTAAGAGAAAAAAAATCGGCGTTTACAACGTCAAAATTTACGTAAGAACAAAAAAATCGGCGTTTACAACGTCAAAATTTACGTAAGAAAAAAAAAATTGGGGTTTACAACGTCACCGACAACGTCAACCAGAACGGTACACGTCAGCCGCGACACAAAGGGGCAATTATAGAGGCAGGTGCCCGAACCAATATATATTGTTGGTTGGTAATCCAATTTCTACCTAATATTGTATGGTTGATCGTGCTGATCTTCCGTTCACCCACTGCTACAGTAACATCCGTGGCAGTCAGATTGGAAGCGTTGGGTGAGGCTTGGTATCCAGGGCTTGCAACTTGAAGCATCAGCATTTATCACAAGTTGAGATAACAGATAACGATCTACGAGCTAATTACAAGCAAAACATCAGAGAAATGCTTGTAGCTAGTGTATTTCATTCAGCCATAAGAAGAATGATGTGGGGATAGCTCCTACAACAATTCCACAAGAACCCAACTTCATCAACTTCTGACTTCACTATGAAAAACAAAAAATGGGAGCCCCACAGCTGCAGTGTTGCAGTGCTCATCGTCGATGCCGTATTTACGGCATCCCCGGGTCGAGCTGGTCGCGCTGGTCCGCTGACTCGACCGAGGACCAGGCCCCCGACTTGATCGGTGGGCAGAGCTTGCACAATGGTGGCTGACACAATCACCATGTGAGGATTGAGATATAAGATCCATATAGATCCGTAAGATCAGATTATATGTATTCAAAATACTATAAACATCTATAAACTACATCGTTTGAATAGACTTGTGCGAGATATGTGATGTGAAGAGTTTTCAGGAATGCCTACTGTCACGTCACCATGAATGGTGTCATCTCGCAAGCTTCATGGTCCTGAAACCCAACGCAGGGGATCGTCTCGCTAAGCATGTTGCGGTCTGCGCCTCCAAAGAGATGAAAAAGTGTGGTTTCTGGGAAACCAAAAAACGGGCTATGCGGAGGTGTCGCCAGAAATCGGAGCCTCAAAAAATCTCAAAAATCCCAGGGATGAAAGATGAGGAAATCGCCATGGATGTTGCAGTCATGTTTCAAGATGTTTCAAGATGTTTCAAGCACACCCCACATCTAAGGTTGAATTCTAAGGGTCAAGTCGAGCACAGCTTCACCAACCTGTTTTTTCCAGTTTCGAGTAATGCTTCAGAAAAGATGTCCTGGGCAATGTGACAAACCTGGTTGATGATCTGCTGCGTTCCAAAACACAGGGGCGTGTCGTGGAGCTGCAGTAGTCCACAAGACCCATGGCTCATTGTAGATCCAATTTCTGAGTTATCATGAGTTATCATTTCATGCTTTGATTTTTGGGGGAAATGCGTCTCGTAACTTTGATACAATTGTTCCCCTTGTTCCATCATTTTCCATCAGATCCCACAACAGCCATCAACTTGATTTGCAACATGGCCGAGCAGGAAACTACTCGACACATCTCGACTGCTGGACCCAGTGGCAAAGGCGCTCAGCATGGCTAGAAAATGTCCATAGTTAAAAAGCAGCCCTGAGACTAAAAAGCAGCCCTAAAATGGTGCTGAATGAGCAGCTTTGAGGATGCTATATCCGCCGACCCCAGCAATCTGCAGGGGGAGCGCGCCCGAGAAAAAGCTTTTCCAGGATTCTGGGCGCTTTCCAAGAGCTTTTCTAGTGGCTTCAGAAAGCAACGTTAGGCACTAGCCTGCCTCCAAAGGCCTCGCGGCGCCCTTGCCACGCTTTCCTGGAGATTTTCTTCTGGTTTCAGAAAGCAACGTTAGGCACTAGGCTGCCCCTAAACGTCTCCCCGCGCCCTTGGCGCCCTTGGCCACCTGCCGGGCGCTTTCCTGGAGATTTTCTTCTGGTTTCAGAAAGCAACGTTAGGCACTAGGCTGCCCCTAAACGTCTCCCCGCGCCCTTGGCCACCTGCCGGGCGCTTTCCTGGAGATTTGCTTCTGGTTTCAGAAAGCAACGTTAGGCACTAGGTTGCACCGAAACGTGTCCCGGCGCCCTTGGCGGCCCAGCAGCGTGTTCTTTGGCGACCTGCCGGGCGCTTTCCTGGAGATTTTCTTCTGGTTTCAGAAAGCAACGTTAGGCACTAGGCTGCACCGAAACGTGTCCGGGCGCCCTTGGCGGCCCAGCAGCGTGTCTTTTGGCCACCTGCCGATCGCTGTCCTGGAGATTTTCTATATTTTCTTCTGGTTTCAGAAAGCAACGTTAGGCACTAGGTTGCACCGAAACATGTCCCGGCGCCCTTGGCGGCCCAGCAGCGTGTCTTTTGGCCGCCTGCCGGGCGCTTTCCTGGAGATTTTCTTCTGGTTTCAGAAAGCAACGTTAGGCACTAGGTTGCACCGAAACGTGTCCCGGGGCCCTTGGCGGTGTCAGCCGGGGTCTTGGCGGCCCAGCAGCGTTTCTTTGGCCACCTGCCGATCGCTGTCCTGGAGATTTTCTTCTGGTTTCAGAAAGCAACGTTAGGCACTAGGCTGCACCGAAACGTGTCCCGGCGCCCTTGGCGGCCCAGCAGCGTGTCTTTTGGCCACCTGCCGATCGCTGTCCTGGAGATTTTCTTCTGGTTTCAGAAAGCAACGTTAGGCACTAGGTTGCACCGAAACGTGTCCCGGCGCCCTTGGCGGCCCAGCAGCGTGTCTTTTGGCCACCTGCCGGGCGCTTTCCTGGAGATTTTCTTCTGGTTTCAGAAAGCAACGTTAGGCACTAGGTTGCACCGAAACGTGTCCCGGGGCCCTTGGCGGCCCAGCAGTGTGTCTTTTGGCCACCTGCCGATCGCTGTCCTGGAGATTTTCTTCTGGTTTCAGAAAGCAACGTTAGGCACTAGGTTGCACCGAAACGTGCACCGAAACGTGTCCCGGCGCCCTTGGCGGCCCAGCAGCGTGTCTTTTGGCCACCTGCCGGGAGCTTTCCGGGAGATTTTCTTCTGGTTTCAGAAAGCAACGTTAGGCACTAGGTTGCACCGAAACGTGTCCCGGCGCCCTTGGCGGCCCAGCAGCGTGTCTTTGGCCACCTGCCGGGCGCTTTCCTGGAGATTTTCTTCTGGTTTCAGAAAGCAACGTTAGGCACTAGGCTGCACCGAAACGTGGCACCGAAACGTGTCCCGGCGCCCTTGGCGGCCCAGCAGCGTGTCTTTTGGCCACCTGCCGGGCGCTTTCCGGGAGATTTTCTTCTGGTTTCAGAAAGCAACGTTAGGCACTAGGTTGCACCGAAACGTGTCCCGGCGCCCTTGGCGGCCCAGCAGCGTGTCTTTTGGCCACCTGCCGGGCGCTTTTCAGGAGATTTTCTTCTGGTTTCAGAAAGCAACGTTAGGCACTAGGTTGCACCGAAACGTGTCCCGGGGCCCTTGGCGGCCCAGCAGCGTGTCTTTTGGCCACCTGCCGGGCGCTTTCCTGGAGATTTTCTTCTGGTTTCAGAAAGCAACGTTAGGCACTAGGTTGCACCAAAACGTGTCCCGGCGCCCTTGGCGGCCCAGCAGCGTGTCCTTTGGCGACCTGCCGGGCGCTTTCCAGGAGACTTTCTTCTGGTTTCAGAAAGCAACGTTAGGACTAGGCTGCACCGAAACGTGTCCCGGCGCCCTTGGCGGCCCAGCAGCGTGTCTTTTGGCCACCTGCCGGGCGCTTTCCTGGAGATTTTCTTCTGGTTTCAGAAAGCAACGTTCGGCACTAGGTTGCACCGAAACGTGTCCCGGCGCCCTTGGCGGCCCAGCAGCGTGTCCTTTGGCGACCTGCCGGGCGCTTTCCAGGAGATTTCCTTGAGAAAGCGCCCGTCGGAGGCACTACAGTAGAACTGTTCAGAATGACTGACCATACTGTCTGAGTGTATCGTCGGTATACCTTTGCAGTGGATGAAGCATGCGGTTGCTGTTTGCTTGATGCTGAAAATGGTTGAGATTCTAACTAACCTGTTCTACCAATCCTACCAGCTTTGCATTGCTGCCAAAGTTCACGATTTTGGGTGGAAGTCTTGTTTGTCTTGGGCCATTCTGTCAATGAACATACTGCAGCGGTTCAATTCGAAGTCCAACTTTTGTTTCGAGTGATTGCGCCGTAACTTATATTATATTATATTCTATTATATTATATATTATATTATACTATATCAATTATCCGCCGACCCCGCTTGCAGCAGGGGGAGCGCGTCAGGGGAGGAATTACCAGCAGCAAGGGCCAAGAAGTCATTACAAGCAGCAAGGGCAAGAAGCAAGAACACAAGAAAGAAGAAGCAAGAAGCAAGAAGCAATTACAGGCAACAAGCGGCAAGAAGCAAGAAACAAGAAGCCAGGAAGCAACAAGCGGCTGGAAGACAGGTCAGAGAGCTAGTTTTCTTGTCGATTCAGAAAGCAACGTTAGGCAGGCGCCTGGAAGACAGCTCAGAGAGCTAGTTTTCTTGTAGGTTCCGAAAGCAACGTTAGGCAGTGAGAGCCGTGGCCCGCAGGCCCGGTCCGTCCCTCAGGGCCCTGCTGTTTTGGTGTGGTGAAGGCACCGTTTGTGAGGCTTTTGGCGGCAGGAAGACAGCTCAGACAGCTAGTTTTCTTGTAGGTTCTTTGATTTCAACTTTCATACAAATGGTTTGTTTAAGTCAGTTTCTGGTTTCTTTAGAGTTCATTTCATGCTTACGACACAGAGGCAGGCATGACCCTCCAGTGTCCAGGGGTCGGCGGCAGAGGGCGTAGCCCTTTAATAATTACTTATAATCATTATATAATCTACGTATAATAAATGTACTATAGCCAACTGCAATGGATGGTAGATGTCTGATCTTCCAGACATGCTGAGGCCTCCTTCGGCATGGGCATGGCGTGTTCCACGCCACACTTCGGGTGTCCACGCCACACTTCGGGTGTCACGAGAGGACTAGGGCTGCAGTCCAAAAACTTGTCAATTGGGATCATCATCCGAACTAGAATCCAAAATAAAAATACATGAGTGCAATTGAGTGCATGAATTTAGAATCGCCAACCAGCAAGTGTCACCGCATGTGATAGGATGTCACAACCTTCCAGAACGGCTTGAAAAAATGGTACTTTTTTGTGCACTGCAATCATCTGCAATCCACCGAAGAATCTAATTAATTGCAGGACAATTCCAGCTAAGCTGAGGGAATATTGCTCAGGATCTTCCGTCTCCAAGACTGCCATCAACTGCCATCCAGCGCAACGTTGTGAGTGGATATAATTTAAAAAAAAAAACGCTGGACCGGAAACCGTGCTCGTAAAAGCACAGATTCTGTAAACAATGAGCATGGCACTGTGGCGAAACGCGTTCTTTTGTTTTCAGAAACACTAAAAAAAATGGATTCCAAAATTTTGCCGTTTTCGCGTTTTACCACGATCATTTTCATCGGATCATTTTGGTGCATGGTTAAAGCAAGCCTTTTTCCTTCAGAAGATGCGCTTCAAAGCTTCTATCGTCTACTTTTGCAAATTGGCATGGAGGTTGATGTAACTCCATTGCCAAGACTTGTTACACGAGTTTGTAACATAGCATCAAGAACGTACTTGGAAGTTCTTCCGGCAAGGGACGTTAATATGCCACCCCACCCCACCCCATCCCAACAAACACGTTGATTTTACGAGCACGATTTTCGGTCCGGTAATGATCAGATCTTGCTAGCCTCTTCTCACTAGAGCCACCCCGATACCTAGTATGGCACTGGTAGTGTATGGTAGTGTATAACTACAGGACGTGGCGCCGAATTGATGCCATGCTTCTCTTAGTCTTACCAGTGCCTTTCTCTTGCATCGGAAGATCTGCATGGAATTGACCCGTGCGGCGTGTGCGCAAAGGAGGCAGAACAAGTCTGACGCCCAGCACATGCACTGAGCCATGCGCAGCTGCAAGGGGCGAGATTGTCTGCAAAAGTCGGTCTTTGGAACCTGATATGATCACTGAGGTTCAGCACAAAGAATAAGGAGAAAGAGACATGTGCAGAGAGAGGGAGAGAATCCAAATCGATCCAAAATTGTGGCAAGCCTTTCTTGAGCACCACCATCACAACGGAAATTGGGTTGAATACAGTATGTTGAAATGGATCTCTGTGATTTTTGTATGAAAGCACGATTGTTTTTCCACCTATTCAGGACCAAACTAATTATATATATACCAAAAGCAGGTGTTCTATCCGGGCATCTGCTTCATTTCAATGTTTTTCTTTTGGGACTTGCTCACATGCCAGTAGACTTATTGGTCCAGGTCAAACACTTGTCTTGTCGACCATCAAATCTTTCCGCCGTTGATCATCATCAGGTGTCACACGCCTTCTGAATTCCACTGCACCTACTCATGCACTTTCAGTTTCGCAATTCTTCAAGAAGGCGACAGAGAGATTGAAAGAAGTGCACGAGCTCCTCCGGGCAAGGAGGGACAGCGCAAACTTGTCTCCGGGCCTTCAGGATCTGTGGATTTGTTTATGAAATGTTGGGACGCTGGCAGAAAAGAACCGCAAAGTTGTCAAGAAAGGATTTTTTAGAAAAGATCCCTATAGGTTGTGACCTAAACATCCTAAACATTCCTAAACTACTTTTGACAGCTTCAGTGCATGTGAAGCTATTGTAATGCGACAATGTCATTTGACTGCCAGTCCAGTGCATCTGTGGTCTTTGCAGTTGCTCAAGCGGATTCAAAACAAAGGATATCTTTGTTATCCTTTGTTCTTGGCATAATATTGCACAACAAGATTTAACAAATGTATGCAACTCCACCAACCAGTCAAGTGGTTTCCCATCCCCACATCTCCTTTGCTCAAAGCCACTTCAGTGACGCACCGGGGTCGGGGTGTTGGGCTGTAGGTCGACAGCTGGCATCATAGCGCGAGCCTTTTGCAACACGAAGTCACCATTTTGCATTGCAACTTTCACTTGCCCAACTTGGCAGAGACAAGATATTCCCAAATTGCCATCCAATGCCATCCATATCTGACTGGGGATGACATTCCTGACCCCAGCCTCTCACACTGCAGAAACGCATCCACCATTTTCTCATGAAACGCACCCACCTTTTCTCAACTTATGACCTCGAACCCCCAAGCGCCCCAAGGAGTGGCCTGACTCTGTGTGGAGGCCACTGTCCTGAGTGGTGCAGCATGGTGCAGCTGAACTGCACCTCTGGATCTGACGATTCTGGGGTTTGCAACCCAGGAACCGGTCCGTAGAACCACTTTCCAGAGCTTCTGCTGCAACAAATGGCTTCAGATCTGGATTTCTGATACGACTCAGTCGTGGTCCACACCACTTCCTGCACCAAGGGCATTCTGGTACCGGGTAAATTGTCACAAGTTGTGCTGTCAGCTCCGGCTCAAACTTTTCAGCGGCTCAAAATTCCTAGAGTTCTGAAGAGCCAGATGTTCACTTCTAAAAATCCTTCTAAAGAGCCAGATGTTTGTCCCAGTTTTGAACAAAAATCCTTTTTAAAAAATCATCGCCCTACCTTCAAGCTCTCAACCCTTATCAATCTTATCATGGGCCCCCAACCCCCACGCGCGACATCGCGCGACATCGCGCGACCGGGCCTCAAGTTCGCTTCTAAGCCTTGAATCAGCGCATCGGCGATCACCGGCTGCTGTCCCGCCAGGAATCCCGTGGCGAAGGACTTCCGGAACCTGCGGTTGAGGGAAATCCTGTTAAGGTGCTGCTGAAGTCACATAAAAAAAAACTGTTGAGTAAATGGCAGAATCTTTGAAAAAACTATGTTGAAATATGTTGAACCCTTGACAATTGCCATTCTGCAGCTATTGGGTCACCATTTACAGTAATATACAGGAATCTAAGTGATACGCCAGTAGACAGATATAATATAATATCATGTTGTATATCAATTATTGTCAGTTTACATATTGCACATTTGCAGCCACGAATCCCACATGTCCGTTCTTTGGCTTCCACCATCACCGCTGGCCACCTGTCTGAGGTCCCAACATGTGAGCTGTTTCTGGAGATACAAAGTTCACGAAGGCATAGCCTGGGGCATCGTGGCAGATTCATGTTGTTTCAGTTAAAGAAAAAGCACCAAGCATCGCCAAGTCAACAGAAATCGACACATCTGGTGCATCATTGCAGAGTAAACAGCCATGAGTCTATGAGAATGGCTTGGAAACAGAAACTGGACAGTTTGTGAACCTCGATGCGATGCCAAGGAGCCTTTGTTCTCTGCAACGTTGAAATCTCGCGGCAAGTAGCAGAAGTCATAGAGCTTTGACAAGCCGAGTTTGTTCAATTCATTCAGCAACTCTGTTTGTGTCAAATGACTTGGCAAGTTACGGATCATCAAAGTGGTGGTTTCACCACTGCTTTTGGGCTCCGGTCGGGACCGTTGCTTGTCCTTGGATTTAGATCCCCGGCCATCCGACATGGGCGAGATGGGCGAGATGGGGCCGCCATAGCCGTCCAACTTGAAGGATGGGGCACCGATGGGCGATGATTGTGGGGAGGTAGCTGGAGCCGTCCTCGCTCCACAGGAGACCGGGGAAAATTGAGGATTGGTGGCCAGTAGCATCTCACTGTGACAATTCACAGGGTGAGGGAGGATGGGCAGTGTCACATTCCTTGGAGACAGGAGATTGGCAAAATATCAGGAGTTGTATGGAATTGTCATGCGTGGCATTTCATAGCCCTCACATTCTGCAACTGTTTCAGTGTTTGGCTTGGTGCCAACTCAATTCCCGTCACCGACCCATGAAGAAACGAGAAGAAACGACTGCTGAACGCTGAACTAAACCAAGAATTGACTGAATAGATTTGAATCCTTCTGAATAATATAGATCTACAGGATCTACAAGATGAAGAAATTAGATACGAAATCATCCGGAAACTTGGAATTGGAAACGTTGGAAACTTCAGATTCTATCAGATTCTATCAGATTCTATCACCCCATCAGGAGATCACAGGAGATCACACGAGATCCCAAAAACTGCCAAGTCATTACTGAGATTCACAGGCGCCGGCCGTAGAGACGTGGTGCACGATGCCGATGTGCTCGGTGTGTCCCCCAGGGCTGAGGCCAAATCGATGCTGGTGGGCGTGGGACCCGTCTCTGATTCACTTCGCGGGGAACCTGGCGCACAAAGGCCCTGTGTGAAACTGGAAGAAACGGAACTAAACAAAAATCTCATGAGAATACTGACCTATTACTGACATACCAGGAGACATGTGTCCATTCTGGCTTTCCCATTTCTTGTTCCCATCTCCGTTAAGGTCCACAACTTCGCTGCAACATCCTGCGACTAAGGGACCTTCCAGTGTGCTCTGGAGGCTCTGGAAGCTCTGCTCTGTGTTCTTTCGATATGTCTCAAAGTTCATGCTCATTTGCTCCTCGTCATCGGTGTCTGGCCATACTGGGATGCTTTCAGCACCAGAATCTTCAGGATCAGCAGATCCCATCTCCTGAGCACCACATGTGGTTGGGATAGTGGTGTGCTTCATGACAACCTACCAAGCTTGAGCCAGTGGCCATATAACAAATATGGATATGGATCAAAGCAATGATGAAAACTGTTTGAGAATGGGATCAGAGGGAAACATCTGAGATCAAACACCAGCATTCGGTCAAGAACGATACCGACGATACCCCGAACCACATTTGTGGCCCCAGCTTTGTCCTTTTTTTCTCCAAGTTTCAAAGGGCACATAATCTGAGAAGGTCCATGACCGAGTGCGCCGCACCGGTGATGCCTCGTCCTCATATGCGAAGGTCTTCGGAAGTGGCTTCAATCTCCGCTCCACGAAGGACATGGCGATCCAAAGATCGATCGCGAAGGGGGCGACCCAGGGGCTCCAGACACGGCCGGAGCTGCCACTAAAGCGTCTTGAGCAACTCAGGAGTGATAGATATGTCATGCTGTCATGCATGTGTCATTACCTACCACAACTGTGCATGCGTCACAGTCACTTGATACTTGAAATATCTTGAAATGCGCTGTATGTTTGCTGTGTGTAATTGCTTAAAAGGCAGCTACCAATCAGTCCAACGGGTGGGTTGACATTTGACCTCTCCGGGCCGAGATACCACCAGGATCATATACAGCAGCTGCAGGCCAACTGGGACTCGATGCACCTGGGAAATCGCCCAACTATCCCAAGTCTACTTGAAACATCTTGAAACCATCATGGTTCAGAGATGTTCAGATGTGCAAAGGCTCACTTTGTGGAGCCGATCATTTCTCTGAGGATTTCCACCTTGGAGCGGCAGCCATCTCAACATCCTCATCCCCATCCCCACCTGCACGCCCAAGATAGAGGGAGCTTCGGAGAAGCCACCCTTGTCAGCGTGCTCAAAAAGTTCTCGTTCCTTCCGCGCTGTACTGCTTGGTGCGTTGGCTTTGAAATGCCACTTTCAGATGCATCCAAATGCAAAACAACTGCTAGTTGCACTCACGCAAAGTACCAGTACCAAAACGATTCGAAAAGGACATTCTATCTTTGAGATGTTGCAATCACCAAGGCCCTTTGCACTGCATTTTCAGCGCCACAAGCGATACCACGAAACTTTGCGCGTTGCACATATTGTGCTGGTCGCTCTGGCTTTCCCACCACCTCCGGACATTTCGCCGGCCAGCAGCTTGTAGAAAACTCGACTGCTCTGTGGCAGCGTGCTGTCACATCTCAATGTTCTTTCCACGGGTACAACTTGGCACTCAGAGGTCCAACATCCAACCTCTACATTTAAATCGTTGGATTTTTGGAGGTTGGATGTCGGTCATAAACCAGGTGATGTCGGTCATTTCAATTCAAATCGCAAAAAGAAATCAATTCCGACATCCAACCCGGCCGGGTGCGGCTGGTGTTGGGCATTTGGCTTCCTGCGCTGCCAGATATCGTTGAAGTTGCAGTGTCTTTCCCTGCCGCTCCTGCAGAGCATGCAGCACGAAGAAATCCACCAACAGGCAATTTCAGAAATATTGGTGATTATATGTGATTATGATAATGATATTTAATGATGTTTAGATTGAGTTCAGTTGAGTGACTTGGACTGCTTATGAATCTGACACACCTGACGAATGATTCCCTGGCAATCAAGTAACTTCAAGTAACCAAAGTTACATTGCCACAAAAAAGGACAGAAATGATCTGCCAAAACAGAGGAAACAGGCACGATAATTACTCACTAAAGCAGTCACTAATATGGTAAATCTGTGTAATTAGCGTATTGTAGTCTATACCTAGGCCTTCCGCAGGCCGCTTTTTCAGCCCGAAGCTGTTCAGGCTGAAATTTTAGTCCGAATGGATCTTTTTCGCCTGGGGTGGTTTTTTCTGCCCGATTGTGTTTTTAGTGATTTTGATGATGTTTGGTTAAGATGCCCGCTCACACTACGTATATATTGTTGATATATTGTTGATAACAGCGTTAAAGAAGTTTACTGTTTTACATGAAAATCTCATTTCGGGTGTTTTCGCCTGTTTCGTGGCTGTTTTCGCCCGTTTCGTGGGTGTTTCCGCCCGAAAAAACTTATAAAAATTAGATACCAGCATAAAAAAACAGCGAACATCACCCACAGAGCATTTCTTTTCACCTGGATCGTCCACCAGGATCTTATCAGAATACCTCAAAATATGGATAAAATCACTTTCCGCCTGAGTTTTCAGTTTCCGCCGCAGGCTGATATTTGAGGTCAGGCTGAAATTCAGGCCCTTTGGAAGATACAGGTATACTATATGTTATATGTGTGTCGTGTGTCCATATTTGATATTATAGGCGTTTAATGGCATTGTACTTTTGACGCACACAATATCACTAGTTCATCCTATGTTTCGAAGCACTTACCTGATAGAGAGATTGAGATCATCCATGTTCCCCTTTTGTAAATAGCACAGTTAAAACATGGAAAACTGCATCAATCGCAGCAAGTCTCCTGCAGCGAAAGCTCGTGTCTGGCACACCTCAGGTCGGAAGCAAACTTGGGCAACTGGCCACAACATGGCAAACAACTGGCCATTGATGATCAAACGATCAAACGTCATGGGATAGGGAGCGAAATGTGATGAAGTGTTGATCTATCTCAAGCGGGGTCTCAGCAGTCAGAGAAAGGACTCAATGTAGTAATGTAGTAGTACTGTAATTTCCCCGAAGTGTTCTATCATGTTCTATCGAAAGTTCTCTGGAAGGGGTCCGATGAAGGGCATGAGTTGAACCTTCTAATCTTGTGAGACAGCAGAGATCGCTACGGCGCAGGCATGCCTTCAACACCTAGAGGCCACTTGATCCACATGGAGAAAACCCCAATCTGATGCCACAGACTGACCTAGACATATACCGAGACACTGAATAGACTGGGGACATCTGGGAACCTTTAAAAACTGTTTCAGGGTCGGAGAAGTACCATCCACAATGATTCAGCACAGGCACTGTCTAGTCTCGGCCGACCAGAAGCCTCCAACGATGTCCAATGTGCGAACCCTGGCACAACGAAAACGGTCAATCCAAAAATAAAGTTTCCAAGTTGCAACGGCTTCTGTGGTGACAAATGGTTGGCTGCGACATTTGGCCCGGAAGATTGGACACAATGCAACATGTTGCCCAACATGTTGTCTCTGATCAAAATTCCACATTAAATTCTAATGATCAGACACGACTTCAGAATGAATCTCCGAGTATTGAAGTCTTTCACCAAGTCTTTCACCAGCTCCCTGTTAAATATGTTCATGGATTATGACCATCCCCAATATATTGGGCAATATAGTGTAACTCATCTCGCAGCTGCTGGCCTTCCGACGGCTGCGCGCGAGCCAGCAAGTTGAACCTAGGCACCAAGCCAGGAAGCAGTGCTCACATATGTAGCTGCGCCCGTATGTACCCCATATAAGCATTTATGACACGCATACGTAGATCGGATATAATTATAATATTGGATTTACATACCTGTGACTACACATGATCTCTGCAGAAATTGCCTCTGACCTTGCACTTTCTTGATGCCTACGGTATGTTATCCACCGTTCCAGAAGAATACCTATAGTGCCTGCATGCTCAGCCCGTTGGATGGCAGAGTCAGTCTAGCTACAATTTTTCAAGGCAAACTGCGGCAAGCTACAGCCAAGTTGGAGTACTCCTCGTTGGACAAGTATACCTTCCAGAACAATGTCAGTGGACACCACAGGTGGGCTATGATCGCAAGATCACTCATTGCAAACCTGTGGCAACAACGCTCTGCCTACAGCCAGTACACTGAGAAGAGATGCAATGCAAATGACTCTGAAATCCAATTCTCATTTAATTAATTATCGTAGTTGAACTGCACTTGTTTCATACTCCTTCATCCATCTCAACCCGGGAACAGATTCACCTTTGAAAAATCAAACTCCAAATGCCGAAGCTACCGGCCTCATCCCCAAAGTTTCGTCGATGTCTCCGTTCCTCGTTTGATGCTGGCCAGCATTTAAAACGAAAAAACACCACCGAACATGAATAGCCTCAGCTACCCTCAGCAATGTAAAACAATGTTAAGAGCTCATTTTTAAACTGTGCCATGCACCCCGTTTTGGCCCTGCCATTGTGGGCAAATATGAGTGTCTACAAGACAGAGGCACTAACTCAGTGGATTGGTTGGGTTTTGTTTTCAGAAAGCCGTGTTCTGTACCATTATATAACTATAGGGGGGTCCTATAAATTGTCACCTTTGCAAATTGATATCATGTTGGCTATATTATTTGATCTCCATTTATCTCCACTGAATGTTTGTTTTCATTCCCCCATCTATGGTGAAATCATGTGAAATCACCTCATTGTTCGCTGCTTAGATATCCTTTTTTTGGTTGGTTCCATCCCTCGAGTTTATGAGGTACAGA
Organism: Cladocopium goreaui; assembly: GCA_947184155.2. Lineage (NCBI taxonomy): Eukaryota > Dinophyceae > Suessiales > Symbiodiniaceae > Cladocopium > Cladocopium goreaui. The sequence continues at coordinate 505,078 of CAMXCT020005001.1, read as the reverse complement.
TAGGTACAATGTGAAAAACCCAACTATAAATACCATCCCCAAGTCATCACCATTTTGGTGTAACCATCCCCAGTCATGGTCATGGCAGGCCTTCCCACTTCAGCACCAGGTGGCCCTGAGCACCTGCACCTCAAACTCGCTGTGACTCACTTCGCTGACCATCTCAGTGGCGGAGTTTCGGCTGACCCAAATAGTTGTGGCGGAGCTTCGGCTGTTGAAAGGGAAGATCCTCTATAAATACTGTATCATACTGTATCTATGAATGGAGTTTTTGATGTGAAAATCATCTACATATAAATGGTAGTTATTCCATTGTTGATTATCACAGGTTATATCCCAAAAATGACATTGTGCAAGGGGAACCGATGATTAACTCAATGGAAGCCATCTGGAAGTGTACATGATTGGAGGACCATACTTTTGGAGATGCCGCGTGTTCAAAAGTGCAGTTGTTGGATATGTTTTATTTCTCATCTGTCACGGAATCATGCAGAGCTGGCAAAAAGATGTTGAGTGCAAATGGGCAAAGTCAAATACAAATGGATGAGCACAAAAACTAAAAGCAACCGGGTAACCTAAAAACTCACTTTTCAACCATCAATTCGTAAACTCTAGGGGCCCACCACAGATGTTGATGCAGTCCAGCCACAAACTCTACCTTCACCACCTGGCAAGCAGCACGAATTGCCATTAAAAACATTCCAAAACTGTTATATTATATATACATGTACGTATGTATGTATGTATGTATGTATGCATGTATGTGTGTGTATGTATGCATGTATGCATGTATGCCTGTATGCCTGTATGCCTGTATGTGAGTATGTCTATATGTATGTATATCTGTATGTATATCTGTCTGTCTGTCTGTCTGTCTGTCTGTCTGTATGTATGTATGTATGTGTGTGTGTGTGCATGTATGCATGTATGCATGTATGCCTGTATGCCTGTATGTGAGTATGTTTATATGTATGTATATCTGTATGTATGTATGTATGTATGTATGTATGTATGTATGTATGTATGTATGCTAGTATGCTAGTATGTTAGTATGTTAGTATGTTAGTATGTTATATATAGAGAGATGTTTAATAGTTTCTGAGTCTTTTGAGCAGGATCTGCAGGGAGCCCAAATGTAGAGACGACACACTCCCACCTGGTCAGCAGCTGCAAAGTTGATTTGAAGTTGTGATCGGGGCAGTTGATTTGGTGCCTTCACAGCTGCACATGTGGAGACCAGTGAGCAGCAACATCCAGAGTAGCAAACTACCAAGCATGGAACCTAAGTGAGTAAGAAGAAAACACTTTCTCAGGTGACTCTTGCCCAGCTGACAATCAGTCCCCCAAAGAAAGACGCCTTTAAAGATGTGGATTTGGATTTCAAGGAGTAGTTAAAACCATAAGCCGGATGGCATCACTGCACTCTAGTGGACCCAGCATCATTTGGTGAAGCTCCTTGACTCTTCTTCGCTCATGTCTCACCCTTCTTCAGCAATAGGATAATACGGTTCAGATGTTTTTCTTTGTGATCAATAAAAAACATGGGTCATATTCTCATATGTTGGTCAGCTGTTGGTGAATAAGTATGCTTCATATTTTTTCATTGATAGACGCCCCTGTGTCATGTTGCACCCGCATGGTCATGGCTGAACTTTAGTTGGTATCCTGTGCTTGTTGATTCATCAATCCAGATGCCCCATTTTGTTCATACTCCATGAGCCAATCCCGGTCAATCCTCATGTTTTGCCGATTCATCCATCATCATAAACCATAGATAATCCATAGATAAACCATAGATAATCCATAGATAAACCATAGATAATCCATAGATAATCCATAGATAATCCATAGATAATCCATCATCATAATCCATAGATAATTCCGCCATTTCTTGATGCTTCCCCCCGTTGATCCCCCATCCTCCAAGCGCTGCAAGGCCACCAGGGTGCCAGAGCAACTGTACCTGGGCGCTTGCGAAGCTTGGTCTTTAAAGGTGTTTATATTGGTGGTTAAACCATGTATATATATCCATATATCATGTATAGTATCAAATGTGATATAACATATATATGGTGTATATTATTTTATATATATAATAATAAATATATATATATATATATGTGTCATATATATATATATTATCACATATAATATACATACACATGTAAATATATATATGGTATAATGTGGTATATGTGGTATATCATAATATATCATATCAAGTAGCTGAAATACTTTGTGTTCATGTGTGGTATATCTTGGTCTTGGTATGTCCTTGATTCATGATGTTATTCTGAAATAAGTGATAGCTGATGAAAATAGTTCACCACTGGCAGGTGGATGGATTTATGATGTTACTTCTCAACCTAGTTGACCATCGTTAAAGTGCAGCAGAAGACCCTTGTAAGAGAGACTACGCATGGACGTCGACGTTAGATTACTGTAGGGTTCCTCCATTCTCAAGCCTTGTTTTGCAACTATGTTCAACTGGTATGTTTGAGTGCCAGGACCCGCACGACTCTTGGTTGCTGATCCAAACAGCATCGATCCAGCAACTGCCAGTTTTGCGATGCCTCAGCCAGAATCAGCCGGATTCTTTGCGGACAGGAGTCAACCTGACTGTCATTTTCTAGCTGGGTTTCATGTAGCCAAGGACTTTGAAGTTACTTCCTTGATCAGCCTACACGCTGAATGCAAAAGTTACTTGAGCTGTGTTCTCCTTCAAATCCCAATCCATGACCGATGATGCCCATTGAAATGCATCCCATCTATTGAAATGGTTGATTGTTCTGAAGCTGCTAATTTCTCTAAGGTGATGCTGCAGCGCACTTTATCCCGTTGATCATTAGCCTGCAATCATTAGGTCATTATGGCAAACATCGTGGCTCCGGGATGATCTGGGCATATCTGGGCTTTCGGTCAGAAGGGCCACCAGGACTGCGAAGACTTGTGGCCTCTCCTCACGCGATTTCCACCTGCCAGCTTGTCACCCCAGGTAACACATCCTCCGTTGGCCAAGATCGCTGCAAACGCAGTGCTTGAGCCTCGGATCAGCTGAACATTCTGAAGCTCGCTTTGCACCGCGCGGCTGTCACCACCGCTGTGGGGATCTCCCCATGTCACCACCGATCCATCTGCTCGAATTGCGGCGAAAGCCAAATCCGTTGCAGAGAGTTGCCGGACATCTTTCAGCTGATCTTGTACTGCAGCACTATCACCGCCGGAGTATTGTTCGCCCCAGGTCACAACCTAGGAGAGCCACTGTGGAGCCTTACACCTGCTGAACACTATCCTTCGCGCTTGAGAATACTCAAATCAGTGTAAGCAAAGAATGCTGAGGCAGCTTTGCCTAGCCACCCTTCTACACCAAACAGTTTCTGTGAACAAACCTGAAGCTAACAAAGGGCAACGAATCATAACGAATCACTGGGAACAGGACCCAAACCGAACTGACCCAAGGTTGTTGAGCAACCCTCACTAGGCATCTAACTCTCACCTAGCGGCAGTACCATTTGCTCGAATCGCGGCAAAGGAAACCTTCGTGCCCTGGATGTATTGCACATCTTTGAGCCTGTCCTGGACAAGACTACTGTCCCCACCATACTTCTTGCTGCCCCATGTCACCACACTTCCATCTGCCAGAATAGCAGCAAAAGCAGACCTTGTGCCGGCAATCTGCTTCACATCTGTGAGTTGATCTTCAACTTTGCTGATGTCAGAACCGTAGTCTGGGTGGCCCCAAGTTACCACAGAGCCATCTCTCCGAATCGCGGCAAAAGCCCGATCGCTTCTTTCAATCCGCTGCACCTCGTGCAGCTGATGGCTGACATGGCGAATGTCACCACCAAAGTCCAGGTCACCCCAAGCCACCACATGACCATCGCCGCAGATGACCGCGAACGCCATGCTGTTTCCACAGATCTGCTGGACATCTTCCAGGTGTTTCTCTATGAGGCTGGTGGAGCCACCACTGAAGTAGGCGCCCCAGGTGACAACATGTCCTGGCTTTTCGATGGCTTTGGGATGGTGGTTTTGGTGTGTCTTTGATTGTTTTTGTTTAACCACCTGAAATGTATGGGAGGATTGGGAATGATCATTGAATCATTCCTATAATGATGAAACATGTGAAAAAAATATGAGAAATGCTTGAAATGTTTTAAAGCACCCAGTGTCGATTTTTCAGGATTGCTGCAAATGCATATTCCGTCGCTGCCAATTGCTGCACATCTTGGAGCTCAGCTTGGACCGAACTGCAGTCTCCCCCATAGCGTTGATCTCCCCATGCAGCGACCGTTCCATCTTCCAGGATGGCGGCGAAGGCATAATCCGTGGCTGCCAGCTGCAGCATCTTCACACCGCCGTCTTGGATCCTTCGTGGCATGTCGCGAGGACGGGTCAGTTCACGCAGACCCCAGGTCTCAATGTGTCCAACTCCACTGGCTAAGTACATGACGAAAGCAAAGGCAGAGGCCAGCAGCTCGGTTTTCTCCGCCACGGCAGTGAGATATTCACCTCCTCCCAGAGATTCATCCCGCAAGCGATTCCTGGAGTATCAGAGCTTGGATTTTCATGCACACGTCAGCTGTATGTCACCTACATGTGCCCTGCATGGTGGAAACATCAAGAAATATCAAACATTACACTTTCAAGATGTTCTTCAAATTGTTCTTTGCAGTTTCAGGATGTTTCAGGCTTCACCCTGCCTGGGGTCGAGTATATGCCCATCTTGGGTGACCAGCCTCAATGGACCATGGCCATGAGACTTCGCGGCGGCATCTTGCAAATCAACGATGCGGGAGCTGCCCGGGACGACCACGTCTTGAGTGGAGCCACTGGGAAGGCTGACATGAAACACCTTGGAGCCGTTGGAGTTCTCCATGGCTGGGGATCTTTGAGCCACTCAGCCGCGCAGACACAGCTTCAAAAGGATGTGGAAACGGAATCACAACCGTGCAAGTGGATCAAGTGGGGTGTTTGAATGTGTTTAACATACTTCCTATAAGTGGGATGGTTGTTGACATGTGTTTGGAATCATTGGAATTAAAAAAACATTGGCAAAAAACACGCTGCCGATTGAGAAGCAGGACATGCACATCACCGAATTGCCGCCAGGTGGCCAGTATTCATGAGCCGCCAAGGCGTGTCTGTCGGTCACCACGATGACATGGTCGTGGTGCACCTGGCCCACAGCTGCAACGTGAGAGCTGTGCACCAGCATCGGAGTGTCATTTTTAATGTTGCATGATATATGTTTTTTCCAAATACTATCCTGTAGACATCGATTACACTGATTACACTATACTTTATATTTATATCATATCTATCCATTATCTATATCTATCCTATAAGTTATAGCGTACATAACTAGAATCACTAGAATGATTTGGGATTTGTGTCAATGAAGTGTGTGCCACGTCAGGTGTAGGCTTCTGCGGGGTTTCCCACAATCTCACCTGCAAACTTTCCAAAAGCATCTCGCTCGAGTTCAAAGCATCCATGAAAAGACAAGACCTGATGCTGGGCACACCATGGTCACCATGGGTTCTTAAATCGCCGTGTCATATGTCCAGGAGGTGTGTCCGACAAAAGGAAAAGATCATCCTGTGAGCCATCTTTTCACAAATCTCTTGACCTCCAAGTCTCGACAAGGTTTCCCACATTTTGAATTGCCTGAACTGATGTCTATGTCATAATGTGGTCCAGTGAAGAACAGCCGGGTCTTCGGGCTTCAGCTTCCGGTGTGGCACATCTTTGTATTGTGGTGTCCTCCATTGCACGCGCATGGTGCAGGCCAGATATCCACAGATATCAGGTGCTGCAGATTCTGCGGATCGTTGTTAAAACATGATTAAAACAGCACGCTGGTTCCAGTGATTGACATATGTCGACATCGCTGATCCACACAGCTCTCTGAGGGTCTGATCCAACGCCGCGGCAGGGGAGTGAATGTGACATGACAATGGTCACATGACGCTGGCCACATGACGCTGGTCACATGACACCAAATGCCCATAACCTGTCAAATTTGACGTGGTATAGTATTTGTTGCAAGCCTTCATGCTTCGAATCCGAATCGGAAATTCTGAAAATTCAAACGAGAGAATCGCAAAGTATATTCTCGTGACCTGGAGGCACAAAGGCACATAAGGTACATCAACCCATACCGCCCATACCCGAACCCTTCAAATCCCCCCAGCCTCAGGACTCAGCTCTGGACCTGTGGTATCTGATGATGGTCGATGAACAATAGTTGTGAAATGTTGTGAATATCATAATATCCCATCCATTCACTATGCCCCTTTTCCATCCATTTGGAACAATATGGAATAATATGGCAACCATATATCTACATAGCACGTATATTTTTGTGAGATCATATGCATGGTCTATCTGCACTTTGACACTGGTCCCAGCGTATGATCCATGGGAATTTGGTCAATTCCTGGCCGCCTTCTTCCCTGGACAGTAAACGATCCACCACTGCGTCACTCAAGCGACCTCAATCTGACCAAAGGATACCAAAGGGGCATTAAATCGATGCGAACCACACCTGAGATACGATACGGTTGCTCCAGGAAAATGGGATTCAGTATAGAGGATGTTGCGACCTTTTCTTTCACAGATGAAAGATCCAAAGCTCCGAAGAGCAACAGCTTTGTAATTGTTTCGTGGGCCCTGGCCGCCAGAATCGTGCGCATCCAAGTCCGCTTTCGTCACCTGAATGAAAGCTGACTGGCATCAATTGACTATCAGTTGAGCCACCTCCTCTGGTTGATGACTTCAAGGACCCTGTTGCCTGTCTGCATCTTGCTGAAAGTCATCACATCTACATCCACCCAGCCCTTGTGACCTCAGCCATCCCTCACCAGGCCTCACGTGAACATAAAGCCAGTTGTTTCTCAGCTAAATGCCGTGCGGCCTGGCGTGACAACTCAAAACCCTGAGATCCTGCTGTACATCCAAACAGCTTGTTGTTTTCAATGGAGAGATCTGCATCACCCCATTTTGGGGGGCCTTCTCGTAGGTCAGCTCTGAGCCAGAGGCCTCCCAACGGGCGGTTGATTATCCTGATGCATCCTCCAACAACTGGGTTTATCCCATGAAAAGTGGCCTTTCATAGCGATTACAGCCATAGTTAGCCATAGATAGCCATAGTTCTGGAGTGAGATGCACATCCAATATCTGATGCCATGGATGCCATCCGAACCTGCATGGTGCTGTTCACCAAACTGCTCACCTGCCCAACGTTCATAAGGTTTGGCATCCAGTGCTGGGCTATGGCTCCTGATGAAGCGTTTGTTGGGTAGCCACTTATATATCCAATGATGTGTGTTCTTCCACCGTTCTCCAACTGTACTTCCAACATCTTGACCTTGATCAGTCTTGATCTCATCTTGCTTGCCTCGTCTGGGTCACGTTCTGACCATTTCCGCCACAGCGCCACTTTGCACCTCGGCACGGGCGATGGTTTGGGAGTTTAGTCATACTTATTCATGGTCCCTCTTCCACCTGCACAATCATTCAATATCATTCAATATCATATTCAATATCATTCAAAACAAGAGAGACCCAAAATGTCAATGTCAAAGATTGAAAGGTCCTGAGGCACAAGTCTGACAAAAAAAATCCAGAAATTCCAGCCTGGGCTTCCCAGCAGCATCAAAGCTTTGCTGCGGTCCACGGAGTCCACGGAGTCCACGGCTTGCTCTGCCTCCGCATCTCCGAAAAGGCGGCCCGATGCCGCCACGTTAGCGCAGCTTTTCGACTGGTGTTGACGGCTTTTAGGGATGAATCATCGAGATTTTCAGTGGTTTCTTGAAGGATTTGAAGGGATGTTCAACGGATCTGGCATTTGTCCCACTTTTTCGCCATTTGCCCCTTCCCAACGCACCGCGAAAAACTCAGCAACTCAGCCTCGACATCAGCAAGGCCTTCAAGGCTCAAGGCCTGGCCGAGTCGGGAGTTAACTGATCTGGCCAGTCAATTCTTCAGAATCAGAAATGAAATAGCGGACGCAACAGTAGACCCTGGATTCCTGGATGGATTTCTAGATGTTGAAGGAAACTACAATGACATTCTCAAGATTCGTCGTAAATGGATAGCAAATTCCAAGCCCAGTTCTGAAAGGTCCATCCTGTATCATCCTGTGGGATCTCTTGGGTCCCTGCAAGGAGGGGAACCAGCACCCAGCGTGACCACATGGCGTTTTGGCCAATGGCAGTGGTCTTGCAGTGTTTGGGGCTGGACATGGCTGGACCATGTGCTCAAAGACTTTGATGATCTCAACTCAACAATTGAATCGTGTCAAAAGTCAAAACCTAGTTCAACGCATGAAATATCAGGTGAATCAACCTTTTCTGATCAGACATGCATCAGGTAAAGAACAAACCTTCAAGCTACTTCGTTCTGCAGAGGGGGTGCACGTCGGTGAGACTTTTGTAAGTGTGTGCAAGCAAGCATCAATGCAATTCAATGCATAGATACAGAGTCCACCAAAATCTGTGGCCCCTTTGAACTTGATTGCTCTTCGTCTCGTTCTAAGCTCTTCAACGTCAGCAGTCTGAACCATCCAGGTGCAGATGGCAAAGATTCCGTTTTCGAGATTGCGAACTGTGGACTTCTGACAAGCAGCGTTCTCTGCTGTGATTCGGTGAATTTCACAGTGATACCGTGATACCAGTATCATGGTGAGGCCACACTGCCAAACAAGACGGGCAGAGCTGCGTAGACCTCCCCATCCGTTGCGTCATACAATGGCGTTCCATTGCAACAGGTTTTTGGTCAGTGTCCAAATCAGCCACAGCTTACTTAGGGCTGCATCCCATCCTGAATCTGGTAAAAGAATGTAAAAGATACACATCACACCATCAGACATCATCATACACCCACGCATCTTTTCGATTTTCGCATTCACGGTCTTTGCCATGTGCGGTGTGAAATTGGGCGTCACTGTCATGTTGGAGTGTGAGCCATCCCTTGGAGGTGCCTTGCAATGCGAAGCACTCCAGAGACACAGAGAGTCCCACAGTCCCACAGTCCGAAACTGGATGGAACTGGACACTATTGGATCTATTGGATCTATTGGATCTATTGGCCACTTCTTCAGTTTCTTTCTGTCTCAACACATTTGAACACCAGTCCGAGGTGCAATCCGGACCTTGGAGGCACTGGACCAAGAAGGCCACGGCTGTCAGCATTCCGCGTCACTCTTTCTTGGCTTCATCTCAAGCTCCAGCGCCCACCTGAAGTGATTGGAGCGCAAGAAAATGTCTCTATGGGTGAACATCCCAATTTTCACCAAGTTTTCCCATGTTTTTCATGGTGTATCATGGTGTCCAATCCTACAGCTGTATCACTTTCCAGTACACGTGAGCTCGTGACGAGCCAAAAGGCGCCTCAGGATCTTCATGCAGCTGTAGAATCGCTCCTGGTCGTACCTCAAATCGTGCTCTTGGAAAGCAAGTGGAGACGAACTAGTCATGAAACCCAGGACTATAGGACTATAGGCTATAGGTCCCAAATGGACCTCGCGCATCTGATGTTTAGGACTCAAGCCATGCAACTTTGGGGGTCATAATTTACAGCCCATCCTGTTTGACGTCATCTGCAACTTCAGCAGTTGCAGTTAGCTCAATGAGATTCATTACCTCCAAATCATCAACATGTGCAGTGGAGAGCTCCCATGGAACTGAAATCCCAGTCCACACATCAGTGGTTTCAAAGGCAAAGTACCCAGCATTTTACCTGTAACAATCGACAAATATCCAACCATGTGCAAACACTATTGCATTAGATGTACGGTCCCTAACATGTGTATGTCCCCTACTACACCATGGTTTCTGGGGCTGTTTAACAGTAGGACAGTAGGCATGCAGTGGATTAAAGCCCTGTTGATTCATCGAGCTGCTGATTGGGCATCAGCAACGCCAAGACCTCCTGTTCCTGCAGCTGCCAAAGGCAAAGCTATGCAAAATCATTTTAAGTAAATCCCATTCCCTACACCTTTCAGAACTACAGGACGATGCGTGCCAAGTAAATATAACGCTTGCAAAGTTCAACAACTGCTGCCTTCCAGCAGGGTCCTGCAATTTGGAGCTGTACGTCAAACACACCACCCGTTTCTTCAGATGCTCGCCGCACACGGCCTAACCAACTGAACGACGCAGTGACTTGTGAAGCAGCAGCGGTTACAGATCTGCAGAGGACGAGAATGTTCAGTCTTGGCCACTGGCCAACTTGTTGTTGAATGTTGTTAAACCCTGACACTGCACCAAATAAAACTAGCATGAAATTGATGAGATACTTAGATCAAAAAATCGGATTCCGAAGAACTACTGATCCGTTCTCCCCTTCCACTCAGTTCAGCACATGTGGCGGCGGCAATTTCAGGAGTTTGGCAAATGGCGTGTTCAAGACATCCTGGTGCAGCTGCATCCATCTGCATCCTACTTCAGCTGGGGTCGTCCATCCCAATTTTCAAAAAGCCAAGAGGCCTGAACCCAACGAATCCCAGGTGCGATATGAATCAAGGTGCACACCATACAGGAGACTCGATGAGACTCGATTCGTCGCCTCATCTTCTTACCCAAACAGATCCCAAACAGCTGTAATCATCACCCTCACGACTGTAAACTCCACAGTCTGAAACACCATGCGCTTGAAACGCTTTTTCAAGCAGTATATATCATTTGCGACTAGAGGTTCCCCCCAACCACACCAAACCACACCACCGAGCCATTCAAAGAGGCCATGACTCCCATGACCATCACTCCTTCTTCACTTCGATCACTTGCTGCAACCTGCATCCCGCCCAGCTGAGTTAAAACCCATGGCCTGCTGAACAGCTATGGAAAATGGTAATCCATGGAAAATACCGTTTGACCCGGTCAAATGTGGTGCCACATTTGGTGTCGCCATCTTGAAACTTCTAAAACCGTCAGCCCATACCTTGCAAGACTTGCCCATCACCCAGTATAGGGTCTCGATCCACGTCAAATGACTTCCTGACTCCAAGTCGCTCGAGTTCAATGGGCTGCTCGCCCTCGACGTTCACCGTGAATCGCCTCAGTGCCTGGCGGAGCACCGTTGGATCAGTGCCCAAATCGAGGCAGGTGATATCAGGTGCCGATAGGCGCCTTGTCGAAGCTGTAGCTGCAGCTTTTTGGGGCCCCACCCATGGTCAGCCACCTGAAGCCGAACTTGCTGCGAACACTTGCTGATGCGCGCAACTGGGATGAATAAAGTTGGAAGTGACCACGTTAAACCAGAAAAACGTAGACAAATCCCCTCATTAAACCGTATATTGCCGGGACCAATCACCCTTGACACACAGAGAGAATCATATGTACAGTATATGCAATCGTTTGATGGCCAGGATGCCGCACTGGCAACTCAAGCCTTTCACAGCCAACTTCGCAAACTCTCTGACCATGTCCTGGCAGATCAGGATTTACGACAGCCTTTGAATCCAAAACTGGAAGTCCAGCCACTGGGAGTCAAAAGAGAGGATAAAGTCAAACACCATCTCACCATCTATCAGATCTATCACCTAAATATTCAATATTATTCATACACACTTGTCAATCTCTCTCCAAATTCATGTCTACACATTTTGTCTATGCACTGATTTCACCATACTTCACGCCATGAGAACAAACCAAGGTTCCGACGTGCATCCTCTCGCGTTCAGACTGCTGCTCCTGGCACAGAATGCTCAGGCTATATTGGGACTGAGTAGCTTCCACCATATCTGTTGGTTGTGTCCACGGCCCAATGGTTTTGGGTCTTCATATTGATATTGGGAATTCGGAATGCTAAACTGTAGTGCGAACTAATGGTTTGTATCTATAATATAATGGTCTGTTGAATATCCAATTTCACGACTGTTGTAGTCACAGTGACTGCTTCTATTTGTCCAGGCCGTATTCCGTTGGTTCTCTGCGCCAGGGACCTACCAGTTAACCAACCAGCCGATTCAGCTGCTGCCTCGGCTGACATTGGGCGTCTTGGCATCACAGGACGCCTCAGCTGGGCTGTCATGGCAGTCCGCCATGGATTTCACAAAGATCATTGGAAGAGCAGAATATCACTGTCACTGTCACTACTGTATAATATCACTAGACTGGCGGGGGCCATGGATTATCATGGATTCCTTCCCAATCATTTCCTCCTAAACCCGCGGTGCTTGGGCTGCCACGAAGTCATTTGAGAAGACATTGCCTCCAGAAAATTGATGTTGCAACAAGGTCAAAACATGTCAAAGCATCTAGAGGGCATTACGTACGATCAGGAGTTCCAACTCCAGTCATTGTGCAACGAGCACTCAACAGCCACAAAGTTGCCTTCTTTGCTGCAGGAAATCAAATGTCGACCACATTGGGTGCCAAACATCAAGCAAGTGATCCTATTCTTCCAGGGGATGTGTGGCCACAAGGGATTGATTTGTGACAACCCGTTTCTTCATGCTGCGTCACTCCACACATTGTTGCAGTCTCCAGCTTTGAGACCTCGCCTGCGAGCGCGAAGAGAGCATTTCTGCACCTGGAAAGGTTTTCCCATCAACAATGGTGATTTTCCATAGTTATGTTAGTTTACCAGAGGGTAGACCTCCAACATCTTGCTCACTGAACCACTGAACCACTGAACCTCGACCCTTGCTACACGAGGGGCACTTCATCCTCACATTTTCGGTGGCACTGAAACATTGACACTGGCGGTTTCCAGATGGCTTGTCCAAACCTGACCAATGGACAGGCAACTGAGAGAGGCAACTTGTGAAACCGACCAGATTTCTTTCCAAATCTCTTCTCAAGAACGGTGTGTCCAATTTTCTTTCAGGAGTTTTGCCGAATCGCCGATCTGGGAATCGCCGACTGAAACAGCTGCCACTGAAATGATCGCGAGTGGCTTCTTGGAGCTATGAGTAGGTAGCATCATGATATTGGGATATATTGGGAAACTTTCACAGCTATCCTGCTCATTCCTGCTCCACTTGTGACTGGCGACCAAGACGCCACTAGATCAAACTTTCTCACCATTTGGAGAGACCCGCCAAAAAAAGGGCGGAAATGCTGACAGATCTCAGATCCGATTCTTGATGGATTCCTTGCTCATTAGTGGTATCAAAGCTGAAAACGAACATGTGGTTTTGGTTTGGGGGCTTATTTACCACAATTATTCCACAATTCGTGTCTATTTGATGTCAAAATGAAGATCAACTTGGATCATGAGGTCAGTCAACAGCTGGCCGCGGCCAACGGAGCGGAACATCTGCCCGGCTTTGCCTAGGCAAAATGCTCCGCCAGCAATGAAGTGTTCTGGATGGGAACAGGAAAAAAACAACACATTAACTCAGCCAGCGCAGCCCACTGCTCGACCCCTTTAAGGGACTCGATGCAGTGTCAAATGCCGCCAATGGCAAAAATGACTCCCGTTACCACAAAGCTGCCGAGGACTGTTGCACCCACACAAGCCAAACCTCGGCGATGGAATGGCTGGAGCGGTTTGATTTCGAAGTCCCAATCACTTCTGGCAACCTTGTACTCTTTGAAACATCTTTGAAAGCACGGACGAGAAATGACGAGAATTGACCGTTGCAAAAGTCCAAATCTGTTGCAGCTCAAGGTCCAAGAAATTGAAGCCGCTTCGGGGTGCATCTTTGCCTGGCGGCACATGATTTCCGGATGGTGTAGGTTTGGTCACGCATTGAGGAAAGGAGATTGAAAGACAGTTGTTCACAAGTACTCACAAGTGCTCAGTTTATTGAACTGAACTCGCCACGAATCGCTTCAAGTCGCTCGGCACTGACTCGGCACTGACTCGGCACCGAGCGCTCCTGTTGAATCTCTCCGTCTCGGCTTCGAGGAGGATATCGATCAGTCGCGATTTCGGATTCCTGGCAAGTTGCCGCTCAGCAGGGCCAGCAGGGTGTGTTGGGAGCAAGTACCCAAGTACCCTTATTGCCGGTGTGTTCACACTTGCATCGGAAAACAACCAATCCTTGGCAAACTGAGGATTGAGGAGAAACCATGAGAAACCATGCCTTCTGTTCTACAAAAACATAGCTTTCGCTTCTTCTGCAATCTTGACTCCCCCTCCACACCCCCTGAGGCACCCTGAAGCATCGATACCCAGCTTGAGCAGCCGATGAAGGAGTCTGTCCTGGATTTTTTCCATCTGGACAAGGTCAGGGACGCCAAAACTTGGGGGTTTGGGTTCCGGCAATGCTGTATTGGTGCCCCTGACGTTTGGATAAGGTTGGTATATTCTGCTGCAATTGGAGCCAATGCCCAAATGAAGCACTGCCTGTGGTAGTTGCTTTTGGATGGTTCAGGATGGGAATGGTATCGGGGAGTGTGAAATCACACAGCTGCATGCGCTGCAAAGTAGAAGCTACCGCTTTTGTGACCATGATCCCCGGAGCAGAATGTATAGGTTATGTGCCCAAAGTATCCCTCATGTCCACTTGGATATCGGATGACACAAGCCACATGCTAATACTGCTCCCAAGGAGTCACCAATTTGTGGCTCCCATCCTCGTCCCAGGTGCTCCATTCCTGACCAAAAAATTGGGCAACGTGCAACCGAAGGAGCTGGTTGTAGGGTGACAAGTTCAGTGAGCTCTGCTTACCAAGCCGGAGATTTCTGATCCATGGATGATCTAAGCAGCTTCACTCCAGAGGGAGTGGATGCATATGATCAAAAGTATTCAAAAGTATTCAAAAGTTAGAAATCTGAGCCATCATGAAGGAGCTCGGGGCCTTACCACGTTTTCAACAAAACGTAGTAAGACCACAAGAGGGTCCCACATGTCGCATCCAATGTTTACCACCAAAAACACCCAATTTTTAGGATCGACATCCCCTGGCCTCCACCCATTTTTTCCGCTTTTCCATGAGGCGATCTCCACGGGTGTTGTCCCCCATCCCATCGCCCTCGACGGCGGTTGGAGCTTGAAATTCAAGGGGGGAACCCTCCAGAATTGGCTATAGATGGCTATAACAAACATTTGATAAGTAAATGGGAAACAACATGAAACAACAAAGTTTCTCCAAAAAAAAAAGCTACGAATGGTCAATTATCCATTACCATTCTTAGTGCAGCGAAACATTTTACTTTCCCCACATCACTGGGTATGGATTGCAATTTTTTTCTGGATAGCGCAGCATGTGGAAAAACCCTGTCCAAACTCAGGAGGCGCGCGTGAAAAGTTGGGAAATCGTCCGTGATGAGGCAAGTGTTTGGAAACTTTATTGAACAGAAAAGCTTCGATATCTTCGATTGTAGATCTGCCAGCAACGAGTTGTTGGATCAGTTCAGCGTATCCAAACAATCCCTCCTCGTGTTGTTCTGATTCAACTTGTACACATTTCTGACAGCCGCAAGCACCCATGCGCTATTATGCTTCTGAAGTTCAAATCACTGAACTCTGGGCAGCCAAACAAATCTAGCCATCACTGGCTGTTTCTTTTTCTCTGCCACCACAGGCCTTGACCATAGCCACGGCCAGCCAAAGTCGAGAAAAAAGAAAACATATATGAAAACATACACATTGTTCTCATTACTTACCAACCTGTGCTTGGGCCAAGAGGAAGGATCAATAAGGATCAGCTTGTGCGATTTCAAAGGGCACTTGCTCGGGCGTCTGAGCATGTGGCGCTGCAGGCATATCAACTTGAAGGTACTGTTGAACCTGCATCCAGGACCCAAACAAGTCCAGCTGCAACTGCCATGCGTTTTTTGTCGAACAAGAAGCAGAACTCGCGCTTTCAGAGGTTGGATCGTTTTATGTGGTCTCTTGATGTGGTGCCTATTTTGATGGGAAAAATGCGGAAACCCCTGTGCCTTCTCAGCTCTGGTGGCTGTTGGAGGCAAGTTGATTCCTGCAGTGATGGCAAGTGTGTCGCATCGCTTTTGATTCTTAATGACAATATATGACAATGCCACCGGTTCCTATGGTTCCTTCTTTTTCTAAGTTCACATGCTGTGACATTGCAGGAAAACGATGGAAAACGCAAGCGGTTACGGGGCGGGGTAAGAACCTGGCCGCGGCTGCCCCGGGAGTTCTGGAGTCCTGCGCCCCTAAGCTCTTCATCTAACTGTTCATCTGACAGCTTTGCTACACCTCGGAGATGCCAGATTTCAGATCCTGAGACCTCCTGGCGTTGGATTTTGAAATTGGGAGAGGTATCCTGAGGTATCCATTTTTTATATCCACATGGGTCTGACCATCCACTGAGCCATCCCCACTTTCTTCCAGGCGCTGCCGCATCTCCTGTCGCCCACTCCAACTGCAAATAATATGGGCCATATAATATTTGTGATAGTTGGATACTTCAGGACCATCCTTTGGAACAAATCAAGAAGCGTGCTGTGACATCTTTGACTCTTGACATGTAGTGGACAATATTCCAACTGAAAGTGCCACGTTGCATCAACGTCCAGCCTTTTCGGTGAGCTTGTGAAACTCTGTGGGCAACGCACCTGAAGCCTGAGACGGTATCACACTCAGCTCCAGCACTGGTCTGTTTGAACCATGATGGGGATTTTATAAATTGTTATATGGATGTGTCTGCTGATCACAGCAATGAAAACAGGACTTGGAGTCAACATTTGGCAGTCGACCAAGTGATCTCTGGCACTCTCTGATACAAACCTTGCAGGCTATGACAGCAGGTTAAGCACCCAAACCCCTGCTTGTGCAGGTGGAAACCTCGATGGGCAGCGTTGCACTCGACATGTTGACTCGCAATGCTTGCTGCTTTAAATTGCTTGACCGGATAAAAGCAGACTGCAGAGAACAGGCTTTTAAGAGTTTCATACAGGTCTTTCCCACAAATAAGGTCCAGGTATGTCCAGATCAAGACATTTCTAAGTTGATCATGAGTACCTCTCCTCACCTGGACACCTGACAAATGATAAGGCATCAAGCTACCCATTTTTGTGACAACGGTCAGAAAGGGAAGGTGTGATGCACGGCACTGGATCCATTTTGCTTAACTGTGGTTCTCTCCGGAATTATAATTTGATAGGTCGTTGCCAAAGTAATACGGGGTAATTATATTGAAATTAATATAAATTTTATTGATAAAATATATTTTATTATATGTATAATTATTAATTGGGACAATCAATCCACTGCAAGTTAAATGGTCTGACTTATTCTCCATCTACTGAGCTGTGGGCCCAGAGGCGGTACCTCGAAGGTCCCTAGCGAAATTGGTTTCTGCAGATTTCTCATCCGCAGTGTGGTTTGCCTTCCTATCTATGAGAAATTATCAAGTGCAGATTCAGCTGTCTGGATTGCAAGGGCGCCTCTGACATTTTGCTGCCCTGCGTCTTTGGGTTTCGTAATTCAACATGGGGGGTTGAGCAAACAGCGCACAAGCTTGGAAGAGAAGATCTCCGATCAGCATTCAGGCACTAGTCACTTAGATTGCATCTCCCTGGCTGGGATTCTTGTATTGCAGATGGTGGAAACTCCTTGCTTATACCACACTCCCCAGCAAACGAGTCGGTGTTGCATTCCCGGCATCGGCTGTTGCCCAAACATTGCTCCAGCTGGCTGTTGCATACCCATCATAGGCTGTTGCATTCCCATCATGGGCTGTTGCATACCCATCATAGGCTGTTGCATTCCCATCATGGGCTGTTGCATGCCCATCATCGGTTGTTGCATGCCCATCATAGGCTGCTGCATCCCCATCATTGGCTGTTGCATTGTCATGCCTGGCATTTGCTGCATTTGCATCCCCGGCATGGATTGCATCCCTGGCATGCCTGGCATACCAGGGTTTGCCACCACACCACCAGCAGGTGGCACACCACCAGGTGCACCGGCACCAGCCGCAGGTGCACCCGCTGCTTGATTTCCACCACCACGTTTTCTCTGTAGGCATCGCTCAAGCCTTAGAAGTTTGAAAGCGAAGTGTCCATGGCATACTGGTATGTTCTATTCTTTTTGTGGGTCTGTGAAGTAGACATCAATTTCTGGTCAGAATCCATCATGAGCTTGCCATTCACTGACAGCAGGCTCCCCTGAGAGTCAAACGCCTCCTCCACAGTCTTATCCTGCCGACTGCAGGGCAGCTGCAGGGCTGGTGCAATGGCATCGATGGCACTATGACATCACTATGACTTCACCGGGTCCTCTGGGTTCAAATGCAATGCTTCCTGATAACAGGCCTCACAGAGTGGCTAAGCAATCGCTGTTAGGAGGAAAAAAAAACTCATGTGTGTGACACAGCGAGCATCACAGCATGTCGCAGCGCGCTACTACAAATTGAATCGCGTTACAGTACCCTCTGAACTGCAAAAACACGTTGTTTCTTCTGTACATCACAAGTTTAAAAAAAAAAAAAAACATCATGCTCATGGTCCGCATACCTTTTTCTCCCAGGCAATGATAGGCATTTGCAAGAAGGTGCGGTCGCAATTTGCGTGTCTCCGGCAGCTGCGCGAAGGGAGTTTTGGAACCCCGCAAGACCATGATGTATTAAGGAACTGGTTTCATGAGTTTCTTGATTTCGTAGTCTTGTGATGTAGCCATTTCACTGTGCCATCCCTTCAAATTCAACTTCAAGTCTGATGCAACCTGATATCTATACCGAGTTCTTTATCTGGTAGCATCTGAAGATCAATGTGATTCCCCGAAGCTTCAACACTTCGTTTTGGGGCCTGGTTTTTCTTGGAATCCCTTTGCAGCAGCGGCCAGAAATCTCGAATGGAACAGTTCCACAGCTTGTTGCTACTGAACCTGGCAGGACTTAGCTTGAGCAGAACCATCCAGGCGGTTGCAACCGACTTCCCCATCGACCTGCACCTTTCAGGAACAGTTGTAAGTGCATCATGGGTCAAAGGCCATTACAGACTGACTGATGGTTTTTGCATGCCTTTTGTGGATGTATCTGGTATACTTTCAACCCATCTTGAAACATTAATTCGTCACTAATTAGTCACTATTCATTTGGATTCAGTTGAAACAACCATTCCATGTTGCACTGAACAGGAAGTCGTCCAACTCCCTGTCGGGGATGGAATCCAAATCATTACATTGAGCAAGGGCAGGCATCCAATAATTTTCGGGACATTCTGGAGTGTTTCGGGTTTGACATCAAGACACTGCAACACTAGGGCTGCTGCCTGTGTGCATTGAAAAAATCTGAAAAAGGTAATACAATGACGTCGATCTTTCTGTTTTGCGGGGTAATTGAGATCAATCGTGACAATTTAGATTCCTCTGACCAAGCAGTGAGTGTCTGGATTCGTGACTTTCATGCCCTTGCTCTTGGGGCTGCCGCAGCGACGCAGCCCAAAATTGGTGCAAACGTTAAATTACGGAGGGTGGAGATATTCTTCTGAACATGGTCCCTGTTGACACAGGAAGGAGAAACTTGCATGCAAGGCCTCTGACAAGTCATTCATGCAGCAGCTACTTGTGGTGAATGAGGCTACCTCCACTCTACCCACAGTCTGTCGGTGCAGAATTCTGGCGAACTTCTCTTCCAGTCCGATGCTGACTGGGCAAATTGGCAGCAGTTGCTGACTGGCTAAATCTCTCTTTGAAACATCTGTCAAAAACATGACAAGCCACTTAGGTCTGCCATATTCATGTCAAAAAGGCTGCGCCATACCAGTTTTGTCCAGCAACTGCTGCTTCACATGGGATTCAAGTTGTTCTTCCCCCAAAGTACATCCATCGATGGACTTTGAGAACCCCAGCCTGGGGGTGAGCAAATCTTCAATCAAGTCAATTTCAACATCATTGATCTTGGAAGTCAAGTTTTGTTGGGATCGTTTGCAGTGGGTCGCTTCAAATCTCAGCTTGCTGCGCGTCGCAAAGACCTTTGAGGTCCCGGCGACTGCACGGATCAGATCGACCTGCTTGGAAGATCAACCGATCACCTGGGTTTGGGACACTGCGCAGCTGATGCTGATGCTTGTGTCACATGAAATCTGCGCAACTGTCTGTGGCTGCAGTTGGGTTGAGTCCTTGTTTTGTGAAGCTACCTGCAACAGGTATTGGAGTGATTTCTCAGTCCCCGACTTGGTCAAGCTAGGGGGTAGGGTGTGCTCCTGGTCTGGTATTGTTGAACCTTGGTCTTGCCAGCATGGTGCACCACTAAGCTCAGAAGTCAACCAAAATGTCAGAGTCGGGAAAAAAAAACAATGAATGCGTGATGGTTTACGAGCCATAGTGCGGTTTTTCATGCGATCTCCCCAAGCAACCGGTCTCAGACTCTACTTGAGGTTGAGTGTCGGGTTCGGTTTCAGCTCCTCCGATGACCAGGACTGCAGTGCAACTTGAAGGCTTGGATGATTCACATCGTCGTGAAACAAGGCGGTCCTGCAGGGCCTTTCCCATCTTTCCCTTTCGCAGTGCTTTTCCCTTTCGCGGTGCCTTTTCCTGTCAATCGTTATCACCATCAATACACAGTTAAAGTGTGCAGAGGACACAACCAACACTGCAGATATCTGCAGATTCATTTTTTTTTGAGGAGCCAAACTTCAAACAATGCTAAAGAAATCTCAAGAATGCTAAAGAGATCTACAGAGTGTATCTCCAACCTTGCCATGGATTGGGTGTATCTTCTGAAGCAGACAAGATCATAAGTAACAGCAAGAGGGGTGAAGGATCAAAAAAAAATAAAAACGCATCAAAAAAAAAATATCCCCATAAGTATCAAAATAAAAATTGATTTGCATCAAAAAAAAATATTCCCCTGGACTTCTATGGAACTGTCCAAGATTTCAACGTGGTACACGCATCAAAAATAAAATAAAATTTGCATCAAAAAAAAAATCCGAGGTATGCTAATACAAGTGAGACTCGTACGTGTCTGGAGACAGGGGAGGGAGGGTCAGATGTCGATTGCCGATCTGTCCGCAATATCCAGGTGGTCCGTATCAAACAAGAAAATTCCGAGGTATGCTAATACAAGTGACTCGTACGTGTCTGGAGACAGGGGAGGGAGGGTCAGATGTCGAAGAAAAGGTCGACTGTCAGCAGACAACAGATACCAATGCATATTAAATCACAACTACTCTTGGGATACCGACTCAGACGAAG
Source organism: Cladocopium goreaui (assembly GCA_947184155.2). NCBI lineage: Eukaryota > Dinophyceae > Suessiales > Symbiodiniaceae > Cladocopium > Cladocopium goreaui. The sequence continues at coordinate 484,011 of CAMXCT020005001.1, read as the reverse complement.
AGTCCCATTAAGGTGCTCCATAACGCAATGCTCATACATGCGAGGCGATCACACGTCTGGAGAACTCTCTTGAGATCCCAACAGATACCAGCGCATATTAAATCACAACTACTCTTGGGATACCGACTCAGAGGGAGAGTCCCAGCAAGGTGCTCCATAACGCAATGCTCATACATGCGAGGCGATCACACGTCTGGAGAACTCTCTTGAGATCCCAACAGATACCGAATAAAGGGTCGAGTCCCAGCAAGCAAGCTGCTCCATAACGCGATGCTCATACATGCGACGCGACAGCATGTCTGGAGATGGAAGTTTTCTATGGTTTTCAATCAATCAATCAATCAATCAATCAATCAATCTATATACATATGTATATATATATATCTATCTATCTATCTATCTATCTATGTATGTAGGTAGGTATGTATGTATGCATGTATGTATATGCAGGGTTTGGTTTAGGGTTTAGGGATACAACATGTAGGTATAATTACGTGATTATTTGTAGTATATTTTGGGATCAAAGCTGTGTATAAAAACAACCACAAATATGTCATATATATATATACGTCTATCTATCTATAAGTAAATATGTATGTGTATTTCTAAATAAACATATATATATATATACTGATAGAGACATAATTATATAAATATATACACATTGATATGTATATACATATTCATATGTATTTATATATATATACATTTATATAAGTACATAAATATATATATATATATTTATAAGTGTATATATAAATGCAAAGATATACATACATACATACAGACAGACAGACATACATACATACATTAGATATAAATATATATATATGTGTGTCTATGTATATATATGTCTAGATATATATATATAAACATAAATATTAATATAAAAGAATCAAACTAGTAATTGAAAAGTGTGCAAGTTTTGAATTTAAATAATTTTAAAAAAAGCGGGAGGGGGGGATTGGGGGGGAGGGCTGAAGAGGGGCCCTAGCGTCTACTTCAAGATCAGCTAAGGCGTCTTCCCCAATGACAGCACTTGTTTTACTCAGCCTGTTGCCGGTCCGTGCTTGTCTACAGGGTTACTCTATATACCTCTTGAGCCTTGAAGGGCGCATATAAATGTGCTCAATACTCATGCATGTACCTATGTAGGTATTAGGTCGAAACAAAAACACAGGCACAAATTCAAAAGCAATGAGTAGAGCACTACGCCTTGCCGTACCCAATTGGTATTAAGAGTATCTTCCTGACTTCTCTACACAATGGCAAATAGCAAAAGAAACCGGAGTTACGCAGTGGCTTCGAATTGAAAAACACGTGAAAGCAGCGAATGTCCTAAGGACATGTCGAAAAAGAACAGCGGATTCGCTAATTTTTCCAGTAGCGACCAATGGTGCTTCGCGCACGGTCTCTCCATAGGCAAAATGCCTCGCTCTACCGGTGAAAGTTCGAATTGAAAAGTTCGGGTTCGCAAGATTCAGAAATTCAGGTCATACGAAAACAATTGACCAAATCACGAAATAAACGGAAATAGCGGATCTCCAAAGTTGCTCATTCAAGCAAACAATGGACTGAAATCGAAGTTGGTAAATTTTTGAAGTTCGCTCCATTCGGAGTGGTCTGCTCGCCGGATGATTCATGGAGATAAATGTATATAGTATCTCTATTTACAAGAGTCTCTATTTTACATTAAATTGAAGTTCAGACACTTGTGGCATTATCTCTATCTAAAAGAGTATATGCCATCTGTGTGAAATAAGTTGAACGCACAGAAAAACTGTACACGGCTTCTCATGCTGTGTTATCTTCAATTAAAGAAGTGTACACTCACTCATCGCCACTCACTTGATCTCCATGGTCTGGACGCTGAAGATGAGGATCCACCCCACTCTGTGTTGCCCTGATACGTCGATGCTTGATCTTCATATGCCTTTCTCTTTTTCTCCTTCTGTCTTTCCTTTCTTGAATCAGCATACTGCTTCTTCTTGTAGGCCTGTTTGTAATGATGTCGTTCATTCCATGACATATCAGAAGGATCAAGATGGATAAGAATTGGATTATGAGCATCGCGATCATTTGGAGCAACCATGAAGATGTTGTGATCACCATGTAAGCAAGTTTCATTTACCTTGAAGTAAAATTCACCCACATAGTTCATGTGATCTTCATCCTCAAAGTCTTCTGGGTGTTCCTCACACATCAAACGTGAATGACCCCACTCAACAACTGTTAACATACAACAATCACCTTTACCATTTGTCTTGTTCATGAGCTCGTCGGTGTATGTTGCTGTTGTAATGCCATCCAAGTGCGTTGCAAGAAAATCCAAGTCACGATAACTGCAAGAAATGAAATGCTTGACCCTGATTGGAGGGCAAGTTGGATCAAAATTCTTGCGCATGGCTTGTGTTGCAACACCTACCATTCTGTTAATCCAGAATTGGATAAGGCTGTGTTGATATGTAGGGACACCTGGAGATTTTGGTGTGCTGTAATAGCATGCCTTGTTTCCATCACCTGCGATGAAGTCAATTTGATATCTGGCACACTCAAAAGCCATAACAGCTAAGCTTTCACCAACAATCCCAGCAGAGTCTGATGCATACTTCTGTCCGACGTGATAAACGCACACACGTGTCATTCTCATCCTAGCTCTTGTCAAGTCAACAATCTCATCTGTATCTCGATCCTTTGTCTTTCCCCAAGATACTTCAAAGATTGCCCATGAGACTTGTCGAACTCGTGTGTCGTTGTCATCTGTGTGATATCCAGCAATTTGCTTGATATAGCCATCCTTTCCAAGGCGAGCTGCCACCATCAAGTCATGATAGTCATTGAAGCAAGTTTTAAAGTCAACCTCGTCGAGTCTTTCTCTGTGAGGATACAACGAACCAGCCTCGCAATTCATGAAAAGATGTCCTCCAAAGTTCTTGATGACATTGATGAAGTAATTGTTGAACTGTGATTTGGTTTCATCAAATTTTTCATGATCCTCATCGATAGTGTAGTCAATGTGTGGAATGAATTGTTGAAATCTTTCTGGAACCGGGCATTTTTCAAATCTGTTTCTGCACCAGTTTCCCAAATTCCAAAACATTGCTGTTATCTGTGGAGAGGATCTGTATGGAAATTCAGCATCCTTGTACGTTGGGTCTGATAGGCCTCCACCTAAGTACCTGTAAGCCAAGCTATGCAAGATCATACAGTAAGGCAAGACCTTGTGTTCCTCAACGTAATCTTGGAGTACCTTTGTGAGATTTCCAAAATCGTCATCAATCCTCTGTTCTGCTTCTTTTGAGGATCTTTCTGCTTTGTCTTGATGAAGAGGATGCATCCTTGGATCACTACAACCATATTCAATGCGCTGATTAAGTTCTTGTAATTCTAGTTGTGGATCCTGATTCTTGTGTCTGGCAATGTACTCAACCATCAACTGGTCATCTGTAAGATGGTACCAAAAATCATGATGTGGAGACATGGTCTTCTTGTACTTAACATGCCAAAACATATGTCGATGCTTCGAAGACGCTGGATAACCTTTGTTGTAAAATCCTGCCCATTCACCATGGTAACCATCTGAAAAACAATCCTTCAATTTTCGAAAAACTGAATCATCTTCGTTTCCAGTGATATCTTGACCATAGTAAAGTCGAACTGCAGGTTTCACTTCAGGAGCTGTCTCATCATCTTGAATGTCTGTCTTCTTCTCCCCTGATTCCTCCTTTTCTGAGGAGCGTTCAGGTGGAGCTGATTCCTCTTTCTCTGAAGAGCCTTCAGCTGGGACATGTGGCTCCTGTGTGTCTTTTTCTTCTTCTTTTCTTCGACAGCAATCTCCTCTTCTTCATCCTTTTCTTTCTCTTGTCCTTCTTCTGGTTTGACAAAACTTTCCTTGATCTTTCGTTGAACATTCTGATTGCACATACTGATCCATTTCAATGTACACTCAACCAATTTGTCATCATCAGTTTCCAAAATGATATGTTTGTCCTCAATGTTCAAACTTTCAATGGTATGCTTGTACTCAGGATCACCTGCGCCTGGTCTTTGAAGATCTGGAAGTGGAGTGTCTGGATCATCGTCCACCATCTGAGGATCCTCTGCTCCAAAGAAATTTTCTGCGCCAAGGTGTTCATTGTCCTTGAGAACTTGGTCAATATCCAGTTTGAACTCATAGTACTTGTCGTAAGAGATCTCATAACCCATCATAGGTGCATACTGCTCCATAAATGTTGAAAAGGAAGCATCTGATAATGCTGACATCATCAACCATAATGAGAAGAAGCTTATGTCACCACGTTCAAGGGGTCGACTTCCTTCAAGATCATCTTCTGTGAGGATTGTTTGGCCTTGGAGTGTAATATCATGGAGGATCTGTCTGTGCTCTGGTTTGAGTTGCCTGACTAAGAACAGTCCCTGTCGATCTTCCATATTTCTTCGAGGATTTGCATCAGGTAATACCTCACTTTCTTGTTGTGGTTGTGTTTCCTCTCTTTCTTGAGAGCATACACCTTCTTCCTCTCTTTCCTGAGAGCCTGATGCCTTTTCCTCCTCTTTCCTGACAAAAACTTGTAGTCTTGGCAAAAACTCCAAATCATCTTCAGCATCATCATCATCGTGACCTTCCATGTCCACATTCTGTTGCTCTGATCCTGGGATGTGAGCGATCTTGTCCTTTCCAGCTACCCAGATGTAGCCATCGAGCTTTGTAGATGTGTGGAAGTCACCTGAACCGCATTCCCTGACCTTTGTCCTTGCTCTTGCAGATTGATGGAATGCTTCATGCTGAAAGAATTGATTGTAGGCATGTTCAACAAAGAATCTGTAGGATTGAGCTGTCAATTCCTTTCTGCTATCCACAAATTGTCGAAGCTTGTTCAAAGCAAAAACTGTGAAATGGCTGAAGCTAGCAGGTGCTTCATCTTCATACAGATCGATTGCCATGATCATCATTTTTGTGGAAAACGAGAAATGCCGTTCAGGTTCAGGGATGACTGTTCTCTTGTTCATGGGAACTGTAATTCCTTGGATAGTCATGTCATACCCATGTGTGTTCAACTCCAGTGCATCCAAAATGTTACCATCACGGTCCTTCTTTCTCCTGCAGAAATCTCCCCAGAGTTTGTTGTTCTCTCTAATGAACTGATCAAGATGCTTAGTGTAAAAGACAAAGACTGCTTCTGAGAGATACTCCATGTCCTTCTGTATTGCTAAGTCTCTTTCGTATAGCAAGAACTTCTCTCTCCATTCGTCTCTGTTGATACTGTGTCTGTCTTCCCAACCTGTTGGGGCAGTTTGACCTCGCATCCAGTCTGTCCAATATTGTCGACAAGAGTTCAAATAACCTTCCATGGCTTCAATATTTTGCTCCTTATGGAAGTGTGCCAACATGCGTCCACTTTCCCAAGCTCTTGTGAAGAGTAGGCATTGATGTCCTGTCCATGGTAATTTTTCCCAATCTGAGCGAGTGATCGATTGTCTACGAAGTGCTATCTTTTGTGAAGAGAGTAGTAGGTTCCATTCACGCAGAACTATCACTTTTTCTCCTGAGGAGTTCTTGATGAGTTCACCGCTCTCTTCTCTTGCACAGACAATACCTGCCTCATACAGGACCCAGGGATTCGATGCAGAAATTGAACTTTTGGTAGCCTGTTCTACCACAGGGTCTTCAATATCATCTGGTGGATCTTCTGCTTCCCAGAGATTGACAGCCTCTTCACCCATTGGGTCGTCATGGACGTCCACTGATGGCTCCTCTTGTTGATTGTCTTGAGCATCTTGTTGAGGATCATCATGTTGTGGTGATTCTGGACTTCCTGATGAGGAGCGTTGTTGCTCCCATGCATCTTGAGGTTCCTCTCTTTCTTGAGAGCGTCCTCTTCTTGATGGCTGTTCATATGGATTTTCCATGGGTTCATCAGCCTGCGCAGATACCTCTCTTTCTTGAGAGCCTTCTGCTGCAGATACCTCTCTTTCTCGAGAGCCTTCTGCTGCTGCACCATAGATTGATTCCACAATCGGGTCAAAGTCATTCTCGTTGCATAGTGGTGTACCAAAAACTAATCTTCCATAGTTTTGTGGAACTTGCTGACCCATGAACTCCCATGCTGTGATTCTGACTTCCTCAGGAATGTCTTGTCCAGGAATAAATGTTGTACCTTTCTCCTTCATGACATGGTTCCATGTTGTGTTGGTGTGCCATGAACCACCTGTAACCGATGGAGGTAGAGAATGGCCACGTCCTTGATGAACAACGTTACATGCAATGGTAGGGAGTTGTTCCTTGACATGGAGGTACTGGAAAGGAATGTCACCATGAAATAAAATGACACCATTCTTTGTCAGATAGAGTTGGTTGTCCACAATAAAACTTGGATCCAACACGAGGTACACTGGTCGCCTATAGTTTCTTGGAGGCTTCGTGCCCTCTGCCATCCTTATGTAGCCCTGACCATTGTCATTGTGGTACATGAAGTGAACTGCATCCCTTCTGCCTTTTCCACTTCCTTTCACAAAGGTCTTCAGGCCTGATTGTTGAATGGAATCTAAATTCATGTAATCAGTGACATGAAAAATCCAGCCCAAACTCATAGCCTCATCATATGTCAGTTGGTGGTGTGCCACAGTGGGATCGACAACTTGGTTGCTATGTCCTTGAAAAGCACCAAGACGAACGTCGAATGGATACTCTGCCATTGAGCTATATGGGTACCACTGCCATCTCATGGAGATCTCAACAAAGAAACGTTGTTTTGGATTACACAGTAACATAGCAGCAAAATCTGCTCCAGACATGTGATATTCCTTTGGATTGTCTCCTTGCATCTGATCAAACAGTAAGGAAATGTTCATAGCTCCACTGGCAGTGAATAACGTTTTGTCTCTGCAATGTCTCAACACATTGGATAGCCTCTTGCTACATGACATATAATAACTTCTCCTTGATGAGCTAGTCATGTCCACGTGGAAATCATTGCATCGTTCATCAAACCAGTTTTCTTCTGCCTGAGTTGTAAAGCCACAGAGATACTTCAGAAAACTTGAAGTCCATTTCAAAGATTCATCAAATTCTCCATGACTAGTTCCCCAGTGCAAAATCCAAGCTATTGCGTCCATGAACATTTCATGTCTGTCAGTTGGTCTCATGTTGTGTGGACCCATCAATGTATGTAAATTGCGCTCTCTCTTCTTCCTCACTTGCTCGTGAGCCTGAAACCAATCTGTTTGGCGCCTGTAATCATAGCAAAATGATAAATGATCCTCGTTGGGCAATGTCGATGGTGTTCGAAATTTGTCAGCTGGGATTTCCTCTGATCTTCTCAGAGCATATCCATCAGCTGAATGTCTTCTGCTAAAATCATAGCTTTGATATTCTTGACCTCGAGTGTTCGATTGTGCCTGATCACTAGATGATGCGGCTGAGGACCTGTTCCACCGGCTAGAGCTCGACATGTTGAAGAAACAGTGCGATCCTCGAGACTCTGCCTTTTGAGCCGCAGGCACAAATTCAAAAAATAGTCAAGAATCCCTCAAGGTGTCACCTAACAGAAATACATCATGTCTGAAATCAACATGACTGCAAACTGTTGGCAACCATGACCTGAGGTAAGCTTTGTGTTCCAGTAATGATCTGAATGGTGGATGAGCATCAACTTCTTTAAGAACACCTTGTCGAACAGCATCAATAAGATTCTGAGGATTGGCAGACTTCTTGGTCAAACAATCGGCTAAACACCATTGAGTTCTGATATGTGACAAGTCAGCAATGGAACCTGAACATGCTTCTTTCCTAAGCATCTGAATCATATGAATGGTCTCTTGTTGTTCAGGAACATGAGTAGTGCTGGCAGTAGTCACAAGATTGTTTGCATCAGTCCTCATATGAATCTCACTTGAAAGTCCAGTGATGTCCTTGATCAGTCCTCTCAACATTTGACATGTACCATAACACTTCATGAGTGCATACAACTCTGCAACAGTTGTGCTCAACGTGGTACGTTTGATTTTGGTTGATTCAAAGAAAATAAGAGAACCTCTGGTGTTTTTGTTCTTTTCCTTTCTCGGTTCAGCCATGAAAATAACCATTGCGCGCTGTGAGGATTTGTCACTGTTGTTCCTAAACGCTGCATCTGGCATTGCAACTAATCTAGGATCACCTTGCAGTGGCCAGAACATAAGTTCCATCGGGTCACCTACAATTTGCCTGCAAAGTTTGTTCAGCGTTTTGCAATCACCTATGGTGGGGGAAGCAGCGGCAGAAGCACAACGTGAAAACTGATAACATGACTGAAATTGGGTTCTTGATTGTAACCAGTTGATACTACCTAAGAGTGATCTGTAGGCAGTGTGGAGATCTTTGTCACATTTGTCTTCATCCTTCAAACCTTTTGGTATGACAACCTCAGTAAGTTCACTGACGCAAAGTGATTGTTCAACAGTGATATGTGATTTCTTCTTGGTCTTCTCATCCATGATCCATTTCACACGTTGACCAGTGAACATCAAATCATTCACATCTTCATGACCAATCTTGAATTGTGACTTGACAACTTTCTTGAACTTCTCCAGAAACTCTGGAGTTCCTGTAATGAACAAGTCGTCAACATGCAAACAACACATGCCAATAGGTTTTCTTCCCTTGGCATTACTGCCATTCACAGGGTCCATGAAGTGTTCCAAGAGTTGTTCAACAATCTCTGGTGTCAACTGTGGTGTCGTGGCAAGATAAGTACGCTCTGAAGGTAAGAAGACTGAAACAAGTACTTCAGCTTCTTCTTCCAAACTTATGGAAACATTGTCCTTGTTCATGTCATGATTCATCTCAAGCAACCACCAAACTCCTTTCCTCTTCACAATAGAAGTTCTCAAGTGAAACTTCTTTCGATCATAATGTGAATCAGGAGTTCTCAAAGCTTTTGCACGATAAGCAACTTGAGCATGACCATTTTCAAAAGGATACCAACCAGACTTGTGTTCAACAGATTCCAAAAACTTCAACAAAGTTTCATCAACAACAGGAGTCCAAGCACAATCTTCAACCTTCTTCTCCTTGAACTCTTTCCTCTGTTTCCATGTTTGGGTTTGTTGATAGCAAGCTGAAAACAATCTTTCTTCAACCAAAAGAGACTTATGAACTTCCTCAGCAATGTCGGAGGATTCATCACGCGTTTCCTCACTGTCTTGTGAGCTTACGTAGTATGTCACAGGTGCTGGTTCTGTTGCCTCAGAGTCAGCAAAGCTAACCTGTTTTGGCTCCTTGAAAGCACCATCATAGCATACATATGTACACCTGTCAGCTCTTGTAGGTTGAATACCAAGCGAAATCAGAAATTTGTCAAGGCGGTTCCACCATCTACGTGGTGCGTCCGCAAGTCCATAGACGGAACGAGTGCACAAACCAACCAAGTAAGGAGGCAAACCAATGTCAGTAGGCAACTGAACATGGATAACGCGGCGGTCTAAGTCGTATGTTTCCCCCTGAAGGAAGGCAGTTTTCAAGTCTAAATGGAGTAAATCCCAGTACATCGAGGCTGCATGCTGAGATGCCACACGAAAACCATACCTGGTAGCAGTAGGACTGTCAGTCTGTAAGTCATACTTTTGAGCATCTTGAAAGCCTCTACATACCCATCTAGCCTTGAACTTCTTGAACTGTCCATCCTTATCAACCTTGATGGTAAGCACCCATCTGCCAGTGACATAGTTATCAATCTTATGACGTCTCTTGTCTCTGAAAGTCATGGCAGTGAAGTCCAGAAAACTTCTGAATTCTTCAAGCTTGGCTTGTTTGATCTCCTTAGCATACTTTCTCAAGACTTCTTGAGTGATAACTGATTCTGCCTTTGGCTGCTTCTTTCCATTCTTGGCAAGATACTGTTCAAACTGTTTGAATCCAGTAACATCGTATGAACCAAACTCAGGTGCAGCTTGGACCTTTGGTCCTAAAGGAACGAAAACAGTACCATCAACATCGACAAAATGAGAGTGGTCTGATGTGTAAGGTTCAGTGTCCACATCTTCTTCCTGAAGCTGAGCAATGTCATCCTCAGTCAAAACAGGAGTGTCGTCTGTTTCATATGGTTCTGTTTCATCATCATCATGTTGTGATGATACCAATTCTGGTGTTCCTTGTGAAGACTGCTGTTGCGCTGGCTGCGCAAAGTCACCTGGCGTAAACGATGTTGGTGTAGTAGTAGGCAATGGAATTGTATTATCATGTGAACTTGAGGCAGTAGGATCATGTGAAGGTCCTTCATCTTCATCTTCATGAGGTTTCTGAGTAGGAACTGAAATTGGCTGAACATGACCTGGTAATTGAACCTTTGGCCTCTTGATAATCACCTTTGCCTTTGCCTTTGGTAAAGCATCAGTAGAATCAGTTGAGATCTGTCTCTGTTTCCTTTGAACTCTGATAGGCTCTGACGTTGGATCAGGTCCTGGTGGTGAATCGTCATCTTGTCCAGGATCAGCAATCTCTTCGATTGGAATGTCAGGATTGGAAAACGGAGTTGATGGTGAACTTGGTTGATGTGTTTCCCCCGAGTCCTGTATTCCTGGCATATCCAAATCATCATCAGGTGGTGGTCCATAATCATCTGGAATGATGTACTCTTGATCATCATCATCACCTGGATCAGGTCCAGTATTGTAATCAGGTTGATTATCATCATCCAGAGGATCTTCTGGTTCATCACCACTCAACATCTCATCATCATTTGGTGGAACATCACCATGCTGATCTGGATGAATGGGATCGTCACCATTTGGTGGTGTGCTACTTGAACTAGGAGGATCTTCAACTCTCCTTTTGATAGCACCAGTCGTTTCTCGTGAAAAGACGATCATACTCCATTCATGGATTTTGAACTGTTCATGATGTGGATACAACTGTGACACAAACATGAAGTAAACATGATCATAGTCACCAGGTTTCCAAATGAGTAAGACAGCATCTTCAGGATGTTGAAACAAAGGATTCACTCTTCCATAAGTTCCTCTGAACACACTGCAATCTTCAAAGTACATTTGAGGCAATGTCTTCTTTCTGACATCTTGAAGTCCAGGAATCAATTCAATGATTCTGGGGTCAGTTGATTCTCTGACACTAGCCTCTGTACTCCTTGGCAACTGATCAATCTTCCTCAATGTTTGAACAAGTAACTGAGTGGTAAACCTCTGTGGAAGAATGTGCTTCAACGGCACTGGAATCGAGGTCTCAACATGATGCAAGTCTTGCAACAAACACGAGCACTCAGGTTCACGGTCCAAAAACATTGACGTGCCACACAATGCTCCATCATCAAAGTGTTCCAACAGATCTTCAAACAAGAAACATTGTCTCATGTTCTGCAAAGGTACAAGTTGTGTGAACTGCGCAATGAATGAACACAAGTGAGATGGTAAGACCTTCCATTGTGGATCATTCCAAAGCTTCCCTTCTCTATTGAAGGCATGCTGTGGTTCCAACATGTCAAAGTCTTCATCATGATTGTAATACACACGCAAGTTCTTGATTGAAGGATCACAACGACAGTAATTTGTCATGTCAAGGTTGAAACAACCAATGTGATACTTGATTCTGTCCTTCTGAAATTTCTTCCAAGCCAAAAACTGAGCAAATCCTGAATCAGGTGGTGCAATCACCAAGAAACCTTTTCCTCGGTCAGCTTGCCATTTCATCACATCAAGGCAAAACTTGAATACCGAGTATTTCCAGGAATTTGGTGAAGGATTTGTGATCAACACGTATTCAGGATCAAGCTTCTCAAGTTGTTTCCAAACTTGGTTTTGTTTCTTTTTGCTGTTGAAACTCCAACCATGCTTGTGGTCAATGGGTTCACCAACCTTCATGTTCAATCGTGCCATGTGCCAACTAAGACCAGTGTTGCTACTGAAGAGTTCCACAACATCACACTTGCCAGTTTGACAAAACCAGTGAGCTTGTTCACCTAAGTAGGCTTCAGCATATTCAGCGATATCTGGTTCATAGTCATCTTCATCTTCAACTGCAAGTGGAACAGGTTCTGATGTGTCAAGTCCAGGAACAGCAACATCATGCCATTCATCATGGTCACGTCTCACCTTCGATTGATTAACACGCATGACTGCGTTGTCAACATGAACATTGACCATAGCACCTTCTTGAGAGATAACAGTACCTCTGATCCATCTTTCCTTCTTCCATGCCTTTGAAGCAATAGCATTAGCATTGACAGGGGAACTCCAAACGAAAACCTTGTCACCTGGTTTGTAAGGTCCATCTGATGGCATTGTTCGTTTGGCCATGTCATGTCTGAGGTCAGCAGCTTGTCTGGCTTCCTGATGTGCCCTCAGTGCTAACCTTTGCAACTCGAGTTGTGTTCTGTCTTCAGGTAAAGGGTCAACACTAAGTTGAGCAGGATCAGAAGTCTCAATATCCAGAAGATCTGGTGGTCTTCTACCAGTGGCAATTTCCAAAGGAGAATAACCACTAACAGTGAGTTGAGTGTTTCTGGCCCAAACAGTACGCTTCACAGCTTCTCTGATGGTGATTCCTTTGAACCTATCATCTTCAAGGTTCTTGGACATGAATTGCCATTGTCGTTTGAAAAGTCTGACAGCTGATTCAGCTCTGTTAGGCCATGGGGTTCTTGAACCACAGGGACATTCCTTGATACCATGAGTTCGGTAATAAGTCAGAAAGTCTTCTTGAAAGAAAGCTTCATCACCTACAATGGCTTTAGGCATACAATTGTGTTCATCACTCCACAACCTTAGAGCCTGAATGGTCTCCTTGTTGTTCAGTGAGTTTTGTGCCGTAGCCCAAAGTAAGTTGGTTGCACCATCAAGAACAAGCAACACCATGTACTTGTTCTTCCTCAACTGAATTTCAGCATGATCAACAAAGATAACATCTCCAAAGTTGGTGGATCGTATGCCTGAAATTCTGGCTCGCGGCGGTGGTGCAATGGAAGTACTACACACACGACACTTGTTGTACATCTCCTCATACTTCTGATAAACAGAGTCAGGAAGTCCTAACATGGAAGTCCTTCGTCTGAATTGAGTAGGAGACATGTGATAGTGTTTGATATGAAGCTTGTAAAGTTCCACACTATCCTCCAGTTTCCTGAGCATCTTTCTGTATGCTGGTGTCATGGCTTGCACTTCACTACCAGGCAGTGGAATCGAAACTCGCCTAGGCTCAAGAGCATCACTACCTAGTTTCTCAACTTGACTTTCTGAATCTTGCTTACCACGGTTGCGCGCAGGTGCAGAATGTTTCGGTTCAATGACTTGAGGTTCATCTGAATCAATTTTGTCCAAACCTAATTCCCTAGCTACCTTGTCAAGCTCATCTTCTTCATCAAGCTTGGGATAGGAGACAACAACCTTCTTTCTTGATGAACCTGATTGAGAGTCATCGACAACTTGAGGTTTCTGCTTACCTACGTGTCTTTTGGCTGCAGGTGGACCTACCTCAATCTTTTTCGAGCCTGGTCCATTTGAAATCGGTTTGCCTTCCTCCTTCTTTAAGGAGCTTGGCTTCTTCTTCTGTACACCTGATGGCACTGAAGAGGCTGACTCAGGGTGAAAAAGATCATCAATGTTTCCACGAAAGGGCTTTGCACGATCAATGTCACTTCTGACAATGTCATCTGGGATCACGTAGTCCTCCTTGATCTTGTAGATGGTCTTGCCCTTCCAGAACTCTTCACTCTGTTCAGAAAACCTCTTCTTCTCAGTGCGCCAGTTGTCCTTGTGAAGAACCTTCTTCTTGCTCTTCTGGAATTCCATGTGGGTTTCTCTCTCATCAAGAAGTTGATCTTTTGGAATTGGAGTTTTCTCTGATCGAGTCATCTCATGTAAGTTCATTCTCTTGTCCTTGTGGTGCCTGATGAGTTCACGACGTAGTGGATCAACCTGCCAGTAGTCACCAGTCACCAAAGCTTCTCCTTCATGATCATCTTGTTTGACAGCAATCTGGCTGTACTCAAAGTGATCGTGTTGTGAATAGAAACTTTTGACTTGTGGAGTCTTGAAATGAACTTGGCTCATGTACCATGCTACATCTTGTAGGTCGAGAATGAGATGAGTACTAATGGCTGTCCTCAAAACCATTTTTCTCATGCCAATACGTGCACAGGACAAATAAGCCTTCTCTGGAGTAAGTTCAAATTGAAATCCAAGGTTTCTCATCTGTGGAAGTGACATCAACAATGGGACATCACCTTCTTCGACAATGTCGAATTCTGTAAACTGAGTGTTCCATCCATGATCATACATGAATATCACGAGCTTCTCAGTACATTTGGATTGTTGTGAATTTGCAAAGAAGAATCTTGAACTTGTTGGCTGAATTTCATACCAGAGTCCACTGTTGGGATGTGAGTCAACATATCTGCAAAATGCTTCAACTGCTCGTCGAGAGCCCATAGCTCTTGTGCATCCAAGATCCAGAATACACACAGTTGGTGGTGCAGAATTCTCTGTGTGAAAAGCTAGTCCATTCTCACATGCCAGATCAGTTTGTACAGTATGAAATGAAAAAGCACTCTGCTGTGATGGTTCCTCTATCTCTGTAGAGCATCCATGTGAAAACAATGATGTGCCTTCTGCCAATGGCTTCCATGAAGCCTCACCTTCTTGAAGACCAACTTGCCTGGGCACTACAGCTGGACGTTGTTGTACACCTTGTCGTAGTGCACCAACTTCTCCAACCAGAACAGGGAATCTCTTCATTTCTCTCCTGTTTTGATGTGCTCTTGCATCACGTTGGTTCTGTCCTCCACGACGAGTACGTCGTTGTTCATCTTGTGCTGCATACGTGGATGTCAAAACATCAACACGTGCTGGCTCTGTCTCTGCAACATCAACACGTGCTGGTTCAGTTGTTCCAAATGAAAAGAAACCATGACCAGAACTTGAAGCTGCAGAAGAATAATGAGCTTGTTGAGTTGGTTGATTCTGTATGGCAGGAGCTGATGTGGTCTGAGGTTGAACATAGTTCGACTTGCCTTTTCCATCTCCTGGCTTTCCTCCTTTTCCATCATCATCCTTGCCTTTCTTTCCTTTTCCTTTTCCTTTTCCTTTCTTCTGGAAGTATCCATACTCATCCATGTAGTACAGATCATCATAGGCCCAATAGCCTTCATTCCAGGTTTGATCATCGGCCCAATAGCCGTCATAGTTTTCATTCCATTCATCTTCTTGCCATTCATCTTCATAACCTTCTTCACTCACCATGTGAGCACGGCCTTTTCTTCTTCCTTTTCCTCGGCCTTTTCCTTTTCTTGATTTGAAGAACCTTCGTCCTCCTCTGCCTTTTCCTTTTCCTTTTCTCTTTCCTTTACCTTTGCCTCGTCTGATGTATTTGCCTTGGAACCTTCTCTGATACCATGTGAAGTTGGCGTCATCATAAACCCAGAAAACATCTTCTAAAGCATCCAGGAATCCTTCTGCGCCGTCTTCTTCATCTTCGGCCCAATAGCCGTCGGTTCCTTCTAATTCACCTTCATCCAGTACGAGGAAAGATCTTCTCTGTGCCATGCCAGAGGGTTGCATCAATGGATTGTCAACTGCTGTTTTGGTAGTGCAAAACATTTCCAAAAACAGGTCACGTAGTTCTTGAATACTGTATCGATCGAGGGTTCGTCCACGATGTGTCATGATACTTGTGAGTGTGTTTCTCTGATCTTGACTCAGGTCAGCTAGACTTACAAAAATCAATGCTAGCAAATTTTCACCCAGTGGGAATGCTTGTCGCTGTGCTTCTCTACGATTTTCCTGAAATTGTCTGAATGCCGCTAGTGCCAGTTCATCTGTCCAAGGAACAGCTACATGGGGTGTTCCTGAGGCTGCTGCTACTTCAGCTCTCTCTTGTTGATCTCGTTCATGTTCTTGACGTCGTTGTTGAACAAACAGGATTGCTTCAGGACTAGTCACTGTTACTTCTGGAAGTAAATCCATCCAAGACTCAATAAGTCTATTGCCAGTGAGTTGAAATCTAGTCATCCACTTCTGAAGATCCATGGTTCCTCTGTTGAACTTCATGAACTGCATGAAACGGTATAAGAACACGTTCTGGGCACCTTTGATGAAATGAGGTCGTAGAAATCTTTTGAAATAAGCCACTCCTTCATAGGGATCCCTGAGTAATTCTCTATCCAATAGCCTCTTGTATTGTTGAGCATCTCCTTCCAGTCTGTTGCGCAATGCTGGACCACGTTTCTCTGGTTCTAACTCCGTAATGTCACACCAGTCATCAATTGCATCCTCAAAAGCAAAGAAGCTGGTTCGCCCATCATAGGCTGGAGCAACCTTTGTGGTCATCTGTTGCGTCATATGAATCTGTGTATGCTGGGGTGCTCTTCTCATTGCATAAGAGTCATATTGGTTCCATTCATTTGCATCGACAATGTCGAAGTCATCATCATCATAGCCATGGCTTGCCATTTCTTGGGCTCTACCTGGAGCTCACCCTCAATGAGGGATCACTGCTCCGCTACCACTTGAAGAGGGGCCCTAGCGTCTACTTCAAGATCAGCTAAGGCGTCTTCCCCAATGACAGCACTTGTTTTACTCAGCCTGTTGCCGGTCCGTGCTTGTCTACAGGGTTACTCTATATACCTCTTGAGCCTTGAGGGGCGCATATAAATGTGCTCAATACTCATGCATGTACCTATGTAGGTATTAGGTCGAAACAAAAACAAGGGCGCAGCGCCTCCCCCCCAAAGCAGATTGGAAACACCTATTTTCACATGCAAGGTGCTGGGTTGAATGTGATACTCAAGGTGTATGTAGGTAGGTATGTATGTATGTATGCATGTATGTATGTATATGCAGGGTTTGGTTTAGGGTTTAGGGATACAACATGTAGGTATAATTACGTGATTATTTGTAGTTTATTTTGGGATCAAAGCTGTGTATAAAAACAACCACAAATATGTCATATATATATATATATATATACGTCTGTATATCTATAAGTAAATATGTATGTGTAATTATAATATATATATATATATATATATATTTACATTTATATATATATATATTTATATATATATATATATTTATGTAAATATATATACTGAGAGATACACAATTATATAAATATTTACATGGATATGTATATACATATTAATTTATATATATATATATACATTTATATAAGTACATGTATATATATATATATAAATGCAAATATATACATACATATATATATACATATATATATATATGTGTGTGTGTGTGTCTATATATATATATATATATATGTCTAGATATATGTATATATATATACACATAAATTTTAACATAAATATGAATATAGTCGAATCAAACTATATAGTGTATTGAAAAGTGTCTTTCTTTTTTATTTAAATAGTTTAAAAAAAGCGGGAGGGGGGGATTCAGGGGAAGGGCGCAGCGCCTCCCCCCCAAAGCAGATTGGAAACACCTATTTTCACATGCAAGGTGCTGGCTTGAATGTGATACTCAAGGTGTATAGACTACACGACATGCACCCTGGAAACATGTGGAATACAGTATATATACTTGTAGATACATACTCATATATATATATATATACAGTTATATGTATATACATATGAATGTGTATATATATATAAGTACATAAATATATATATATATATTAATATGTAAATATAAATATATAAATATAAATACATAAATATATATATATAAATATATAAGTGTATATATACATGCATAAATATAAGTATATGTATATATTTACATATTTCTATATGTAAGTATATATATATATTTGAATTTGAACATAAATAGAAATACTATGTATATAAAAATATAAACAGAAAATATAAATAATATAAATATATTTAAATATAAATATATAAGTGTGTATATAAATGCATATATATATATGTATATATACATATACATAAATAACAGTACGCAACTGCTACGGTGATGCCTGCATGTAATTTGAATGATCTCTTATGCATGTAATATTACATCATTATTTCTTTCCTTTCTTGTTTCCTTCCTTTCTCGTCTCCGTCCTTTCTTCCTTCTTTTCTTTCTTCCTTCCTTTCTTCTTTGGTTCCTTTTTCTTTCTTCCTTTCTTGTTTCCTTCCTTTCTTGTTTCCTTCCTTTCTTCCTTCCTTTCTTCCTTTCTTCCTTCCTTCCTTTCCGTCTTCCTTCCTGTCTTCTTTCCTTCCTGTCTTTCTTCTTTTCTTCCTTTCTTTCCTTTCTTTCCTTGCTTCCTTCCTTCCTTTCTTCCTTTCTTTCTTCCTTTCTTCCTTCCTTTCTTCCTTCCTTTCTTCCTTTCTTCCTTCCTTCCTTTCTGTCTTCCTTCCTTCCTTCTTTCCTTCCTGTCTTTCTTCTTTTCTTCCTTTCTTTCCTTGCTTCCTTCCTTCCTTCCTTTCTTCCTTTCTTCCTTTCTTCCTTCCTTTCGTCCTTTATTTTTTTTTTGATGCATTTTTATTTTTTGTTGATGCATTTTTATTTTTTTTTTGATGCCTACGCCCAGCAAGAGCACGACACAGGACATCAAAATTCTTAGTCGATCACCGGTCTGCTTCTTACCAATGGCCACCGTAGCCCGCCTAAGGAACTCGCCGGCTCGCTCAACGTTCGGATTTCCATCTCCTCAGTACATCGTCATCCTCACCCCATTCATTGCTGCTAGGACTGCGGGACACGCATAATACGCTCCCATTTAGACTATTCTAGACTTACATACGGAATCATACGGATATCTTGTGTTAATCAACACTACCTGTCACACCCGGACCTCCAATGCTCCATGGATGAAAAGCAACGAACTCACCTGCCATGCACATTGCACCATCAGCATTCCTGTCGACGGCCGACACCTGGAGAGTCTGATGCCAAGAGTCCGAATCGCAAGCAGGACATCGAACGGGCCCGTTTGCCTCAGGCTGGCAACATGCAACAGCCATCGTTCCACCCGGCATCCTAAACGTGTCAACTCTGACAGTAAACAGTCCAAGTGTCGGTGCTCTGGCACAAAATGCATATGATGTACCGATCTCGGCCATCTGGTCCCGAGCAGACTGGGCACACGTGCCTGAGATCATCGGAACAGCAAAGGAGAAGGCAAAAAATGCAAAAAAAAACTCTATATATAATTATAATAATAATAATGATAATAATAATAATAATATACTAATATAAAAACTCTATATATAATAACAATAATAATAATAGTAATAATAATATCTGTGTTCATCATATCATATTTGGTCATGCTTGGTTGTTACTGGTCGTTGCTGGTCGTTACCCCTCATTCGTGAAAGTTTCTGCATCAATCTGGGCCAAGGTGCACGTCGCCTGGGATAATTGCGTCTTGTTCCCCACATTTGAAGCACATCACCATGATGCGCTGTGCGCCAATACGATCCCACGGCACTGACTGTCTGGTTTCATTTAGAAACATCCCTGAGAACCATGTCATCTGATCCACCTTTCTTGCTCACAAAGCTGGGAGGCGAAACGATGAAGTGTCAAGAACTTATAAAATGTTCCACAGGAAGTTGTTTCCTAGATTGATTAAATATCTTTCCACATCACTTGTCTTTTGGCGCTGAGCCAGTGCAGCGAAATGCAAAAGTCTGGCTATGTTCGGATGGGCAGGGCATACCTAAAGATGTGGTCAAATCAGGTCGACTGGATCACTTGATTGGTAAGTTGCAGATTGAATAATGCCAAACCACTCCCATCTCGCATGAATCAAGCTTTGTTGTTGATTCCTTGGTGCCAACAATGCAGCGTGTTTGCTTTTCATGTCCATAAGTGTCTCTGCGCTGTTACACCGTTACGCTGAAACCTTGTACGCAACACTGCAGCCAGCTTCATAACAATGAGGAATTGATGGGACACGATTCCCAGTACTCTTCACAAAATAATCTGGAAAAATCATGGAATAGAAAAAGTGACAGCAGAAGCAAGATGAACTAAAGGCGGGCAATCTGACAATCCCTCCAACTCAAGGTGGATGCCCACATTCACTACATCTCCACCGGAAGTTCAATCTGCTTGTGACGTAAAACCGGAACATCTCAAAATCTGTTTCGTGAGTTGCCTTGGACGTCACAAGCGTGCTTAGGATTCTTAGCTGCGAACTCCGCTAAGTAAGGCTAAAATGATATCCGAATTTTTCCAGAGTCGGCTTTTAATGGTTGAATTGTCCATAGATTTTGGAATCAGTTGAAAGTGACGAGGAAGTGCCCCAGATCCGTGCCATTCCGTGCCTCTGCATCGGTGACTCTGTTCAGCTGGAACATGGCATGTCCACGACCTGTGGTCGTTGCATGGCACTCGAAAAATCTGGGCAGGTGGGAAGCCCAACCCCGTGGCTATGGTTTCAAGCTGTTTCAAAGGGGGAAAAAAACACCCAAATTCAACATGGAACACCAAAATTGTCTTTTTCGACAGGAACACCATCTTCCAAATCCGATTTTTCGACAGGTTCCGTGTTCACTTTAGGCATCAAGTGATGAAAATCAAAGCATTGGGGGACTGGCGAACATGGCTCTTGTACCAATCAGGACGAAGTTGACAACACTTGTCCTGAGATTCACACTGCACGGTCCATGTTTCGTGGTGTGACAGCATGGCCCATTTCAAGTTCAAGTTCAGAGATTTTGACTGTGACTTGACCTTGCTGATTCTGATGAAAAATCTTAATGTCCATCAAAGCCAACTTACTGGTGCTAAACGCAGGGAATTTTCAGGAATGATCCCAGTCATCACTAGTAATGTCATCATCCCAGCAGCCCCCAGCAACCCATCCATTCCCTACGTTCTCATGATTCCATGACGAGCACCGCCCCACTGCCCTGAGACTTCCGGCTGCATCGGCCAGAGCCTCGACGTATCGACCCAGCGCTGCCAGGGCGCCTGGACACAGCTGAGCACAGCTGAGCTGGGATCTTTGAATATCTGCCTCAAGATGGTGTAATAATAACAATAATAATATTACTATATATCATAATATATAATATTAATATATAATTAATGAATCAATATTAATAATACTACTGTAATAATAAGAAGTATGCGGCCAGGCGCTGTGTAATACGGCCAGGCGCTGTGTGTTAAAAAGATCTATTATAACAAATGGAATATAAATGGTTAATAGCATAACTAGAATCAAATAGATCTATAATAAATGATTGGTGGACATCTGCAAAGACATTGTCGGCTTTGGGGTGGGGGTAGAGGATGGATAGCACAGGTTTCTTGCACAGAATAGCAACTAGTGCTTCCCTAAGTACTGCGCAAGCATTCAGTGTTTAATTCTCTACGGAAATTATAATCAAATGAATCAGAAACATTGTACAAGGATGCACAGGGTTTTGTCAAAATATCCAAAAATAGCAGTTACATGGGGAACAATATGGAAATGCTGAGGAATTTGGAGAACCAAATAAACAACACCATAGTTACAATAGTTGACATATAGTTCCTGCGCCTTCCCCGATGCCCTGCCTGAACGGTTGGAGCGCAACAAGGCGCTGTCAGGATCCGCCATGATAGCCTGGGAGTAGTAGTCATAGGCTTCCTGAAACCTGGCGAAAAGGCAACGAGGTTTGAAAATCTTTGAAAATAGTGTACCCCTACACCCAATGGTCCAATGGTTAATGATCATTATCCCTACTAAATGGCTAGAATTGGGGGGTATCCCCCATTTTCAGACATACAATAATTAATCTTCTCAATCTCTTGCCATTTTGTGATAAAATGTGATCAATACTGAAAGCACTGATTCTGGCCAGCCCCCACACGTCTTAGAACTGCCTTCCAGCTGCAAAGGAAGAGTTTCCTGCGTCCTGCAAGTCACTTGCATGGTGAATGTAGGCACGGTAAGAATCAAACGGCACCACCGGCATCACCTCGCAACCATAACAATGTATAATGCATACTATAAATGAAGTTCCCTTGCGCCTTTGGAACAAGAATAGAAGGATGGATAAAACCACGGCATCGCATCACCCCAATGAATCATGAAAGCGTCCTTCTCAAAGATTTGCACTTACAAACCCTCTGTATACTACAAACAAATGCATGCATCACCCCAAACCTTTGGTCATTTTCTCATGGAAATCATACGCACGATGTTGAATCTTCACCCCCAACATCCGCTTCCTTGGCAGGTGTGGCCAAAGCATTGCATGTTGGCCTTGACACGGACAAAAAGGGCGAGCTGCATCTGGTGATAAGTGAAGTATACATAATTATATATTATATATGACAGTATATATAATTATGTTTACATTCGCTCTTCAAGCCCTCTTGGTGCTGAGATCTTGAAAATGTGACTTGAGATTTTGGATGCCAGGAATGTTCTCCCGACGATTGTTTGGAAAGTCAGGATGAGGCAGGCCCACGCCCTCTCACGTGGCCAAAAAAAACTGACTGAAATCGCGGATATTTCGTGGTGTTTCTCTAGAACCTGGCTTGCAACCCAAGCTGGTATTAGAATATTTCATGAATATTTCCTGGGGAGCCCGGGTTTGCACAAGACCCTTGTCATTGTGGATGTTCAAACATCTGGGCTCCACAACGCATCTGCCATTGGTGCAACACGCCGGTCAGCGGCGATGTTTTCTCTTGCGTTGACTTGTAATGCTGAAAGTGCTCAGTTGTTAGACAGCTGTTTCCCGATCAGAACACACTTCAGACAGTCTCTTAGATGTCCTTGATGTCTCAAACATCATGACAGGGAGTAAAATGTACGGTCGACATGTATTCACAGAGGATGTCATCATGTCATCTATCCAATCTCCAAGAAAAACAACTCTTGAATGTTGACCTTGATCTCCCAAGGATGGCAAATAGCGACTGTTACCGACTGTTACCCTGCAGAGAATACTTGAGCCAAGCGCCCACAAAACAATTTTTCATTTTCCCACGGTGGCCAGGTGGAATCCCGACTTGTCAAGCAGGAATGGACTGGGGAAGAACAGCCCCGCTGATGATGATGATGATGATGATGATGATGATGATTCGATGATTCGATGATTCGATGATGATGAAAATTATTGAAAATTATTGAAAATTATTGAAAATTATTGAAAATTATTGAAAATTATGACAAGCAATTAAGTAGAACATTAAACAGAAAGCAAAACATAATATATTAGCAAGAAAATTATATCAATATGAATATGAATATGAAAATTTATCTGAACATTGAAAATCGTGGATCAACAACCGAATCAGCGGCTGCTAAGCAAGACTTTTTCAGTCTCGCCTTCGTGCCAACTTTCGTTGGCTTGAGCCATTTTGCAATGGCAGTCACATGTCATCCTTGTGCAGTGGCCATGCTATGGTTCATGCATGCCACCACATGTCAACTTCTAAGTTTTTAAAATTCCACAGGGACTGGTGAAGTGCTTGGTGAATCGCACTCCCCCCCGCAGCCACCTGCGGAAACTCACAAAAGCTTAGCCAAAATGGCTATCGTAGCCCGGCTCTCAGCAGCGCTTTTTCAGGTCTTCATTGTTTTAAGGCTCCTCCTCATTCACATTGGCATCCTCCGACTCAGGGTCAGTCAACAAAGACCACTCTTCGACCTGGGAGACGAAGGAGTCAGGGACCCTTTGGCTAGAGTCGGAGCTCAAGGTGTTGGTGACGTCCCATTCCACGGTCAAAGGGACGTAGGACTTCGGCAGCGAACCCAAGTCTGAACCCGTAGAGGAGGGCATAGCAGCGACCCCACGTTGGATCACACCACCACGGCTATATCCTACCGTGGGGGCTCCAGAGGTCTTGTTGTGTTGGCTGGTCGGCTCCAAGAGGGGAACCAGCCGCAGCTCAGAGGAACCACCACTTGACACGGTTCCGCTCTGACTGCTGGCCAAACAACCATCCAGGTACAAGCGTCCAACCATCAAACCAGGAGCTTGTTGTGGTCGGTGACGTCGTGGCGTCTCCATTTCATAGTGCTGTCCCACGTGCACGTCTAGGTCATCATCTTTGGGCACCTCAGTCTGGGGCCATGGAGGGTCTTCTGCAGTTGCAGCCGGCTCCAGCTGGATGCTCAGGTTCATCTTTTCCATGACTTCCCGCCTCATTGTCAGGAAGGTGTAGCCGATCCATCGTGACTCGGCTCTGACGACCGGATCGTCCCATCGGTCAGCAACCAAGAACCCCACTCCATCAGCAGGATTCACAAAAAAGGCCTTTGTGACCCTTTCACCAGTCAAGAACTGGGCTTCAATTGGTGCCGAACGGTGCAGTGGATGAAACCTCTGTCTCCTCGGTGACTTGTGTACTTTGACCAAGAAGATTTCCTCACCGCACTTCGCAACGGACCAAGAGTCCTTTTTTCCTGTGGTGTTCGGCTGGAGGTACCGACTATCCAGCCAGGGTCCATGCCTTGGCATATCGTCCAGCATGGTTCCACCAGCAGCCTTTTTAGCCATTTCTGCATCTCGACGGGCTGGAGGAAACTTCGGCAAAGCGCCGATGTAGGGTCCCCTTATTTCAGAGGAGCTTGAAGGTGCACCCATCGCCGCAGCGCATTGCAGCATCATCGGCGGCGCTTTGCGGCGCACAGCTGCAGGCTTAGGAGCAGCCTTTGGAGCAGCAAAGCCCGGCTCTTGCGGCGGCAGCGGCGGCGCAGGTTTGGACATCTTAGGGGCCATGGCAGCTAAACGCACGGCCGGAACTTTTGGGCAGCCCGTAGGGCAGTGGTAGGTATCAGCCAACAGTGGTTGCAACATTTCAACAGCATCTTCAGAGTCACCACCAACGGACTCAAAACTGTTGTGCGCCATGCCACAGCTGTTTCCTGCCACAAAATCCCCAAAACCAGGACCTTCTTCGGGGTTACTGTCCCAAAAATCCCTTCGACTTTCATAGGTTCGGTGAGCCCAATTACCATTTTCAGGGGTTCTATCCCAAACCTTCCCAAAACTGTTTTCTCCAGGTTCATCTTCCCTTGGAGATCTCACACATTTTTTGGTTCTTATTTGAGGGTTTATGCCTCCAGGTTCATTTTCCCTTGGAGGTTTTTCTTTGGCCGGTTCATCTCCCCTGGCATCTTTTTCGCTTTTGAGGCCAATGGCTCTTGATGGTTTTTCCACCTCCCTCCCATCTAAACAGATCCCATTGGATCGGCCTTCATTTGAAGGCGATGGCTGCCAGTTGCACGCCAGCCATCCAGCGCAGGCAGCAGCAGCAGTAGCACAGGCCAGCCGCACGTCAGCTCGCCCAGCTGCCGTAGAAGCCACAGCCAGTGCAGCCATAGCTACGATCACCTTCACCTTGGTCACCACATCATCAGATCCCTTAGTTTCATCAGGTCCTGAAGTGGCGGTTGTTTTGGAAGACCCTTTGGAGGTTTTTTGAGGTGTGTTTTCGGGGTCATATTTGGGGATTGACGCATCAACATGAAACCCAAGGAAATGCCAGAACTTAACCCAATCCCTCAACAACGTGATTGGTTTGGTGAGCATGTCAGCGGGAAGGTCAACTCCCCTTTGGTGTCTGACTTTCCATGTTTGGGGGTCACTTTTCAACAACTCACGCAAGCAAGACGAACGAAGCCTCAAATGGCGTGTTCTCCATCCACCATCAGGGTTCATAAGTATGCTAAGTGCACTTGAATTATCCCCATAAATAACCTTTTCAAACCCATCAAGACCATCACCTGTGTTGCATGAACCATGGATAACCTTCAATAGGGCCTCAGCAGATTTCAACATTGTTGTAGCTTCGCAGTACCCAACCAATTCGGATTCCGCTGTGCTCATGGTGTGAAATGCCTGCCGAGTTGCCTCCCACTGAATTGGAGATCCTGCAGCACATAGAATGATGCCCTGGTGACTGCGGTCACCTTGAGGAGCGAAGCTGATATCGGCGAAAGCCTCAATGAGCTTCTCATGCCTTGGTACCTGAAGTGTGCCATGTGCACCGTGGTCCTTGTTGCAAGGGCGGTACAGGAGGCAAGTTTCTGGGGTGTTACACAAAAACCCTAGCACATGTTGTCCCAACTGTTGGACCCACCTTGGTTTTCTAGTAACATTCCTTCCCATGACACTTACAGCATAGGCTATGTCAGGCCTACTTCTCACAGAAAGCCAAAGCAGTTCACCTGTGATTGCTTGGGCTGCACGGACGTCAGGTGTTGTGATATCCGTTTCATCCGGTTCTGAACTGTCCAGTTTTGGCATGGGGCATGACTTTGGGGAAACATGTTCATGACGTTTCAACAACTCAGCAGTGTAAGACTTTTGTCCTACCATCAGACTCACCCCATCATCATGTCTTTTCAACTCAAAACCACAAAACCGGATCCATTCATTTTTGTCAACAGTTTCGACATCGGAACACTTCCATTCTTTTTTCAACCGGTCAAAAAAGGAGCTTCGAACATTGTCATTTGCAAGAGCCATGATGTCGTCCACATAAACAATAACATGACCTTCACATGTTGGTTCGGCATCCCCATGACCATGTTTCATGATTTTCCACAAGTTCTCTTCTTCGGTTCTTTTGAGGGAAAAGTCACAACCATCCATCTTCCATTTGAACCCACTCATGACCTGATCCCTGTGCACCGCCCAATGTGCGGGGCTTGAAGTGAACCCATACAAAGCGTTATGAACTCTCCACCGTTCAGAAGGGCTGCAAACTTTGGCTTCCACAAGTATTTTTGGGGGCACAACAATCACCTCCCGGGCATCTTGAGGTTTCGGCCGAGGAGCAAGGAGAAATGCTGTGCGAATGTCGGTAATGCCAGCGCCCCATCCCATCTGCACGGAGTGAGCCAGTGTAGCTCGGATTAATATGCCATCAGCGCCAGAAGCGTAGAGATTGCCCGGAGCTGGATCCAAGTCACTTTGCAGCAGGTTTCCACAAACTACTGCTCTACATTTCTTTTTTCCACCATTTGGACCCGCTTTTCGAACAGTCACAAGTTTTCCAGGAACAAACTCAACCGCTTCTTGGTTCAACATGGAAAGGTCAACAGGTTCAATGGCCTTGGTTTCATGGACCAAACTGTTGTATTCTTTCATCATCGCATCTTTCCATTCCCCAAGTTCATTTCTGACTTCATTCAAAGGGATTGTGGTTGTTTGCAAAATCTCCCCCGGACCCTGGTTCAACCCTTCATCAGTTTGCAGTCCACACATTTTGACAACCCTTTTGTTTTGGGCATCCCGAACCAAGAAGAGATCGTTTTCCAACCGTTCTTTTTCCCCTTGAAGCCATTGGATATCAGCCCCACAAATTTCCCCAAGAGATTTCGTGGTGGGAACAACATCCAACAGGTCTTGTAATGAACTGGAAATAGTTTGATGTTTCCAACCCAAACATTTTTCCAAACAATCCAAAGATTCCAACTTGGCAACAACCCTTGATTTCGTTCCCAAACCAAAATTTTCAGGGTTTTTTGGGTGGCTATCTCCCCCGGACCCAGCTTCAACATTCAACCCCTTAACAAACCGTGGTGCCTCCCTAAGGTTTTCTTGGTCGATTTCATCAAAGATCCCCAACATTTCATCCCCATTATCCCCATGTTCACCATCAACCTCAAGAACAACTTCATTTCGGGGTTCATTTTCAGGGATTTTTTCAAGTTGAGAATCCAAAACCAAAGAGGACTCCCCCCCGCGATCCAATCGCGGCAGTGGCGGCAGTTTCATGGGTGCTGGTCCTGGAGGTGGCTGCTTATGCCAAAGACGCAAGTGAGGTTTGCCAGGCCGCAGGTCTTCTTCAAGTTGCAGTTGGGCTTGATCGCCCAGTGGATCTGGCAGTATGGCCTCACGAGCATGCAAAACATGTTGGTCCTTAGTCGTTCGGACAAGCCAACCTGAAGTCATGTCAGGGCTTGGACACAACAAACGTGTTTCAACAAAAGGTTGAGCCAACAAATTCCCTTTGTCATGCCATCTTTTTCTTTTGACCAAAACCAGGGAATTGTACGGCAACATTTTTTGAACAGGGGAACCAAGGAGCTCCATCTGTTGCCTTAGTCGTTCCTCAGTGGCAAATCGCATGGCCTGTGGCCAATGTGTGTTGTCCTGACCTGCCATGTGAAGCAACAGCCTGGTACGCCTTTTGAGTTGGTTCACCTCGGCCTCACAATGGCCGTTACTTTGGGGGTCATCACCAGCTGTGAACGTATGCATCATGTTTCTTTGTGCAACCCATGACCTAAACTTCCGAGCCAACAGTTCTTTGGCCCTGTCAGAATGAATGCGTGTGACACAGACACCCATGTATCTCATCCTAGTCACCAAAGCATCCATCGCAGGCAACACATGTTTCACATTTCTTGACTCGACAGGTTCCATGAGTGTGACATGACGAACTTTCACAGGTTGAGACAACTCTCCAACAACCTTTTCAAAGGTTTTTGACTCCCATTCCTTCAGCTCATCTTCACCCATGATTGACGGTTCATAGTCAGTTTCGTTTCCGTCACCTCCATCATGGTCTTTCACTTTTTCACCTTCATCATCTTCAGGGTTTTCCTCTGTCTTTTCGTCCCCCTGAAGGGAGTATTCTTTTTCATCAAGTCCCTCCCCCCAACATGCATCCACAGTTTCCATTGGTTGCGGAGCATCGGAAGACACATCGCCAGCAACAAGTGGCTTTTCAGCAGCTGACGTTTCGTCCCCCCGAGGAGAGTCAAACACTGGAACAAGGGCTGTGGCAACCAAACCATATCTCACAACCCTTTTGGTAGCAAGGTCACGTGCTTTGGGGAGGTTCACCAAATCAACAGACATGGTCCAAGCAGAACTCCCAGCATGTTCCCTACGTCGGTGTGGTTTTGACCCAGCCATGTTAAGTATACATGTCCTACAATCCCGTCGGTATGGTTGATGTCCTTGGTTGATATGTTGTTTCCATTGATCCAACCCCAAACTTTTGGACAATTTTGGTGGTGAGATCCCATACCATTCAACCAAAACCAACAAAGACGTTTTGATGGCAGCCCTCAACCCTGGTGCCCAAAGTGACCAAGAGGCAGTTTGGTTCAACCTTTCATCCAAGTTCACCGCCAAGTGTCGTTCACGTTCACCAGAGCGACAGCCATCTAGTTCTTTCATGTCAGGGAGGTTGGTCATACATGTTGTGGGTTTTTTCCGAGTATGCCCAAACGCACCCTGGTCAAAACTGATCAACTCCATTCCATTTGGTTGGAAAGCTTCAAGAAAATCCCTTGTTTCATCCCAAGCCCAAAAACTCGCAGACTCATCCCCTTCACCATTTTGGAGGTAAGTTTTGGGGTCTTGAGGGGATTCCAACATAAATCCAACCCTATTCACAACATGTTTCATGTGGGGCCATCTTGAACCATCCCATGACTCGTGAGCATGCATGTATAACCCCAACTGTTTCAGGTACAGCGCAGTGTCACTGTCCGTTTTTTGTTGTTGGGATTCATTGAGGTGTTCAAACCCAAACCTTTCAGGACCATTTCTTGAACGCAACCTTGGTGGTCCTGGTGTTTTCTCCAACAATCTGCTCACAGTACGACATGGTGGTCCCCCCAACACAGCTACGACACGACCAGATGCAGCAAGTCGCCAAAGGTAGGCCCAAGTTGCAGCATCGTGGACATTCTGACCATCTCGAACGTCCAAGGTGATCATTTCAACGTCAGCAGGCCAACCAAGACTCCAATCCTTAGATGCTTCACCGGCATACAAGTGGATGACAATCGCCTTAGCTTGGGCATGTCGACGCCTTTGGGCACGATTCCAAGGCAAGTGAACCCCTGGAGTGTCAACCCCTTGACCCTTCATGTATCTCCAAATTCTTTTGGGAACATTCGGAAACCTTTGTGACCACCATTCATGCGCAGTCTCAGACACGGTTTCAGGACTTTCAGAAGGGATTCTTTTGGCTAACTCCAAAGATTCAATGTCATGAATCAACCCTAACGCATGTTTTTCAGACACAACAGGACACCCATTTCGCAACCAACACTGAATGGTTCCTCTTGAGGGGTGTTTGATTTCACAACCATGGGTACTCCATTTGATGACAAAACCAAGGTCAATTAATCCCCTTAATGGCACAATGGGTTCAACCGCATGTTCAGTGAGAATGGTCCCCGTCAAAGCATGTTGTTTCAGTTCAACCGATCCATGTGCTAACTCCACAACAACAGGATCAGCTTCAGCGAGTTGTTGAGGGGTTCCCCTTCTCAAAGCGTTTGTTGCCCCACCATCCAAGAGACCTGTGGGTCCATCAGGAGCATTCACCCTTTTGATTTTGACAGCTTTGGCAACCGGTTTGAGGGTTTTCAAGAGGGTAGCGGCTTCACTCAACAGCCCAGTGACCCTTTCAGGGGTGCTTTCTCCCCCATCCCCAGTTTCCGGCCCAGTCCTGTACGCAGTTTCAGATCCAAGAGGCTTTTCTGCCGCAGCAACATCCCCAGTAGTTTTTTCAGGGCTACTATGTTCCCCACTACCCTTCCCAGACTTTTCGGGGGTCCCTTTTCCACTTGGTTTTGACACCTTGGCAACCCTCTTTTTGGTGGGATCATGTTTGGGGTCCGACCCTGTATTCTTCAAAGGACAGTCACGTTTTGAATGACCCACAGCAGAACAGTTGAAACATCGGTTACTTTGGGGGTCCAAATTCGCATGACCAAAAGAACATTGATCACCCCTGGTACACCCCTTTTCACTCATCCAATACCTACAAGGCTTTCTTTTTGAGTTCGGAAACCTCGGATCCGATTCATTTTGAGGTTTTGGGGAACTTTGAGGATTTTGAGGGATCCCAGGAGGCAATGGCACACCCAAAGCAGCAGCCCTCACAGCCGAAGTTGCCTTCGCAGGCGCGCTCAAAGTCAGCTCTTCAGCTTCAGCTTGCAGATGCTCGGAGTAGCTCAGGATCGTCTCTGCTGTTGGCAACTGATCCACATTCAACTGCTGGCGGATCATGTTGAGACGATATGCCACTTGTGGGGATTTTCCACTCAAAACATCAGTACATTTGTTCAAAGCCCCTAGCAAAACCAAACCATCAGGCAACGTGACATGGAGTTCCCTGGCCCTTTGAACAAACCGTCGCCAGGTTCGAATCCAGTCCAAAACTTCATGAACATTGGAACCACATTTGGAATCCGTAATGTTCTGCAACAACTTCGTGCGCTCAGTAGCACCTCCCGGTTGGAAGGTGATGCACAACTTGTACAACACTTGGTCAGTGGTCAGTTTTCGAGCTGAAATCACTTCTTCTTTGATGGGGTCAGGAATGGCTCCCAAAAGCATGGCTAAAGCCCTTCTTTCCGTTCGAGGCCAAAGA
Source organism: Cladocopium goreaui (assembly GCA_947184155.2). Taxonomy (NCBI): domain Eukaryota; class Dinophyceae; order Suessiales; family Symbiodiniaceae; genus Cladocopium; species Cladocopium goreaui. The sequence continues at coordinate 452,739 of CAMXCT020005001.1, read as the reverse complement.
TGAACCCTAGGATCCACCTGTGGTCGAAGCCTAAGCCTTTCAATTGGTCCAACATTCAACCAATCCCTATAACACTGATCAACAGCTCCCCTGACCATGGTCCACCAATCCCCCGACGAGTACGACAAGTCACCCATGAGAGAATCGATGATGCTGAGCCAATCACCAAATTGCAGAGCAGTGGCATCCATGGACAACTTCGGAAGCTCCACCGTCCTGAGATTTTCAGATGGATTTTCACCACCTGAGTTTTGCAAGTTTCCTGCCACAGACGCAGGAAAAGGTGGCAGTGCAGGAGGGAATTGAGGTGTTACTGACCCTAACCCACATACACTATTCAACATTCTTGGCGGCGATGGTGGTGGAGGTCCAGGTGGTGGCCTAGGCACAAATGGTTCAACAACATTTGACACAGTTGACACAACGTTTTCAGGTGCAACCCTCGTGAACGTCACAGCCTTTTCAGGTACAACCCTCACATATGGATCATGAACCATTTGGGATTCAACCACATCATGAGATTTGGGGGCAACAGGCTCTTGGAAATCCACTGCCGAAACATATGAACTTTGAGAACCATGCGACCCTTTTTCATGCTCATGTTTTTCAACCCTTGACTCCTTGGCACTCATCCCCATATTCAACAAACCCTGCCGAAACTTTTCTTCAGCATCTCTCAAACAACGCAATCGGAACAGTTCTATTGGATCCATTTCAACATCAACACTTTCCCTTTGTTCCACATGAACTTTTTGGGGTGTCGACGCATTTGAACCCGGCTGCAAACCCAAGGCACTCACATCGTACCCAGGCCCGAATGCTTCTCGAACAGCTTCACGCTGCTGAGTTTCGCTCCAGAAGGGATTCACAACTTCCCCCATTTGGTCTGGAACCACAACAACATTTTTGCTACCCTGAGGCGCGACAACAACGGCTTCGGAGCCCTGAGGCCCATCACCTATGTAAAACCTTTGAACCCCTGAACCCTTCACATTGGAGCCCTGAGGCATGGTTTCACTCACAACACCCGAACCCTTTCCAGTGGGGCCCGGTGACACATTTTGACAACCCTCAGAACCCCTCACATGTGAGCCCTGAGACACATTTTCACAACCAAAACCCTTCATGCGTGAGTCTTGGGACACAGTTTCACAACCCTCAGAACCCCTCACATGTGAGCCCTGAGACACATTTTCACAAACAGAACTCCTCATTCGTGAGCCCTGCGACACAATTTCACAACCCTCAGAACCCCTCACATGTGAGCTCTGAGACACATTTTCACGACCAAAACCCCTCATGCGTGAGTCTTGGGACACAGTTTCACAAACAGAACCCCTCATTCGTGAGTCCTGCGACACATTTTCAACACCCTCAGAACCCCTCACACGTGAGCTCTGCACATCCCGGTTTGAGTGTTGTGCTTCTGCGGCAACAGTTTTTCTGGGTTCCCTTCTGCCAGACTCAGAGCTAGACCCCTTTCCCTTACCAGCACCATCTCTAGGACTATGTTCATTCACAATCCCCTGCGCTGATTCGGTGGTAGTTCCAGTCCCCTCATTTGGTGGGTTCCGAGTTTGCTGCTCTGTCACAACGACCCTTTTGACACCAGGTGTGTTTTCAACATTTTGTTTCACCTCGAGGTTTTTAACCCTTGTTTCACCAACCAACATTGGAGGTTCCCCAGGAGAGAACGACAACGGTGGGCCCACAGGTCCTAGAGCATCCAGCATTCCCCCACTACTTCCATTGGCATTGGGTTCTAAAGCTTTTTGCCCCTCATCCCCATGGCCAGACCCAGTTGCTTCATCCAGCATCCGCTGCATCATCTCATCGGCGCATTCTGCCGCAGCAGCCGCATTCACAGCAGCAGCAGCCCGGCGCTGCACCGAGGACTCTCGCCTTGAAGAAAGCTCCATGTCAGCAGTGATCCAACGTTGGGCTCATAACCCGTGGATCAACAACCGAATCAGCGCTGCTAAGCAAGACTTTTTCAGTCTCGCCTTCGTGCCAACTTTCGTTGGCTTGAGCCATTTTGCAATGGCAGTCACATGTCATCCTTGTGCAGTGGCCATGCTATGGTTCATGCATGCCACCACATGTCAACTTCTAAGTTTTTAAAATTCCACAGGGACTGGTGAAGTGCTTGGTGAATCGCAAAAATAATATGATTTGTGCCCATTCTGGCACTTGCGAAGCAGTTTTGAGATTGACTCCTTTGCCCCTGACGCTAGCCTCGAACCTGTGGGCCCAATTTCTACGGCACCTGAGTTGACAGCACTTCTGCTGGTCCCCTGGCACGGTGGGAGAGTTGATCCCGAATTTCTACCGGTTTATCATCATTCATTAGATATCATACTATAACAAATCCTTATAATATGATATAATAATATATATATAATGTATGTGTATATATATATATCATATATATATAATATATTCATATATCATCATATATCTATCGATAACATTCCATAAAACATCTTTATCATATTAATCTACTGGTTTATTTTTTGATGGCCCTTTGGTGGTACAACCTATGACATCCTCCCATGGCCTCTCTGGAGCTGGGAGGTGGCACAGGCACGGCCCAGGTTTGCTGCAGATGAAGTTCTTCTATTTTGGGATGATCGTACCTCGCCAGATACGCCATTCCCAATGCACCAATTTCATGCACCAATTTCTGGTTATTGTGTATACATGTGTATGCTGTATACTACTATGTTCATATCTTGGAATGATTGACAACACATGACCATACCCCCACATGATGGGATAATGGACATTTTTTTCAAGGATCATCTTTTCCACTGTGCTCGCACGATAGAGCCATCACAGTGTGCCAAAGAATCGACGAGCTGTGAGTTTTAACGACCGTGCATTACAAAACCGAGACAAAACAATTGGATAAACTGCAACTTGGAGTCTGGCGACCTTCTACTACTGCCAGGCCTATCGTAACTTTTTTCAAAGCCCGATTGCTGCAATACCACTTAAAGACTGTTGAAGTTCAAGATGTGAAGTCTGGCCAACACCTAAGGTACCAACTTTCTCAATCCTCGGATTGCTGTCACTGTATGTCACTCTAGCCGTTGATCATTGGTGCATCCCGTGGTTCTTCCGCGCACGTCAGCTGGTGCGCTTGACTTGATGGCAAGAAACAGCATGACATAACCTCAGCAAAAGGGCGATAGCACTCCACAGACACAGTTTCAGGGCGGCACAGCGCGCGCGCAGTGTCTCATCATGAGCAGATTCTTTGGACTTGTCATGAGGGTTGGTCCATTTGCATGCTGCATATTTGAAATTTCTGTAGTGTACACTGCAGGACAAATATATAGGATTATATAGGATTATATACTATAAGTCTGTAGATCATGCTCCGATTCCCTCAGCTTCGTCGAAAGCTAACAGCACCCCTACCCTCAGGTGCCCAGACTTGTCGCACGACTCCCTCCATAGCTCCTTGCAGGGCCTCGGCAACAGGCCCCAACAAAAATCACAAAAAATCATGTTCAGGTTCGGAAATTAAGGGATCGTGCAATGGACAAATACCGGTTGTTTGTTCAATGGAGAAATTTACCACCACAGCTGCCCCACTGCCATGGTCCAGATGATGGTCTAAGTGTTAAACAACAACCTCTTCTCCCCTCTCAGGTCGAGCCGCTCATGCAAGAAGCCAAAGCCCTGCTTGGGTCACACCATCTTGGAGAAAGGCGGCTCAAAACAAGAGCCAAGTTCAGCAAGATGAAGATGTGAAACTCTCACTGCATCCAAATAATCCGAATACCTTCGATTGGGTTGTCCAAAGTGTCCAAAACAGCAAAACCTTGGTTATGCTCCCATGAGGAAAGAAAAGAGCATCAGGTGCATGGTTTGCCATGTATACCGTAATGTATACCTATCAAAAATCACGTTCAACACGTTTTATCTTCTATACTTGTGATACCAATATGTGTCTGCGCGTGGTTGCTACCTGCTGTCCAAACTTGCACATCCCATCTGCCAGTTTTGTCTTTGACCCAGGACGCGTCCCGGAGCAGAGCCACTCAGCCCATCCAGAGAACTGCATTAAGGATTCAAACGACGGCTGATGCCGAAAGTTGAGAACATTTAGCCCATAGCATTCCAGGTGAAATTTCCAGATTCATGATATTTCCAGATCATACTCTGACATACTCTGACCTTTCCAAATCTCCCGATTTCCATCCCCCACTGGAGCCAGCCTTTTCTCCTCGCACACGGTGATGTCTCAACGAATCAGAGGCCCGGATCTTGGTGTGTCCAATTTACTGTCACTCAAAGCAAAGCAGATGTGGAAAGCTCAACCTACGGAGTCAGCAGTTATCTTAACTCAATTTAACTCACATGTTTCATCATGTTTCATCATGTTTCATCATGTTTACCTGTATTTCCTTGTTTTTGAGCGCCCATTTCATGGACTTTTCGCGGTGGACTTTCGAGTACCCAAAAGGATCCCTTTTTTTAACGACCTGAACGCTACGAGGATCTGTGCAGGTGAAACCACACGGCCAGGCGTCCAGTTGCTGGGCTTGCGGAATGCACTTGGTGAGATCTACCTCTTACTACGGAAAGTAGCTACTGCTTGACTGCGAAGGTGTGGTCTTCCATCTTGGATGAAGATATTCTCTTCCCATTGAAGCGCCTCTGTCAACCGGTTCGGCTGCTGACACCGGGTTTAACATCTAAAGACATGGAGTTCTGATCGCTCACTTCACATCAGAGTTTTAAACCCTGATGCGGCCAGAACAGTGTCCAGTGGAGCCAGTTCAGTTGGGAATAGAAGGACAGTGGGGAAGCATTGCCCACACTTAGGAAAAATCCTACCCTATAAATAAATAAATATATATATACAATAACGTATAAATATTAATATAAATATTGCAGTTTCTGGCGATCCACATCTGTCTGTAGGATCAGAACCCAGGGCCAGTGTCCCCACGTGCCCAAGTCATACGACACTTGGGACCACGGCCCAATCCTTTCTTCGGAGTGGTCTGCGGGCTAGGGACTTTCTATTGAGCATGAAAAGGCTGAACCGATGGCTTTGAACAGTGCGAGCTGATCAACAACATGTGCAAGAAATGTCTAAACTGAACTACCAATAGTGCACAAGAGTACCAAGATGTAGCAAGCACAAACAAGCTGGTGGTGTTGGATCTGTGTTTCCAATCTGTTTTGAAGCCCGGCAAAACGCCCAATCAGCGCTTCAGCAAACATCATAAGAATTCCCAGCCTGGCGTTGACACAGCTTTTGTGTAAGGATCTTGCTCACGTGGTGTGTTTTTGAGAAGATGTGGTGCTTCTTGGGGTCTCTCAGAACATGTTGGTAGTTTGCCATTGCCGACTGTCAAGGCGGTCAAAACTCTGTAAGATGGTGCAAGGTCTGGGTGCAAAGACCCTTTAGGATCCTTTAGGCACTAGTCACCAGGGCAATTCGTTCTTGTCCATACAATCAAATTCAGAATGGTCAAAAAAACGAATTGTAAGATATTGTAAGGGGACAATTTTCCGGATGCAATGTCCACCGATATCATCTCAAGCAATTGATCCCAGTTGACAACTGCATTGGGGCATTACATGCAAAGACTCGATGCTTTGATATCTTTGATTCACGATCTAGGTGAAGTTCCTCCAACAGACAGTCTAAAGTCTCAGTCTAAGGAGCCACAACGAGATACCTTCTCCATCAACCCCAAGCTTCCGATGACAGACTTTAGCAGCTTTTGATTGGATATGATTGAATACTCCTGGAAAACCTGCAGAAACTGACTGAAACAACCGACAAGAGAAGTGGAAGTGGGTCATGCGCTGCCATGCGCTGCCCGCCTCGCGTGAAGAAGGACGCGCCCTCCTTACGTCGACGACGCATGACCAATGGCATGCAGATGACAGTCCATCCCTGGTGTTTGAACCATCCCCTTGCTTGTCTTATACAGTCTACACATGTTACATGACTTCTCACAGATAAACAGTGATAAACAATGATAAAACTATGATAAACTATGATAAACTATGATAAACTATGATAAACTATGATAAACTATGATAAACTATGATAAACTATGATAAAATATGATAAACTATGATAAACTATGATAAACTATGATAAACTATATCACACCCAAATAAGCGCTGCCTCTGGATGATCATCTTCGACCATAGTCCGAGCACCTCCAACCACTGAAGGCAGGCCATAGGCCATCGTTTGCGAGTCAGCAAATTTGTGGCCCAACTTTGCCCAACTTGGTCCAACCGAGAAATCCACAACATGCTTCCCAAAGTCTGAAGAGTGCACTAGCACATACTAGCACTGGGTTTCCCTTCAAGAGATCCTGTGGGTTTGTGATCGCGCCTGAGACACGAGCACCAGACGCCTGATAAAGGTGCAAGTAGCTCTGCATCACATCGGGCACACACATCATTGGTTTGGCCCCTTGAGACGATAGCCAGTATTCTAGCCCTCAAACCGAGGATTTGCAGTGCCTAATTCCCGCACCTCGCGAGCAGATGGAGACAGGTCACCCACCGGAGCTGATCTGGAGGTGAGAGATGGCGAGAGATGGTGAGAGGACAGAAATTGCTCCATGGTGAAGTGATGCCTTGCAGATTTATTGGATCCGAAGGATTCAAGTTACATGGAGTGATTGAAAGGTTGCAAGGTGTCACAATTCAGTGTCTGATTCTTGTTGTCTCTACCGAACTTGAGATACTCAACAGTCTAGGGTCCAACATAGCACAAACAGCTGTAAGTGAGGGTGACTTTGAATGAAGCAACTTCTGCAAGGAACAAGCGGCAGAAAAGGACTCTGAATATATATATATACTGGGCTGAGTATATATATATACATATTAATATACATAATATATAATTATACAGTTATATATAATGTATATAATTGTATATATATATATTATGTACAGTATATACCATATGGATCCATATGGGATTACATTCAACTCAAATACCCTGGCAGTTAGGGGTCTCGCTCACTCTTCAATGTCTGAGTTCCCAATCTTCTGCCTCGACGAGAGTGAGCTTAGAGATTTCTTTTTGCCCCATGGCCACATACCTGGAAGGATCAGGATCTGGACCTGCTGTGAATGTTGCTTGGGATACAAGAGTGACTGCAAAGAATCACAAAGGCACATGAATATATTATATATATATGAGCTGCGAACCATATTTGTTACATAACGCAATTGACGGGGTGTTCCTACCTCGTTCTCAAGTCCCGTAAAGTTTTTGCCTACCTCGTTCTCGGGGTGTTCCTACCTCGTTTTACAAGCTAAATATGATGTTTTTGACAAACCCGGGTACGCCCGAATACTACTTTCCATATACGCAAATAAGAGCCGTCGCTCATATAATATATATATATATGTAGTCCATCACAATGTGCAGATCCATGAAACTCTTCATGGCTTTTCCAATGGCTTGTTCTAACGCTCTGGCCTCTGGCTGGAAGTTTACACTTCATGGAAAAGAATGAAACAATCAAACATGTATATCCTGTATTATATTATATGACTCATCCCATCTCACAAGCCTATGCATTCAAAAATTATAACCTAAGAACTGTCATCTGCCAGTGGCTTTGTCTCTCAAAGCTGTTAAGCAGCTGCCAGTGTTCGACACCGTGTCTGTCAGGCGCACCACTCATCACCTTGTAGTACCAAGGGGAATGCTCGTTCTGGCAGCGGTTACCAGGGTGCCAGAACCAGGGGCAGATTATGTTGTCACTTCCGGAACAGGTGGGCAAGCAGGGTCCTGATTTTTTTTAGCCTGCTATTGGATCTATTGATCGCTAACGCTTGAGAAACTCAGCTGCTCCCTTCCAATCATTAGACATTGTTCCAGAAAAGGAGAAAGGGAAGTATCCCGCGGCATTCTGGTTTTCATTCTGGATGGCTCTTCATCCGCTGGTAGAAAATATTTATCTTTCAGTACCAGAAACAAACACAGATTTCTCACTCCTTGGCCACTTGTATAAACGACCTCAACAGCCCAGCTTCTGAGTCTCTGTGTGTATCCAGCTCTCCGGGGCCCAGGGGCCCAGTCCTCCCAAGACTCGTCGGAATCGAAATTGCCATCATCTTCGACAGCATTGGAGGGTCGCAGGTACCTCTGGCAGGACCCAGATTCAGGATGATTCAGGTGCCAAACCAAGAAGGGATCATATGGCTGCATCAAAACCCCAAAATCATCAAAATAGCTGGCATATGGATGTTCATCCTCTCAACGATGGTACAAGTATGTATTCAGGTCTTGATCCAATCCCATAGTTTGGAGCAAAGTGTTGGGATATGTTGGGATGATTTCCTTAACTTCCTGGCGCACTGCAGAGTTTCCTCTGGGATGTGAACGTGCTCAGTGTGCTTCATTAACCTCAGCCCCATCCCCAAATATCCCCGCTGCCGACAAAGCGGTGACCAGAAGTACCTGGACAGCTGGGTGCCCAACAATTGACCAATTTTCACGGCGCAAAGCTCGCCGTCCTGGAAGCATGGCCACCATGGCTCGAACATCTGCCGAGTTAGTTTCGGTCGCGAATGCACTTAGTTTCAAACCCCACCTAGGTGAATGCCTTGAAATCCGTTTGCCTGTGATTTTGGATGAATTCCCAAAGCTCGGGGTGCTGTAGCAATGCGCTTTCAGAACAAAGTCCCTATGATCAATTTGTACCCAACCCAGGGATGAAAACTGTGGACACTCTCCCCGACCAACCTCATCGTGGTAAGTTTTCATCATCTTGAAAAATTTGATGATGTCCTGCCAGCTCCAAATGTCAAATGGACCTGCCCCTTCTCTCTTTCCACATTGAATGATATTGCTGGAGGCCCCAGCGATCCACGAGACAAGCGGTTGCTCTCAACACATGAGAAATTCTGAACAGATTCCAGTTGGTCCATCTCGAAACATTTTGAGATTTGTGTAGTTCTCACTCGTTTAATCCTGCCAGAGGTGGAAAAAGAAGAGAGATTCGAAATATTCGAACAAATACTGAAAGTCTTCCCACCATTCTTGCTTAAATTTGCTTAAAGTGAACTTATTTCTTTAACACCACTGGTGTCTCTTTGTCACCATGTCCACCAATATCCACCAATCCACATCTAGCACTTGACGAGCCTCAAACTCCATGGACAGCAAGGAATCCTTCAAAACCTGCACCGGGTTTTACCCGGCTGGGTGCCATGGTGCCAGCCGGCAGTTTTTGGAGATCTGTGTCGATGATATATATGATATTTGAAGGTCTAACAATGGTCAAACCATCCCCAGTGCGGGTTTTGAATGGTTTTGACACTTGCGCCCTTGGAAAAAAAAAACATTTCACCAAGGCTTTTGAAAAACATATTAAAACACGTTAAAACATGAAATTTGGTAAGCTGTTCCCGATCTTCATACCGGAGTCTCAACAGTCGACATCACTGCGCCTGTAGGATTGACACGGCGATGCGGAGGATCACAGGAAGGCCCTCACACATGATGACATCCCAGAGGATCATGACCTGGCGGTTGGAACAGGATTGGAACACTGGAAATGGGGATGTCTCAAAATTGAAAGCCTAATTAGACATAATTAAAATATAATTAAAATATCCTAAAATCATCTAAAATTTTAAAACTCCCATGTCTGATGAAAATTGCAGGACGTTGGGGCATCTCCCAATTTGAGCCAGCCTATGCCAGCCTCAAACATGCTCGCCAATCATCAAGTCCGACAGGGCACGGCTTTTGCTCTGGGGCACCCCGGCCATGGAGATTGGGAAGCAGTTGATGAAAAGGGTTAGAAACCACTGGTGCAAGTACCTCGGTTGGGCCAAGTGCTCTAATTAATCAGCGAGTGACTGCCATTGAGAGTTGTTCACTCTTGAAAGATCATGAAAGCATAACCTGATTTCAGCAATGCTATCATTGCAAGGACAGCTGCAAATCCACTCCATATCACAATGTCGGCATGCTTCGGCCATTTTGTGCTTTCCACATGCGCGCGATACATGCAGAGTCGGTTAAGGTTAAAACAAAGCTGAAGATCCCAGTCAATCGCAGCAAAAGTCACAGAAGCAGCTATGCGAAAATTTGGCGCTGTTTCAAACTCTGCCAAAAGCTTGGACTTTCGATCTCTATCGACAGGAAGCCTTGCACGCGCCCTTGCCCTTCCAGGTACCCTCCATGGGCTGTCCATCACAAGGGTTGTTGCCATCTAAGTAACGATCATCATGCGTCAGGCAGCTCCCAGATCCAATGCAGGGATAGGTGCTCTCACCATCCCACTTGTAGAACCTGAACCAATCCTCGCAAGTGGAGTGGACAGGATTGACAGGTCAGGTCACAGCAATTTTTTCCTGACTCCGTGGATATCGCTCATCTGAACTCTGCGAAAAATCGCCGGTTTTGGACACTCTGACTTTCAAAACCAACCCATCAGTTTCGGCCAAGGGGCATACTCGCTAGTCATGGGGTAGCGATTGTTGTGGATCTGCTTACCTCCAAAATTTGCCTTTGGTCCAAAGATCCACAAGTTCATCATGATCTTGGCTGACTTGTCGGGAATGGGTGGACGCCCTCCATAGTGAGTTCGCACCACCCTGCCATCGATGAACCAGGTGACCTTGTTTGGAAGCCACTCGAATCCTGAGATCATCAACCCTTAATACCGATGCAGTGCTTCTCGTGATTTGGCTCTGTCATTGTTGGATGTTGTTGGTTGCCTTGTAAAGGGTCGTCCACAAGGACTGGCCCTCAATCTTTTTGCTTCATCTTCAGTTGCTCCCGCAACACTAGCTACAGAACCCTGGCCAGACCTTTCTCATGGATAAGCTATGCATATTTGAACCAAGAATCCGTAGGTGTGGAATTCTTCTCGTGCGTTGCCTTTGGTGAACGAAGCTGTCGCGGAAAGCATCGACAGCTCTTGTTTTTACACGTCTCCAGGACTTTTTCCATCCTCTACACGGACCAACTTGAGTTAAGATCAATCACTATGCCATCTACCAATCTCTCCAGGAGCTTGATAGATTGACGTGTGTAAACCTGAGGATCATCATGGACCATCTCAGAATTTAAGGAGGGTTACTTCAGGGCCGAGTTGCCAGAGCAGGTCGTTTCTCTGGCGGAAGCGATTCGGGTACTCCACCAATCGGTGTTGTCCGCACTCAGCACGTTGGTCGTGACCGAGTTTTTGCGATCACCAGTTACCTGCCACATCTGCCATGGTTTCAGGATGTTTCGGAGAATGCGGGAATGACCACGAAATGGACACCTTCAATGTTGCAACCGACAAGTAATGGTGTACTATATCATTGGGTTTCCTGTTGTTGCCGCCAAATGATCTTGACAAACAAATTAAAAAAAAAAAACACTATTCTCACATATTCTCACCATCTGTCTGCTCACCACTCCACTGCCCTGCCTCGATGTCGATCTCTCTCCAGTGATGAAACCTGGCGCCAACGTCAAGTGCTGCTGCTGCTGTGGAATCTGTTGACTTATTTGGGGCATGTTCATTTTCTAGCTCATATTGGAATCAATATGAGCCATCACATTCACCACACATGTCCTTCCAGGAGTGTTTTTGATCGATCCAAACCATGCATGTATGGAGGCAACAGCGGTCTATTGAATCAAACATGGACTAAGATCTCTTGCGATTCCCTTTGAGGTCAACAAGTGTGCTCCGTCATTCATTGGTCAACACCGTGTCAGCCAAGAAACTTCGCATCGCGGAAGACAAACATGGTTGCGATAAAATTACCTCAGGTGTTTCTGGTCCCACCAAAAATGACCAAAATGTACTGTAATCCTTGCATTTCTGCGGAAAACAGAAACCCTCGTGGTCCTAACCATGACTCTTCCCAACATCCATCCCACCCTATTTTGCTGCGGAATTGCTGCGTTCCCCGCCCATTCCCCTAGTCCCAGTGGCCATCGATGTCAGGGTTCCCTGGCTGCACATCTGGTGCCTTCATTCGCACCTCGTAGCGGCCGTAGCGGAACATGTTGCGCCGCGCGCGAATCTCTCCACTGACCAAGGGCTTCGCATCAACGTTGCCCACCTGAGCTGGCAGGGAAACTATCGGCAACGGCCAGGAACCATGGCATTGCAACTGCTGGGGAAACAATACATACTGAGTGTTTGATGTTGAATTTGTAGAGTCAGAGTAACATAAATATTCATAATTAAATAATAACTGAATGTTATGGAAATCCAGCAGTGTTGGCTGTTGATCGGTATCGCCTAAGGCCTACAAGTAAGTTGTTAGCGATGTTTCCTGAGCTTCTGAAGCAAGACACCTCAGCGTGAGAGCATTTCTGGGTTGCAATGCCTGGAGCGAAGCTTGAGCTGATCAAATCGGAAAGGGACTTCAACACCACTGGAAGAGCAAACATTGATATGAATTACCTGAGATAATCGTGAATTAGATTGTAATATACTATAATCATACTGAAAGAAACTGCCCAAACAGAAGTTGCCCAAACTAACCAAAAAAAACACATTCTTCCCTGCCTGGATTTGGCTTGGCCGTGATCTTCATCTTCCCATCTGAGAAGGTGATCTGTTCCTTGACAAAACGAACGTCGCCCTCGTAGAGGCCACCATCGGACCAGGTCCAGATTGGATCGGTGTCCAGATCAAGAGGGGCATTGAATTCCTCCTCAGAGCTAGTCAGATGAGTCAGGGAAGAAGATCTGGAATTCTATAGAATTCTACAATGTGGGCCCCCCCAGTTATAAGTTGGTTTATAAGCCCATCCAACTAAAGAAAAAAATACCATAAACCATAGTTGTTGGACTTATAAACCAACTTAGCTATCTTGGGGGCTTCACATTCTAGATCTAGAACGCTCTGCATTTCCTGGCATATCCTGGCATTTACCATGGGCTTTCGATGATGATCGATGATGTAGCCAAGGAAAACTTGGACCAAAGATGACCAAAGCCTGTATTTGGTCTGAAAACAGGCTGCCCAACCTGCAGTCAATTTCAGTATAGCTTGCCAAGCTTCAACCAAGGTCAGTGTGAAGCCATCGTAGACAGGATATTCCTAGCAGCTTCGGCTCGCTACATTGGGATGTCACAGGAGACTCTTGAATTGTGGCTGCAAGATGGGTATGTTTCAAACGTCGTAACGTTAGCTCTGAGAATATAACATGGAATTACACCGAAGAAAACCTGAAAGGAAACTGAGAAGAAAACTGAGCCAAGAACATGACGACAGTAAAGTGGTGGCTTCATTGCCAATAGCATCTACAGTGGAGACTTCCTTCGTCCAGCATTTGACCCTTCTCATCCCTTCGAAAAATGCTCCATGGCCATGGCCAAACAGCACCAGCCCTCGCCTTGGAGGGGTCCGGATGTCCATAGACTTGTCCCGATGGCTTTGCTGCTGCAGCCGCTGGAGCTGATGCTGGAGCTGATGGGGTGGCCGCGGAGCAAATGGCGATGTCTGCGCAGCAGTTGCCATATTTTTCGCACTTGCCTCACCACCACAGGGGGGACAACATGGGACAACTATAATGACATGGAAAAGAAACGATCCTTCTGAAAGGTCGGAGTTTTGCAAAAGAAGGGCGCTTCAGCAAAACAGAAAGCGGAAAGCTTAGAAAAAAAACAAGTTGAATTGTGCAACGAGTGAAATTATTGCCTGTAAATTTCGGTTTCTGTTGCAGGACACGTCAGATGTGCTGAATTGTGACCCGTGGCTGTTGCACTGACAGCCGTGATGAGGCTGGTAGCGAGTGGAACAACCATAGGATTTGCAACTGCCCCATTCTGCTTTCCTCAGTGTGAGCCGCATGACATGCTTCACATCAAGCTATGCTTCCTAGCAACTTTGGGATATTTTGGTTGGATTCCTTTGTAATTCAAAAAAAAAACTTGAAAAAGAAGAAAGAAAGGGAAAGAAAAGAAAGACAATGAAAGAAAAGAAAAGAGAAGGGACAAGTCAGACAAGTACAGGCACTAATTTGCATGGTGAAATTAGCCAAACGGATTACCAAGAGCAACCAAAGGTCTGGGAGGTCACATTTCCACGCAGCTGCCTCAAAGAAAGGTCGCAAGTGTCGTCTGTGCAATCGTCAACGCTCAAAAGCTCATTGAGATCGTTGCCGACGGCAAGGACGGTCAAAAGAAACGCGATGAGTTTAGACATTGAAAGTGTCCAAAACTTGACGCTTTTAACAAATGCGCTTGTGGCAAAGATTTAGAGAACTCGAGCCCAAATTCCATGAAGTCGTGCAGAGAGACCATGATTGCATTCACCGATGTTGGGAGCATTTTTTTGATAATTTCAGGGTGCATCACTGTGCATCAATTATGATATCCTGATATAATACATATATATATATAATTGATCACTGTAAGAGTGTTCAGTTCAGATATATTCGCTTGGGACGTGCACATAGACATGCGAAGCTCGCAAAATCATTGGGCAAACAATGATCGGACGCACTAAAACACTCCTCTTTGGTACCCGATTTCGCGCTTTTTCCTTTTCTTGTTGACCAAGATCCTCATGGGAACTGCTGTCAAGAGATGCCAACTTCAATCACCATGTAACGACTATCATCCATCCAGTCGCTTCTATACCAGAGGAGGACTCAGCAGATTATTCACAAGTAGAACAAGCCGAGACATCCAAAACTATGCTGCAAAGACTGCGCTCTTGGCAGTTGGAACCATGGATATATAGATTTTACATGACTTTACATTAGGGAACATGCCAAAGCAAGCGTTGCTGCAATGAAATGGAAGACAGTTGTAGTGGTATGGCTCGAATCCAGGCCTTAGTCATCGAAACAGCAGAGCTGTGCTCTCAGTGCTCTGCGAATCCGTTGCTCTTTGGGTCTGCAAATCCAAGGGACCGGTTTCGTCCACGTCAGCGGCTTCGCCACTCTTGCAGGCCGGAATCGGCCAGTTCACCATGTTTTGGAGGTACGCATTGGTCACCTCATTCTCCAACCCCACCGGGTGTCCCTTTTTGAGATATCCACCGTAAAGCCACAATGTATTCAATCGAAACGACCGAAATGAATGGGAATATATATATATGGGAATATGAAATAGCGGAACTGTCAACTCGTCATATCAACAAGAAGATATGCAATACTTAAGTCAAAATAATGTTACAACATGTTACAACTACATTATTCAGGTTTGACCTATGAAGTTCTCCCAGTTTGCCATCTAGCTGCATACTGCAACATGGGTGTTGGCACATTGACCGTTTCGGGGGCGTGCTCAAAGACCACCCACAACGTGTAGCGTCCCGGACTCGAGTAGCCACCGTTGTCGTTGATGGGTCCCGTCACCAGGCCATGCCACGGGTAGCGGATCGCGCCGTTGCAGTCGTGAGTTGGCTTTCCATTGGCGGGATCAATGGACCAAAGTGGGCCGTGCACATATCCTGGATCATCATTGAATCATGGATCATCTGGATCCCGCGGAGACAGAAGCAGCGGAAACCCCTTTTCGAATCTTTTCGAATGGAAAATGGACAGACATATTCTATATATTTCACTATATTTCTATATCCCAAAATATCCTGAAATGATGTGTTGAATGGATGAGGGAGACAATGGTAAACGTGTTCTTAAAAAAGGGCGTTGAAAAAGTATGACGATATTGGCCTCATGACAGAACTTGCCAAATCTGGCGGAACCAAACATTTCTCCTGGTGGCAGCGGAAGGGTGAACTGCACTGCATCATTGTCGCGTTGGTTCCAGAAGAACTTCTTGTTCGCTGGGATTTCCTGGCAGACTGGACGTGTTAAAAACAACTTGCCTAAACCTACTGGTTGAGGTGGTCAGCTACATCCACCCAAGTGGTGATCCAATTTTCACCGCTATCCTCTGGAGCTTTGACTGTATCCGCATAGAGGGTGTGGGGCAGCTGAACAATCATGCCTGGCGGCGGGGAAGTTGTGGGGAAATCTGTATGTTCTATGCCCAGTCAACGTAGTCCTAACCTCTGGAGAACGGCTTGAGATTAACAATCCACACCTGTGTAGCTTGTCATCCTGCGCTTCTAGCCCCTTCCAGCCCCATGCCCCACCTGTGTTTGGTGCACCTGAGTACATCACCATGTGAAGCTCCCCAAAGGTGCCATTCTCCGGCGTGCCGGTGTGGTTGTGATAACCTGCCCGAAGAGCGACCCGGGGAGGTCACCTGCGGATATCTGGTGCCTCGATATATCAACTGTTTCATCAGGGTTTATCTGATTTTATCTGTTTATCTCAATAATTATTCTGGGGGGGGTTAGTATTACCCATAGGATCCATGTGTGCTATATATGGTAACATTTACCATCAATATACCCCCAATGTTAGCATATATACCATACATGGATCCTATGGGTTAGGGGGAAGGGATTATATGTCAATGGTTCATCCTCTCTCAATGCAATCTAATTCTGTCGGAAGCCAACTATCGAAGCAATCTCAACTGTCAATATCTGTGATGCTGCAGGGCACGAAAGTAAACCATCAGCTTCAGAAAGCAGGCAGCATGGAAAGATTGGAAAGGTTGGCACTGACACCACTAGACCCGCTAGGCCTCCATCGGTGTTGTCATTCTGCTTCTGAGTCCACCATTGGTTGTAGTTGAGACGCTCTCCATGATGATCCTGCAACCTTGCTGGAAGAGAGACCATTTAAACCAGGCCTAACCAGCATCCTTCAGCCTTGCCACAGCAAATCCATGAAATATTGATGTACAAATAATGTCTGACGATTGTTATCGATTCTTCGTGTCTGTGTCACTGGTACTCCGTGGTGCACCTGTCTTAGGGGGACCATGCGCACTGATTGGACCAATGGCGATGAAGCTGTCAGCGGACAAACACAGCATACGATAACCAGGCTCTTCCAAACGTATCACTACTCATCAAAAGCTTCGTCAACCCGACTTGAACCGTGAACCATGTTTTCACGAGATCCATTTGCTGACAACGGATTGACTGCTTTGCAGATTCGTATGGCAACAACAGAAGACCAAAGGGCAGAAAAGACTCATTGATTTTGCTGGCAGCTAAGGAGCAGAATGCCGGCCAAGTTCCAAAATTCCAGCGTGTTAGGGAAGTCGTCTGGATAATACTTTGCAAACCTGCCAGCTGCGCAAGTGTCGGTTCATGGTATCCATGGATATCAGTACAACTCTCTCGTTGCTTCACATTCATTAGGATGGTATAGGATGGTCATCTCTCTATCTATAATGTCGAGTTCATACCAAATAAAATCCTGGTTATACCTCCGGCTTATGAGTCTCAAGGACTCAGGCCAATGGCTTTACACTCATTGGCTTACTCTGAGATCTCTGAGTTCTAGGGCCTTGATGGGGCTTGTGCGTTGCGTCGGATTACCCGCCTGGTCCACTTGAAATTCTCTGAGAATGGGCCACTGATGGTAGTGGTTGGTGCTTGATCCATTGCCGTAATTGGCACATCAAACAGTTCCACCGGGACCACCATCAGCGCAAAAACCGCACCTGCACGGCACAACTCTGCGACGGGTGCGACTGGGACGGGAGATCGGGAGACTTTGGAGGTCACCTACGTCACCAACAACTGCATTCATTGGTCATAATCAATGGATTGGTTTAAGGGAAAATCTACAGGAAACCATAGATTTTCCCATGAAATATGGGACTTTCCTGCAAATTTTCCTTAAACCAATCCATTGACATAATCTATCGATGACATTTCATTTTCAGGAATTTGTCTATAAGCCACGAACCCATCAATTGATGAAGGATTGCAGCACCAGAATTCCACCTTTTCTCCGCGGCGTTTGATGTGCAAACTCAGCTTAGCCCCATTGTTGACGCTTCCATTCCCATGTTTGATGGTGAATCCCCATGGTTTGATTCGGTGAGTTACCATGTTTATCAACCATGGTTCATCATTGGTTGTAAAATGTTGTAAATATAAATAGCCATTATATTATATATCATAAATACCATTGTATCCCAATTTAGTTGGTTAAAACATGTTAAAACCGTTGCAGTAAACCCCCATAGTGATGGTTCAATCCCCACCATCAACCGGGCCCTGTCGGGCCCACCTTCAGCTCCTGCTTTCACGGACTTCAAGCGATGATCCAACTGCAAGCTACGCTCGGTGTTGGGCGGCGTCACCACGAAGGTCTCCCAGTGACCCTCGTCATTCCTGGAGAGATCCAGGGATCCAAAGGAAAAATATCATTAAGGTACGGGGTCATAGTGTTGGACGTGTTTGGAAACGTTCATAAAAACCCCATTGAACAGCATTAAAAAAAAAAACATCATAACAGCCAAGATAACATCCAAGCATCTGCACGCCAATCTGATTGACGTCAAGAACAGTTCCGCGGATCAACTTTAAAAAGCCTTGTTCCGAGTCTTTGATCGAGAGATTGAAGGACTGAGAGGGAGCCAACTGGACATACTTCCACGACCACCCGGAAATGACCTCGGAGGGAAGGCAGGTTGAAACTCTCCAGAGAAAAACAGGTGAAAAATGGGAGAAATCATGGGGAAATCCCATGAAATTCCCTGTTCCATGAAGGAAACACATCTGTTGCTGACTTTCTGCCACTTTTGAAGCAAGGCACCCACTCAGGCGAGGTGGCCACAGCACAACCGCTGGGATCTGGCAGTCGCACGATGACATTTTGTTCTGGATGCCAATTAGGGACCCCATTGGGGTAGCACGCTGGGAAGCGCTCCTCTCAGGGAAAATGGTCAAGCATTGTCCAGCGCAGTGGAGCTGGCCACACATCAAGAAATGCATGTTTTTACTGCAGTTATGCTAGTTTGGTCTTGGTCTTTCTTGCACCAACAGTCACCAACATGTTGTTTGTCACACAGTTTCGTCTTTGCGACAACAATCACGTCCACAGTCTGGTCACATGTATCTCATCAAATCCTTGTCGGTGACATCGGAGCACCAGTCATGAAGGTAGCCCTCTTTCTGCAATGAGACATTCATACTACAACTGCTTATGTTGGCATTCCTTGGCGTCAAGGGTGAAACATCGGATGGGACAGGATGATGGAAAACAAAAAAAATGACACGCGAAGACAACCGGACACGTCTTGAAAGCCCTCCCCTCAAATGCCTGGCAGCTTTAGGAATCCTTGGGAAACACGTGGCTCAGAAAACGTCAGAAACATGGCTTTTACCAGGATCATTTTGCACCGCTTCCTATGCTACAGGACCTTTCCCTGCCATGGATCATGGCTGCAAATGGCTGATATTATCTGATTTAGAATATTTATAAAGATCTATAATAAGATATCGTTTCAATGTTTCAACTGAGCCTGATGCCCCGTTGAACGGAACAAACAACTAATAATAATCAACTCATAATCAACTATGATAACCCATTACTAACCCATTCACATCCGCCCACCCAACGAACCAACAAGGTTGATCCACGGCCAGAGTTTCTCCAGGGGCATCTGTGGCAACCCCAGCGAGACGCCAAACAAAGTCCACAAGACCAAGCGCACCATGGCTCTATCGCGGAAAAGACACGATGTTTAACTAGACACAGCTGCGGGGAGAATGGGTAATGGCCAAATGGCCAAATGGCCAGTCTCTTGGGACCCTTGAGATGATGAGAATTGCTGGAGTTTTAACACGTTGGAAAACTAGCAGATCAAATCATCAAAACTTTAAAAAAGTCTTCATTCGGAATAGCTACGGTCCGCACACAGCCGGCTGCACATTCTGCTTGATGAAATGTTCACGCCTTGGCAGGACAGTGACCTGATGTGACCTGGTCACCTGCAAGGAACAGTGGGGATTTCACCGTTGAGTACGAGTCAGGTCATTCAATGTTGATAGATGTTGATAGAATAATATAGCATATCTATGAATATCTATGAATATCTATGAATATCTATGAATATCTATGAATATCTATGAATATCTATGAATATCTATGAATATCTATGAATATCTTATCCAAATTTGTTGATTCATGATGCATGACCTCCATCCCCGGATGACTGAACACTCCAGGGAAGCATCCACATAACTTTCACATGTTCAACTCTGAGCAAAGGTCACTAAGTTATACCAAATGTCTAACCATTTTGACCTGTGGGCCTATTCTATGGAAGCTCTAGAACTTCACATGAGCAGTGTTCAAAACCCGGTGTAGTGGTGTAGTGAGTTCATACTGGTTGGGTGAGAAGATTTCCCGTCATGGATTTAATGGATTATGATCAAGATTATGATTATCCTCAAGATATTGGTCAGTATCAGTATCTATAACCCATATAGAAATCTAGAAATCAGGAACTATAAGAGCTGGCTCGAATGGCTCCAAGGCACAATTCTGGCAGGGACTCGGCAACCAAGTTCTCACAGGCACGAAGGTAGCGCCGTAGCAATGGCAGCCTCAGCTTTGCCAATCAGGGGGGGGGTCACTGTCTTCACCCATCCCCAATATCTCAAAACCTGGGCAGTGTCCGATCAATGCCGTTGGTGTATGTTGGGGTGGGTTCTTTTTTGAGACACTACTTAGTCATCCAAATGCCATCACCAAAGTGAGGGGAGCCACTGGCTCCACATCGGGATTCCACGCTTTCCCATGTAGAAGCCCACGAGACCAAAGTCCTGGGACAAAAGCCGATGATTCCAAGAATTCCAAGACCCAAAACCAAGGACCTCAAGGGAAAGACATGGAAAAACCTTAAAAGATGCTTTAGATTCTGAAACTACATCTTTTAAAAGCGCTGCTACAAGTAAGGTGTAAAAGCAAGTGCTGACGATCTCTGCCATGCTCCTCGTGGTCCATCAGCTGGCTGAACACATAGAAGCTCTCCTCCTGAGCGTTGACAGCGTTGAACAGTGAAACTCATTGGGATTCCATCAGATCCAAAGGTCTTCCATCATAGCAATATCAGACTTAGTCTCTGCTTGGAGTAGCTCTGGAAACCATGGTCCAGCGATGGTCTTGGCACCTCGTTTTGGGAGACCAGAAGCAGCAATCCAGCCACGTAGTTCATGCCCTGGACAGCAGCCGTCCTATTTTCTCTCGGATTGTGGGCCTTACTTACGCAACTCGTGTCTTTACTGTGACTCGGAGTCACACAACTCTCTTGGAGATACATGGGCTTGACTGATTTTTTTCTTTAAAGTGGCAATCTTATGGGTATCCTCCCATTGGTAAGGACATCAGCATACACAACAGATATCTCCTCTAGCTGCAACGATCACCAGAATCTTGATCCAAGATGCGTCTTAAATCATAAAAAATAAAAGAATTATGTCTAGAGTCTGGGCTTGCACCATCCGTTCATGGGAAATATTCCGCCGCCCTTGTTGATTTGATGACAAGCACTTTTCGTCTACGTCTTGGCTTGGTGACTATGCTACTGTTCCCACGCATCCCAGCCTGGCAATAGCCAATGTTGGGTTTGCAGCCTTAGTGAAGCTCAAGAACTGTATGGTAGTCTACGGATCAAAACCAAACGCTACCCTGGAAAGTTCACATCAAACATCCGCTGGTTGCGCTGGATGTTCATCCTCCATCCCCCCGAAAAAACAGTCATAGAGTCATAGGGTTTGACCCATTCCCAGATCTACTAGTGACTGACATGTGGAAGGAAAGGCAGCATTGAGTGAACATGCGCGAAATGGATTACGAAGCACGATCGGATCGGATCCGTGACATGAAGTATCTGTTAAGTTAGAGGAAAACAATTTCAAAGCCAAACTGACAATATAGGTGTATTCTCTTCAGGCCTAAGAATGGCGTTTATAGATGATTGTTGGGATCTTTCAATGATTGTTGGTGTTTTTGTATGATATGTTGATCTTTCTGCCTGAGGTTGGCCGGAATTTCACCCCCAAAGCTCCATTCATGTCAAGTCCCCCACCAGCATATGCATTGAGCACTCGCTTAAGACGCCTTAGTCAAAAAGCGGCTAGCGACATCCATCTTTTTCAATGCCTCATTTTTTAGGCACTCTCAGGCCAATGATTTTTTTTCCTTCTGTCAAAGATTCTTCTGGCATTCAAACATATTCAAACACTCTAGTCCACTTCCAGGAAGCCCATATTTCAAGAATTGACCACCTCAAACACTGATTCTGATGTAAAATGCGAGGAAAGGGAAAACAACTCCGTGGGAAGACGACTGTGCATTTTTTTCCATGGCCATTGCATTTTTATCCCACAAATGGGTCAGTTCCACCCTCTCTGACCCGCCCAAAGCTAAATGTTTCGCGAAGCAGCTGCTGTTGTTCCTCATTGAATGACTTGACGTCCGGGAAGGTCCGCGGCACGTCCTTGTGCTGGGCGACTGCAACGCGATGAACTCATGGCTTTTACCAACATGGACCTTGGGCCCCAGCAATCACAATGGATGAGGTCCACTGGTTCTCCGTCTCGCTGAGACATTTGTAACTGGGCGCGCAGAGATGGTGCCTAGAGATTGGAGGTGGCCACAGCACTCTCTCTGAATGATGGCAGTGGATAGAAATGTGGATGGGGGAACGAAAAAGCATGATAAAGCACTGTGCCCATCACGCCTAGGATGGGTGATAGGTTCTTAATGTTTGCCTTGCTTAACACCGACCTAGCTGCCCTAGCTTGCTCATGACATTGGGATGTCACGAAAACGTGACAAGCGTTCAATCCTCAGTTGGATCTTGCCTTCAAGCGGACTATGTACCCTCCGGATTTTCCAGCCACTTTTGACTTATTATGGGGGACATATGGGGATAAGCTGCCAGAAAAAATGGCAAGACCCTGGTTTGCCCTGCAACATCACGCTGAGTGCTGAACTCCAATGTGGGCCAGTCCTTTTCCAACCTCACCGCAGCCTTCCAAACTCGCCACCTGAGGTGGTTTCCTCTGATGGAGCATCTCCGCAATCGGGACAAAGATAGATACAGTAGACGAAATCATCGAAGGGCCAAAATCAGCAAGTAGGATTACACTTGGAATCATTTATCATCATTTGTTATCATTAGCCGGTATATGATTCTTGAGTCTCCTCTTCACATCACCAGTTTGTGCCTGAATTCCGGGGGGATGCCACGACGCACGCGGCGATGGAAGCGATCTGGATGGGCCCGCATGTACCTTTGGGGATGACAGCTGGAGAAGCCGGGCTGGATGTGGTTGCTTGACTGATGCGATAAACCCTGATCCTATGTTTTGGTGGAAATTACCTGGGAAATTCTCACGTAAAAAACTGATTGGCAGACAACTGCGTGCCTGATTCTCAATGACGCTGAATCACAATGAAAGTTTGAAGGAATTGTGCGTTTGGCATCTTGAGCACAGTCTTGGAAGCAGTTCGTTGCCGCCTTGCCCATTCAGGGCCTTACAGTTAACTCCCTCCAACAGATAAAAAAAGCAATAACTCAATCTCGTATGGATGCCTCATGCCACCTCAACTTTACCCAACTTGACTTGTCCCACCATGCCATCAGCCAACCCATCAGCCAACCAACATCTCAGCCAACCCGTCACCTGGAGATGCCCTGGTCCATCATCTCCTTCCATTTTGCCAACTCAGCAGAACCGACCTGTCCAGCTCCAGCTGCCTGTGCAGCGAATCGATCTGGGACCTGGGTACATGGGTGATTTTCTGGTCCTGAAAAAGGGAGAGAGACTGTGAAAGACATCTGCTTCTTCAATGTTGATATCTATCAATATACTCTTTCAAAACTCACTACGTTACGAACTGGCAAGCAGTAGATCCGGAAGGGAGCTGAATCAATTACTCTTGATAGGGAAGGGTGTACTTCCCTATGGCGGAAGCATTGGCAACGTGGTAATGTACCATATGTACCCTGGCAATTGACTCGGTCCAGGGTACCCTGGCAGTGGGGCCCCGCATGGCCCCGCCCGATCGCCCGATTCGTACGGCCACCTCGTCATTTCGGCCGCCAGAAGATTGGGATGGCTGAGAAGCCTCAGACGCAGACTGGGATCTCATCTGTTCATCATAAGTTATATCGAATCTATGTAATCTATATAACTATAATGTATATTACTACATACATATTATATATATACATGCCAATGTGAATAATGATATGGTATATATGTATATAATATGTAATTATGATTATGTATGAACACATTGTATGATGTAACATCTGAGGAATCATCATGTGCTTTGAGCGAATTCCGGACATCTCTTGGAAATCTTGGCATCATGAATATCCTTGTACGGATGATTTGCCGACAACGTGGCAGGGGTCGTGACGGTGATGTTTCAAGTGGCTGAAGAGATTCCCTGCAGCTTTGAGTGTCAAACTTGTCGTTCAGCTCCTTCCATGGTTTTAGCCTTGGCCACGGCTTCAGCATGACATGAAAGTCGCCTCTGTCAGGATTTTTTCAGGAAAGATAGAAGCATGAAAATGGATGAAGCTATTCCTTCAGACCCATCAATCATGGGCGGAGTCAAAAGGGAAATTCGCATGACATGTACAATGTGCATACGGACCATTATATAATATATATATATATTAAATATATTATATATTTAAATATATTAAATATATTATATATATGTATATGCATTCATTATACAGAATCATACGGCATCTATACAGCATCTATATAAGACATCCTGTCGCAAGCCATTTCCGTGCGCCGCATCTCGGATTCTGAGGCATCTGCTACATGCGCAACACATTGGAGCAACAGCGCAGCGGCACCGCGGGGGGCCCGTATTTTCCATGACTCACCGCCGCGCGTTGAAAGAACTTGAAATCACAATAGCAGAAATTTTCAGAGTCCAATCGTTTTTTGTTTCAAACACCCTGTCATCTATAGACAAGGAATTCAGAATACTCGGGGAGAATGGGATTTCAGACACCTTTGACGTCAAATGTTGTAGTTTCTTCGTTGGTTTCGAACCAAAAGTGGCTTCTGTACATAGTACTGAGATCAAGGTGCAGGACGTAGCGGTGCCAGGTGATGTCCTTTGGAAGTACATGTAATCACTCTACACCGAGAGCATGTGTCCTCCTTCGTGGGAAATCGCTGGTCTGTCCGTAGCAGCACGCATTTCTCACGCGCCTCATGGGAAGCCTTTGGGCGAGGCGGGCTAAGGTGTGCCGCTGTAACTTTGTACCCTGACATCACAAATGCCATACCGGCCACCAGTGCTGGTGGGTTCAAGCATGGCGATGGACAGGAGAAAACTGATAGCCACGAGAAGTTTATCGAAGTTTCAGCTTAGATCCTTTGCATAGCAGAAACCGCGTCGCTTTTTTGACCAGATGTCTGCTCCGTTTTCTCCAGTGAAGCAATTGAAAGTCTGCTGAAGTGACTCTGACTCTGACTGAATCAAGGAATGTTGGAAGATTCTTCTGGGTCTCTTCCCACACAGCAGGCCAATACTTCATGTTGGAGGGCCTGATGGACTCAGAACGCTGCGTTGTCTCACTTTGCAAGCCTGACGAGAAACCAGCTTAAGTCATTCTGAAGCATGGCAAGGCTACTCCCCATGTCATTCACCCAGCAACAACATGCAACTATATGCCGTGCAAGGTCCAAGATGTTCCACAAGGTGAAGGATCCAAATTTCCCGAATCACAGCATTGATGGGATGCCGCTGCTTTCTTTCTTCTCCAGCTGGATTCAAAAATATCATAGAATATCCAAAAATCATAAAAGATCATCAAAAATCATCAAAAATCCACTTCCCCATGGGTATCCTATGCTATCCTCGGCTTGCAATCGTTTCTACCAACGAAATTACAACCGCCACGTCGCTGCCTCAAGCTTCGGAAGCCTTAACGATTTGCTGCGTGTGGAAGATCGTCAGGATGACACTGGGAGCGCGGTTGAATCCCATGGAAGTCTAATGAGAAGCTGCTTCTACTGGACCTATGATGACCTATCACTAGAAAATTACTAGATAAGTCTCAGATCAGATGTCTTGACACTGCAGGAAAGTTGGCAATGAAGGCACAAGATGTCGTTTCACTTTCGAATCTGTGATCGTACATGTCTAAAAGTTACTGCCTCCAGGCCTATGAGGTTGTTACGAAGAGTCGGGACTAAAAGATACTAAAAGTGTCTGGAGCGCTGCCATAAGCTCAGTACAGGCATACTGTGATCGTTGAGCATCCCAAAAAGGTGCCGACAATGATGAGATTGAACCTCATGTTACAGGATGTTACAGGATGTTACATGATGTTACATGAACATCAAAGGAAGTTTGCAGACCAAGGAAAAGATGACGACTGCAGTGATTGCCAAATTCAGGACTTGTCACGACTTGTCCTGATTTACTTTGTAGCCGCATTCATTGGCTGGTAACTAGCTCTTCAATTTGCAACAGAAAACCAACAGGTTCAACGGCATTGCCGGCTCTGTGCCCCGAATCCACTCAGCCCCTGACAACTTTGGTCCAAGTATCACCCGAATCGACTTCAAAGGGTTCGTTGCCTCCCGGGTCCATCTCCCATTCCCACGGGACCACGGGTCAACTGGAATCACAGAAGTCAAGTGCTGGCCTTTTCAAGAGGGAGTGAAAGTAGACTATGTATACTCACTTTACTCCAAGCCATGCAACAGTGGAATTGCAAAGTGTCCCTGTTTTTATCATGAACCAAGGCAATGATTCAGAGCATGACAAATTCGCTGTTGAGATTCCTTTGATGCGAGGCTTCAATGTGTGCAAAGCCTGACGGTTCATAGGTTGACTTAGCTTGTGGTAGTCTAGAACAAGTGCCTGATATCGTTTGCATGTCGTGAGGTCGCTGACAGCTGCGCATGTTCCCATGCGCATCCTGGCTCTGAGTCTCCAACCAGCATCTGGATGGATAATCTGTCCTGGCGGACTGGCGGACGTCTCCCCCTCCCACAGGTGATTTTTTTCAGGCAGTCATAGCTATTCTCAATCCAATGACCATCCCCAGTTGGGATGGGTCTATGGTCTAATTCATTCTATCAATGGCGGGGATGTTTTTTTCCACATAGACAGCAGCTATTTTGATCGCTGGTGGGCCTTCGGAGGCGCAAAGACGCCAGTGATGGTGGGGGCCGCATCAGCGACTTCTCGAGGAACAATCTCCACCTTTGGATGGATCTGGATGGATCTGGATGGATCTGGGAAAGGAAACAATAAGAAAAAATGGCGACATCATGTGACATGATTCGACATGCAACAAACAAAACTAGGCTTTTACATTGGGAATTGACCAAATGATGTAAGCGACAAGGATGTTTGTGGCATGCTTTACCTTAGAGGTGCAACAGGACGACTGAAGGACTCTCCCGCATGCTGAGTACCCCCGCAGTCAAATTTAACTTTGCCGCGCTGCCCTGCAGGTTCAGAAAACGGTCTCTTCAGGTAGGAAAGTCCAAGAGTCTCAAAACAAGCTGTGGTAAGGAGGTGAAGGACATTCTGCGCCGCCCAAATTCTTCTTTTTCAGGCGACCACACAAATGGTGCTGAACTTGACTCTGTCACGCCCCTTCAAGCGTGGGAAATTCCTTATACATCTGCATACAACAAATGTCCAATCCAGCGGCCTAGCGTCGGGTGACATCTTAACAGCGAAGAAAACAACGGACAATTGCATACTTTACCACTGTTCATCCATTGGATTCTTTCAAAGACTCCGATACCCTTGTCTGGGTCTGTACATGATGTTTGAGCCTCACTTGACAAACTCAAAATGAGTGCAAATTCCGAATTTGCGCTCAAGGTCATTCTCATTTGGGTTATCTTCAGAACGATGCACCAATTTGTACCAGGCATCTGCAAAGTCTGAATCAAACTTTGCATGGTCTGCAGCATATTCTTTCACAATGGCCGCATATGTGTCATCATTGATGAGAGATAGGTCTGCTGTCAGGCGCATGGTCGATGCATAGGTACTCTGTCGGTTTTTGGTGCGCCATTGGTCTGCACCGAAAGGGCTTTTCACCGGCTCCCAGTCCTCAGCCAGCATGGCATCAAAGAAGTCATAGTTCCACTGCGATGGAGTCCTGGCCCAGGGCCCTTCAAAGCCAGAGGAAACGGTGTTCTCAGCCAAGCCAGCTGAAGCTCCCTTGCCACAGGTGCCGTCAGTTGGACCCCTCAGCGAACCTGCTTGGGCCTCGAAGAAAGGCCCCACATCGTTGTAAGGGTGGGAGGCCCATTTGGTGCCAGTCAGGTTGCAGTTGCCATGAGTTCTTCCCAGGGTGTGCCCACCGCCAATCAAAGCAACAGTTTCACGGTCTGTCCAACCCATGCGCTCCTTGAAAGTATCCCGTACTTCCAATGCGCTCAACCCGGGGGAACGGTTGTGTACCTGTTTTTCAGCGAATCCCTTGGCAGAGGATTTGAGCTTTGGCCCTTCTGGGTAGACATAGATTAAACCCACGGAATGGCTTGCCTGGAGTCTATGATCTGGCTGTGTCAAGTTGCATTGAGAATGGTCATCTTCGTCTTGTTCTGGCCAGCGGAATGCAATGGGACACTCAAAGTTCGATTTGCAGAACTTGTTACCACGACATTCTTTCACTCCCTCCACTCCAAGTGGAATGGATCTCTTGCCATCGACATCATCAATTCGACCGAAGCAAAATTTCTTTGCTGGCCCTCCACTGGCTTTGATGGCAGTTGTACCTGCAAATGTGATGAGATCGCTCCAAGAGATCTGGAATCCAAACTCGTGCTTCACTTGGCCAAGCAAACCACGAGCTTTGTCCAGATTGGTATTGTCTCGCCATTCGTTCTCTGGCCAATGACGTTGTCTTGCTCCCTCACAGCCACCAGTTGCTGTGCCATTCACCACACGCAAGGTGCCAGAGCAATGCCATGCCAACCTTTCAAAGAGGCCAGCATAGCTGGCAACGTCACCATCTTGAGGACCATCAGCAGGCCAAAATGCCTTGGAGTCTTTCATCAACTTGGAAATGGACTGGTACAAATGTTCGATATCCAGTTCCTTCAACTGCTTGTGGTACTTTCCCTTGTCGAACTGATGTGGTGACTGGGTCCCACGAAGAGAGCCCAAGTCACGCCACGCTGGCACGGTTCCCAGGTAGTAGAAGGGAAAGTCATCGTTCCGCATTGAGCCCTCAGTGACCAAAAAGGTCAGCAGAAATCCCATGCTGCGCAATGCCATGATGCTAACAAGACTCCACAAGTCGTGAGGGCACTTGACGCTTTCAGCTGGCGGTGTCATCCATCGATTTGCTTCACTGCTCTAGTGATGGAACGTTTCTGGACTGTCAAATCTAAACCGTCTGACTTATCCACTATATCTACTAGATACTAATGATACTACAAGTAGTACAAGTAGCTGGATTGACCCAATGTGGATCATCCCTCATCAGACTCAAAGATCGTGCCACCACACCACCACCCATTGTGACCGGTTCCTTGCCTTCTGTTGCCGCCGCCGAATGCACCGGCCCAGACGCCTCAAAGTCGAGGGTGTGATCATTCCTATAGACTATAGACCAAGGCACATGGTTACGGTTTCTCGTTTGCCAGGGCTAGATTCGGCTAGATCTCTATGATCTCTTAGGTAAAGGCTCTGTCTATGGTCTCATCTGGGATTTCTGCGCGAGGATCTCATGCAAACCGATCCTTTTGCGGAACCATCTTTGAGGATGACACGAGCCCTCGAAGACCATGTTCCTCGCGGACGAAATTGTGCAAAATCACGGATTGCAGTGATATGCAGTGATTGCAGTCGCTCAAATGTTCGATATGCAGACTGAATGCCGTGATCACGCACAGCGGCGGAGTCTTCCCGCAGCGTTTTATGGCATCTGATGCATCTGACAGATTGCGAATGTGGCATTTGAACACTATCCAATCCCAAGCAGCCAGAAACACTTCCTCCTTTCACAGGCGTTCTGATACTTTGGTATACTTTGGTGCTGTTTGCCAGTTCCTCAACTGACTTAAACTCTTCAATATCTTCAATGGGTGGTGCATGGTGGTGCATTGTGCGATCACACCCTGTACATGATTGACCTCACGGGCTTTACCGCAAGAAGTTTCTAAGCGTTCTCTGCCTTGTCTTGGAGGGGGCCTAGACACAGACCGGGAAAGCCTGTTGGTGCCCGGATAATCCCGGCTACAGTCGCGACAAGCCTCCAAGATGGCGCATGCAAGCTGCACACTCTGCTGATCTCTGCTGTACATAGCACTTTCTCCAAAAGTGCGATAAAGTGCGATATCCAGAGATTGGATGAGAAATGGGATCTTGGGATCATGAGATATCATGGGATCTCATGGGATCTCATGGGAGCTGATGGGGGAGGGAGCTCTCAGAGGGAAGATCGGTGTCCTTGTCACTGAGTGGCGTGTCACCTTCCTCGATGCCCTCCACAAAGACTCCAGCCCACAAAGCCTTGCAGCGCATCAAAGGGTCCTCTTTTCCTGGCGGAAACGGAAGCAGTACCACTGTGGAGCAGTCTCCGTAAATTTCCATGAAAAATCATGAAAAACTACCTGAATGTCCCATGCAACTGAGCATCTCCAAAGGCGAAGGGGAGCCAACAAGAGCTGAATAGCAATCCTTTGCCAAGCAGGTACGCAAAGGCAAACAAGAAAATGAAAGTCAGATTGAAACAGCCTACAAGTGCTGGCTTTCCATGTCATGGTATGTGTAAAGGACTGGATCTTCCAGGAAAATAGAAAGTTGCAAGGCTGTGGCCATGCCCAGAGTCCACAGGAGAAGACCGGCGATGATGCCGTAGCCAATGCTGAAAGTGAAGGGCATGGTCACCATAGCAACGAAGGCTGGCATTGCCTCCTGTCAATGACACACTGGTCGACCAGACCGGGGTGACTTCAGAGCTAGAGGCATGAAAATTCACCGGAAATATCGTTCCTAGTACAGCCGCAAGATTTCTGAGACGCGCCACTGGTAATTCATATGAATCAGCCCAAGGTTGGCTCGAAAAGGATGCTGCCGATCTTGAAGAGGTTATATAATTAATTAGTAGAAGTTTGCAACTCTCTGATCATAGATCAGATGACCATCCTTCTGCCTCAGGCCCAACGCAGCCAATGAAACCTATTACAAATTATTACAACTACCCTATCCCATCTTGTCCCAATACCTTTGCAGCAGTTGTCCAACAGCTCTGGCGCTCCTGGTAGTCATCCCAATCAATGCCCCTCACCGAACTGCACATCAGCGCACCCAGTAGGCACAAGATGGGTCCAGACGCCAAGGGCGGCACGGCTGAGACCACCGGTGCAATGGGAATGGCCAGCAGGAAGCACGTGCCCGTGATCAGGGACGCCAAGCCTGGCACCCAATCCCAGCTACATCGGCCCAAAGTTCAAAAGTTCACGCTTCAATCTCTGTTCTCAATCGGCACAAGATGGGTTCCAGCTTTTATCTGTTCAGATCTATTTGATGCTTTGCAAATCTCCAACAAAACACTATCAGGTCACTATCATCCATCATCCGGTCCTGTCTTGGCGCCATCGGCCACTCCCGCGGTGGATTCGGCAAAGGTGGCCACGGTGGAGACACCCAACATGGAGCCGATGAGCGCTGCGATGGCGTCGGCCAGGTACGCCTTGGATCCATGGCCCCACATTGAAAGCTGTGGAAGTGGAGGAAATGGAGGATAAACATATATAAACATGGCACACTCATGGATAGAAAAGGATGACACTTGGCCAATTTCATTCAAGTTCATTCCATCTTATCCTTCAAAATCATAATCTTGACACAGTGTCCAACGTCCCATGGGCCCTAGTATATTTCACGACATGTTCTCTAATGAAAGGAATACCTCTGCGAGGCAAACCTTCCGATGAAGCACACCTAAATTCGAAGGACTGCGGAGGTTTGACTCAGCCTCGCTATAAACAGGAATGGCACTTGAGCATTCAACATGCATCACGTACAATGCAAATCCATCTGAATTCTTTCAATCAAAGGTCCATACATGTCTATACTCCACCTGAAATGCAAATGTTAAGAGAATGGTCAACTTGTCAATACGCACTTGGAGAGGCCAGTTGTGTATTTCTAGGTATTTCTAGGTTGCTGGAGCAGTGCGAGTCTGGTAGTCAACAGACAACGGAGACACTCACCGAGGCACCATGTTCTGCCGGGCCAAGGGCAAGTTGCCGCGCTTATCGGTTAATCCTGCCACCTTCGCCACCGCAAAGAAGGTGCCTGATGAGTCCAGCAAATCCTTGGAGGCCGTGATGGTGTGATGTAGCTTGGGTGCGCAATGGAGGCATTGGGGGATACTATGGGATACTGCAGGTACCAAGATTCACCAAGATTCACCAGGTGAAGTACTCTGCACCAAATCCATCCAAATCCTATCCCTTTCAAACATGTTCAAACCATCCCAGCTTCGGTGTAGCAGAATGTTGCCACAGCAGTCCAGAATGTGGCGGCCGTGGCGGGGTCGACTGCTGCATGAAAACCGTTCCAAAGCGAACCAGAGAGACCAGTCAAAGACGGAGCGGCGACAATACTTGTAGGGACATAGATGTGGAAGTCCTTCGCGGACCTGCTGGATTTCACATGTTCAATTGGTCGAATCATCGTTTCAACAGGGTTGCTCCAAAACACTCCAGTTTCAAGGGTTGTAAAGTAGGTGCTTTAAGGGGTCGGAATGACCCATTTCCCACCCTTGTGGATATCATTTCCGTATAGGTTGGAATCCCCTCTGTCGGACAAGAAATCCTCGCACTGACAACCTCAACCCATCTCAACCCCATGTCCCACCTGTCCCCATCAGTGCCAAAGGGATAGCCGAAGACTGAATGCTCAGGGCCGCGGCAAAAGCCCTCAATCCAGCAGATGGCCGTGCCAAAGAGGATACCCATCAATGGAGCCCCAGGAACTTTCGCTGCGAATAGCCTCAGCTTCACCAAACCATGAAGCACATCAAGCGGTGTTGAATTCAAAATTGGGAAAAATCGAGTTAAGAAGGAAGAGAAGATCCACTATGGACATCTATGGACATCTATGGACGACGTGTCACTACGTGCCACCCTTCTTTCGTGAAACGGCATTCATAAAAGAAGTGGCAGTTCTCCCATGGACCACAATGAGCATGGTGTATGTGGGTCATTGAAACTGTTCTTCAAAAAGCGCCCTGTTCAGCGGTTGCTATCCTCTCATTTCAGCAATCAATGTCTATAGTCTAATCAGCCCTATTATGATCCCTATTATCCACAACCAGCCTGGCTTTGTTCTTAAGTCGCATGGTCGCATGATGGATTATCCTCAAGCTCGCAATGGCTGATTTTGGTCCTATCAGTAAAAAGGTAATGATTGGTGATTGTGTATAGTTCAAGATTCCTAGCCTCTAATGACTCTAATGTATACCTGCGAAAGCCATGGTTTAGCACGATTGATGCAAATTGGATCAAATTGGAGCCTCGTCATCTAGGAATCAATTGGCAAAGAGAGGTCTGTGAACTGCCAAAACCAGCCTCCTGTTGAAGTCCACCAAGAGTGCGGCCAAGCAGCGTAGCAGTGACGCAGAGCACTGCAATGCTGAGCCACAGCCTTGAAACCAGGAGATTTGTCGGAACAGCCCGGAACAGCAAAGTTTCCTGGCAAATCCTGGCAATATGGATTCAGAATGATTCAGAATGATTCAGAGATATTCAGAAAGCAACTGGTTTTCATTGTTACCAAGGACGCTCATGGAAGGGGTCAATCCAAGTGACTTGGCCGAGTCGTAGTTGCTGGGGCTCAATGAGTTCAAGGTCACCAGAGTTTCAGGATCTGCAACGGAAAGACCCATGCCTTCAGCTTCAAACAGCTTCAAACAGCTGCAGTATGCAGATGTATGCAGTGTGTCGCAGAATTTGGATACCTTTGGATCACCTAAAGATGATCACCGTGTTAGGCGATGGTGAGTTCACTCCGTCCATGTCCTTAAAAAACCTCAAGTGCATCTGTTAAAATTGTTAAAAAAGGTGCCTTCGGAGCTTTGGAATGCGATGAAGCACAGATAAAGGCCAACACCAGCACCAATACCTTGGCTCCCCGGTTGGTCACCAGAACTTCGGTCTGTAAGAAGTTTGAATCGCTGAAATCGCTGAAAAGAAATCTCCGCAACCTCAAACAACTTCAAAAAAAACCTCGCTTTTCCATGCGTTTCCCTCATCATTGGCAAGATACTCTCCTTGACACCTTCCGGGAAGAGGCGAATCATCAGTGTCCGCAATCCGGTGATGCTCAAGAGGATGAAGATGCAGCCAGCCACAAAGACCGCTGCAAAGGCTGCCTCGTATGGTAAGCCTCGTCCCAAGCAGATGGTGAAGGTGAAGAACGCATTCGTTCCCATTCCTCCAGACGTTGAAAAGT
The DNA here is from genome assembly GCA_947184155.2 of Cladocopium goreaui. Taxonomy (NCBI): domain Eukaryota; class Dinophyceae; order Suessiales; family Symbiodiniaceae; genus Cladocopium; species Cladocopium goreaui. The sequence continues at coordinate 418,449 of CAMXCT020005001.1, read as the reverse complement.
CGTCCACCATCGTCCACCTACTCTGCCTCAAAATCTTTGCTCATGTTTTTTGTAGATGGAGAAGTCAATCTGGTTCTGATACATCGATGACTTTTCAAAATCTGGAACGTCTAGTCCTGTGCATGTAAGAACTAGACCAAGATAGAATACACTTCCACTCTGAACGTCCATTGCTCTACCAGCTGCTATCACAGAAAATCCACTTGGTTCTGAAGGCAATCTGTATCATCTTCAATTTTGTCTCTAGGCATAGAATCAGCACGGGGTTGCCTTTGATTTTCCCGTGGGTATAAAACATGTATGCCCCAAGACCAATGCTAGTGCTGCAATCGGACAGCATAACTAGTTCCCGTCCTGGTGCAAGCATGAAAGGGTAGTTGGACAAGATGCCCATCAACCAGCAACCACAGAATGCTGCAAGCGCTGTGGCACAAACAAGTTCTTCACGCTTGCCGGGGATCACCAAGCTCAACATGCCACTGTTCACTGGAAGAATGTAGGCCATGGCCAGGAAAGTGGTAATCCCTGCACGGATCTCCGTGATGTAGGTGGATCGTCGCTTCTTGACATCAAAAGGATCCGACAGGTTGAGATGTCCGAAATTGCCTGACGGGCTTGCATAGCGAGCTGAGGAACAAATTAGGGCATGGTATATAGCATGGACTGAGATTATTTGGCAACTGCCTATGTACAGCCTATGCCTATATCATCCTATATACATATATATATATATATATATCATGCAGTATCAGTATACCAATGATATCCAATGATCCCTTGTATATTTATCCTATTGTATCCTCTGAATCATTATTAATCCAATTGCTGACCTGCAAGGCCCATGAACTCCAGCATCGACGGTTTCTTGGTTTTCATGCTCTTCACTGGCTCCTCGAACTCTCGTACTCCAGTCATTTCCGACATGTCCGTCTGAAGAGTTGTCTCCGCAAAAACGTCCGTTTGATGAACTGCAACGGCTGCAGTATGCAGAGGGGCAATGCATCAGTCCTACTGTAGAAATGAGTGGTCCTTTTTACGTCACATGTCTAATGAAAATTTGCAACATAACTCGTTTCCAACATAACTTCCGCGATGAAAGCTCCAGTGCATATGGGTGTGGATCAAAACTTGGTACCTTATCCTAGTGACCAAAAGAATAGAATGTTAAATATACATAATATATATATTATATATATATATATACATTAACATGATTAAACATGACTAAACATCATTAAACATGATTAAACATGATTCTGCCCCATTTCCACTTCGCCGGTCGTGGACGGCCATGAGTCGAAGACCACATTGCCAGCTATCTTCGACTCATGGCCGTCCACGACCGGCGAAGTGAAAATGGGGCAGAATCGACTGGAAATAGCATCTGATGCATCTGACAGATTGCGAATGTGGCATTTGAACACTATCTAATCCCAAGCAGCCGGAAGGTGCTGTTTGCCAGTTCCTCAACTGACTTAAACTCTTCAATATCTTCAATGGGTGTTGCATGGTGGTGCATTGTGCGATCACACCCTGTACATGATTGACCTCACGGGCTTTACCGCAAGAAGTTTCTAAGCGTTCTCTGCCTTCTCTTGGAGGGGGCCTAGACACAGACCGGGAAAGCCTGTTGGTGCCCGGATACCCCGGATACAGCTGTCGCGACAAGCCTCCAAGATGGCGCATGCAAGCTGCACACTCTGCTGATCTCTGCTGTACATAGCACTTTCTCCAAAAGTGCATAAAAGTGCGATATCCAGAGATTGGATGAGAAATGGGATCTTGGGATCATGGGATCTCATGGGATCTCATGGGAGCTGATGGGGGAGGGAGCTCTCAGAGGGAAGATCGGTGTCCTTGTCACTGAGTGGCGTGTCACCTTCCTCGATGCCCTCCACAAAGACTCCAGCCCACAAAGCCTTGCAGCGCATCAAAGGGTCCTCTTTTCCTGGCGGAAACGGAAGCAGTACCACTGTGGAGCAGTCTCCGTAAATTTCCATGAAAAATCATGAAAAACTAGCTGAATGTCCCATGCAACTGAGCATCTCCAAAGGCGAAGGGGAGCCAACAAGAGCTGAATAGCAATCCTTTGCCAAGCAGGTACGCAAAGGCAAACAAGAAAATGAAAGTCAGATTGAAACAGCCCACAAGTGGTGGCTTTCCATGTCATGGTATGTGTAAACAACTGGATCTTCCAGGAAAATAGAAAGTTGCAAGGCTGTGGCCATGCCCAGAGTCCACAGGAGAAGACCTGCGATGATGCCGTAGCCAATGCTGAAAGTGAAGGGCATGGTCACCATAGCAACGAAGGCTGGCATTGCCTCCTGTCAATGACACACTGGTCGACCAGACCGGGGTGACTTCAGAGCTAGAGGCATGAAAATTCACCGGAAATATCGTTCCTAGTACAGCCACAAGATTTCTGAGACGCGCCACTGGTAATTCATATGCATCAGCCCAAGGTTGGCTCGAAAAGGATGCTGCCGATCTTGAAGAGGTTAATTAGTAGAAGTTTGCAACTCTCTGATCATAGATCAAATGACCATCCTTCTGCCTCAGGCACAACGCAGCCAATGAGACCTATTACAAATTATTACAATTATTTCCCTACTTATTTCCCTATTTATTTCCCTATTTATTTCCCGATTTATTTCCCGATTTACTCCCTATTTATTTCCCTATTTATTTCCCTAATTTATTTCCCTATTTATTTCCCTATTTCCCTATTTATTTCCCTATTTATTTCCCTAATTTATTTCCCTAATTTATTTCCCTATTTATATTTCCCTATTTATCTCCCTTATGTATTTCCCTATGCATTTCCCTACTTATTTCCCTATTTATTTCCCTATTTTTTCCCTATTTATTTCCCTATTTATTTCCCTATTTGTTTCCCTATTTATTTCCCTATTTATTTCCCTAATTTATTTCCCTAATTTATTTCCCTATTTATTTCCCTAATTTATTTCCCTATTTATTTCCCGATTTATTTCCCGATCTATTTCCCGATTTATTTCCCTATTTATTTCCCTATTTATTTCCCTATTTATTTCCCTATTTATTTCCCTAATTTATTTCCCTATGTATTTCCCTATTTATTTCCCTAATTTATTTCTCATTTATTTCCCTATTTATTTCCCTATTTATGTCCCTATTTTATTTCCCTAATTTATTTCCCTATTTATTTCCCTATTTATTTCCCTATGTGTTTCCCTATTTATTTCCCTATTTATTCCCCTATTTATTCCCCTATTTATTTCCCTATATATTTCCCTATTGATTTCCGTAATTTATTTCTCTATTTATTTCCCTATTTATTTCCCTGATTTATTTCCCTAATTTATTTCCCTACTTATTTTCCTATTTATTTCCCTAATTATTTCCCTATTTATTTCCCTATTTATTTCCCCACTTATTTCCCTATGTATTTCCCGATCTATTTCCCGATTTATTTCCCTATTTATTTCCCTAATCTATTTCCCTATTTATTTCCCGATTTATTTCCCGATTTATTTCCCTATTTATTTCCCTATTTATTTCCCTACTTATTTTCCAATTTATTTCCCTATTTATTTCCCTATTTATTTCCCTGCTTGTTTCCCTATTTATTTCCCTATTTATTTCCCTATTTATTTCCCAAATTTATTTCCCTAATTTATTTCCCTATTTATTTCCCTATTTATTTCCCTATTTATTTCCCTAATTTATTTCCCGATTTATTTCCCGATTTATTTCCCTAATTTATTTCTCATTTATTTCCCTTTTTATTTCCCTATTTGTTTCCCTATTTATTTCCCTATTTATTTCCCTATTTATTTCCCTATGTATTTCCCTAATTTATTTCCCTAATTTATTTCCCTATTTCCCGATTTATTTCCCTATTTATTTCCCTATTTCCCTATTTATTTCCCTATGTATTTTCCTTATTTATTTCCCTATACTTATTTCCCTATTTATTTCCCTATTTATTTCCCTATTTATTTCCCTAATGTATTTCCCTATTTATTTCCCGATTTATTTCCCTAAGAATTTCCCTAAGACCCTATTGATTTCCCTATTTATTTCCCCTATTTATTTCCCTAATTATTTATTTCCCTTATTTATTTCCCTATTTATTTCCCTAATTTATTTCCCGATTTATTTCCCGATTTATTTCCCGATTTATTTCCCGATTTAGTTCCCTATTTCCCTATTTATTTGCCGATTTATTTCCCTATTTATTTCCCTAATTTATTTCCCTAATTTATTTCCCTATAGTTATTTCCCTATTTATTTCCCTATTTATTCCCCTAGTTATTTCCCTATTTATTTCCCTTTTTATTTCCCTATTTATTCCCCTAGTTATTTCCCTATTTATTTCCCTATTTATTTCCCTTTTTGTTTCCCTATTTATTTCCCTATGTATTTCCCTATTTATTTCCCTATTTCCCTATTTATTTCCCTATGCTAATTTATTTCCCTATTTATTTCCCTATTTATTCCCCTATTTATTTCCATATTTATTTCCCTAATTTATTTCCCTAATTTATTTCCCTATTTATTTCCCTATTTATTTCCCTATTGATTTCCCGATTTATTTCCCGATTTATGTCCCTATTTATTTCCCTATTTATTCCCCTATTAATTTCCCTAATTTATGTCCCGGTTTATTTCCCTATTTATTTCCCTAATTTATGTCCCTATTTCCCTATTTATTTCCCTAATTTGTTTCCCTAATTTATTTCCCTATTTATTTCCCTAATTTATTTCCCTATTGATTTCCCTATTTATCTCCCTTATGTATTTCCCTATGCATTTCCCTACTTATTTCCCTATTTATTTCCCTATTTTTTCCCTATTTATTTCCCTATTTATTTCCCTATTTATTTCCCTAATTTATTTCCCTATTTATTTCCCTATTTATTTCTCATTTATTTCCCTATTTATTTCCCTATTTATGTCCCTATTTTATTTCCCTTATTTATTTCCCTATTTATTTCCCTATTTATTTCCCTATTTATTTCCCTATTTATGTCCCTATTTTATTTCCCTAATTTATTTCCCTATTTATTTCCCTATTTATTTCCCTATGTGTTTCCCTATTTAATTCCCTATTTATTCCCCTATTTATTCCCCTATTTATTTCCCTATATATTTCCCTATTGATTTCCCTAATTTATTTCTCTATTTATTTCCCTATTTATTTCCCTGATTTATTTCCCTAATTTACTTCCCTACTTATTTTCCTATTTATTTCCCGATTTATTTCCCTAATTTATTTCCCTATTTATTTCCCTATTTATTTCCATATTTATTTCCCGATTTATTTCCCGATTTATTTCCCTATTTATTTCCCTAATTTATTTCCCTAATTATTTCCCTAATTTATTTCCCTATGTATTTCCCTACTTATTTCCCTATTTATGTCCCTAATTTATTTCTCTATTTATTTCCCTATTTATTTCCCTATTTATTTTCCTAATTTATTTCCCTATTTATTTCCCTATTTGTTTCCCTATTTATTTCCCTATTTATTTCCCTAATTTATTTCCCGATTTATTTCCCTAATTTATTTCCCTATTTATTTCCCTATTTATTTCCCTATTTATTTCCCTATTTATTTCCCTATTTATTTCCCTATTTATTTCCCTATTTATTCCCCTATTTATTTCCCTATGTATTTCCCTATTTATTTCTCTATTTATTTCCCTAATTTATTTCCCTATTTATTTCCCTTTTTGTTTCCCTATTTATTTCCCGCTTTATTTCCCTAATTTATTTCCCTATTTATTTCCCTATTTATTTGCCTATTTGTTTCCCTATTTATTTCCCTATGCATTTCCCTACTTATTTCCCTATTTATTTCCCTAATTTATTTCCCTAATTTATTTCCCTGCTTATTTCCCTATTTATTTCCCTATTTATTTCCCTATTTATTTCCCTATTTATTTCCCTATGTATCTCCCTATTTCTCTATTTCCCGATTTATTTCCCGATTTAGTTCCCTATTTATTTCCCTATTTATTTCCCTATTTATTTCCCTATTTATTTCCCTATTTATTTCCCTAATTTATTTCCCTAATTTATTTCCCTATTTATATTTCCCTATTTATCTCCCTTATGTATTTCCCTATGCATTTCCCTACTTATTTCCCTATTTATTTCCCTATTTTTTCCCTATTTATTTCCCTATTTATTTCCCTATTTATTTCCCTAATTTATTTCCCTATTTATTTCCCTATTTATTTCTCATTTATTTCCCTATTTATTTCCCTATTTATGTCCCTATTTTATTTCCCTAATTTATTTCCCTATTTATTTCCCTATTTATTTCCCTATTTATTTCCCTATTTATTTCCCTAATTTATTTCCCTATTTATTTCCCTATTTATTTCTCATTTATTTCCCTATTTATTTCCCTATTTATTTCCCTATTTATTTCTCATTTATTTCCCTATTTCTTTCCCTATTTATTTCCCGATTTATTTCCCTAATTTATTTCCCTATTTATTTCCCTATTTATTTCCCTAATTTATTTCCCTAATTATTTCCCTAATTTATTTCCCTATGTATTTCCCTACTTATTTCCCTATTTATGTCCCTAATTTATTTCTCTATTTATTTCCCTATTTATTTCTCTATTTATTTCCCGATTTATTTCCCGATTTAGTTCCCTATTTATTTCCCTATTTATTTCCCTATTTATTTCCCTATTTATTTCCCTAATTTATTTCCCTAATTTATTTCCCTATTTATATTTCCCTATTTATCTCCCTTATGTATTTCCCTATGCATTTCCCTACTTATTTCCCTATTTATTTCCCTATTTTTTCCCTATTTATTTCCCTATTTATGTCCCTATTTATTTCCCTATTTATTTCCCTATTTATTTCCCTACTTATTTCCCTATTTATTTCCCTATTTATTTCCCTATTTATTTCCCTATTTATTTGCCTATTGATTTCCCTATTGATTTCCCTAATTTATTTCCCTAATTAATTTCCCTATTTATTTCCCTATTTATTTCCCTATTTATTTCCCTATTTATTTCCCTATTTATTTCCCTATTTATTTCCCTATTTATTTCCCTATTTATTTCCCTTATTTATTTCCCTATTTATTTCCCTATTTATCTCCCTATTTCTCTATTTATTTCCCGATTTATTTCCCGATTTAGTTCCCTATTTATTTCCCTATTTATTTCCCTATTTATTTCCCTATTTATTTCCCTAATTTATTTCCCGATTTATTTCCCGATTTATGTCCCTATTTATTTCCCTATTTATTCCCCTATTAATTTCCCTAATTTATGTCCCGGTTTATTTCCCTATTTATTTCCCTAATTTATGTCCCTATTTCCCTATTTATTTCCCTATTTATTTCCCTAATTTATTTCCCTATTTATTTCCCTATTTATTTCCCTAATTTATTTCCCTATTTATTTCCCTATTTATTTGCCTATTGATTTCCTTATTTATTTCCCCATTTATTTCCCTATTTCCCTATTTTATTTCCCTATTTATTTCCCGATTTATTTCCCGATTTAGTTCCCTATTTATTTCCCTATTTATTTCCCTATTTATTTCCCTATTTATTTCCCTAATTTATTTCCCTATTTATTTCCCTATTTATTCCCCTATTTATTCCCCTATTTATTTCCCTATATATTTCCCTATTGATTTCCCTAATTTATTTCCCTATTTATTTCCCTATTTATTTCCCTAATTTATTTCCCTATTTATTTCCCTATTTATGTCCCTATTTATTTCCCTATTTATTTCCCTATTTATTTCCCTACTTATTTCCCTATTTATTTCCCTATTTATTTCCCTATTTATTTCCCTATTTATTTGCCTATTGATTTCCCTATTGATTTCTCTATTTATTTCCCGATTTATTTCCCGATTTAGTTCCCTATTTAGTTCCCTATTTATTTCCCTATTTATTTCCCTATTTATTTCCCTATTTATTTCCCTATTTATTTCCCTATTTATTTCCCTTATTTATTTCCCTATTTATTTCCCTATTTATCTCCCTATTTCTCTATTTATTTCCCGATTTATGTCCCGATTTAGTTCCCTATTTATTTCCCTATTTATTTCCCTATTTATTTCCCTATTTATTTCCCTAATTTATTTCCCGATTTATTTCCCGATTTATGTCCCTATTTATTTCCCTATTTATTCCCCTATTAATTTCCCTAATTTATGTCCCGGTTTATTGTCCTATTTTTTCCATAATTTATGGCCCTATTTCCCTATTTATTTCCATATTTATTTTCACTAATTTATTTCCCTATTTATTTCCCTATTTATTTGCCTATTGATTTCCTTATTTATTTCCCCATTTATTTCCCTATTTCCCTATTTTATTTCCCTATTTATTTCCCGATTTATTTCCCGATTTAGTTCCCTATTTATTTCCCTATTTATTTCCCTATTTATTTCCCGATTTATTTCCCTAATTTATTTCCCTATTTATTTCCCTATTTATTCCCCTATTTATTCCCCTATTTATTTCCCTATTATTTCCCTATTATTTCCCTATTTATTCCCCTATTTATTTCCCTATTTATTTCCCTATTTCCCTAAGAATTTCCCTAATTTATTTCCCTATTTTTTTCCCTATTTATTTTCATAATTTATTTCCCGATTTATTTCCCTTTTTATTCCCTTATTTATTTCCCTAATTTATTTCCCTATTTATTTCCCTATTTATTTCCCCATTTATTCCCCTATTTATTTCCCTATGTATTTCCCTATTTATTTCCCTATTTATTTCCCTAATTTATTTCCCTAATTTATTTCCCTATTTACTTCCCTATTTATTTCCCTATTTATTTCCCTAATTTATTTCCCTAGTTATGTCCCTATTTCCCTATTTATTTCCCTGTTTATTTCCCTATTTATTTCCCTAATTTATTTCCCTATTTATTTCCCGATTTATTTCCCGATTTATTTCCCTATTTATTTCCCCAATTTATTTCCCTATTTATTTCCCGATTTATTTCCCGATTTAGTTCCCTATTTATTTCCCTATTTATTTCCCTATTTATTTCCCTTTTTATTTGCCTATTTATTTCCCTATTTATTTCCCTAATTGATTTCCCTATTTATTTCCCTATTTATTTCCCTAATTTATTTCCCTATTTATTTCCCTATTTATTTCCCGATTTATTTCCCTATTTATTTCCCGATTTATTTCCCTATTTATTTCCCGATTTATTTCCCTATTTATTTCCCTATTTATTTCCCTAATTTATTTCCCGATTTATTTCCCGATTTATTTCCCTATTTATTTCCCTATTTATTTCCCTAATTTATTTTCCTATTTATTTCCCGATTTATTTCCCTATTTATTTCCCTAATTTATTTCCCTAATTATTTTCCTATTTATTTCCCTAATTTATGTACCTATTTATTTCCCTAGTTATTTCCCTATTTCTATCCCATCTTGTCCCAATACCTTTGCAGCAGTTGTCCAACAGCGGCGCTCCGGGTAGTCATCCCAATCAATGCCCCTCACCGAACTGCACATCAGCGCACCCAGTAGGCACAAGATGGGTCCAGACGCCAAGGGCGGCACGGCTGAGACCACCGGTGCAATGGGAATGGCCAGCAGGAAGCACGTGCCCGTGATCAGGGACGCCAAGCCTGGCACCCAATCCCAGGGACATCGGCTCAAAGTTCAAAAGTTCACGCTTCAATCTCCGTTCTCAATCCCAGGCACAAGATGGGTTCCAGCTTTTATCTGTTCAGATCTATTTGATGCTTTGCAAATCTCCAACAAAACACTATCAGGTCACTATCATCCATCATCCGGTCCTGTCTTGGCGCCATCGGCCACTCCCGCGGTGGATTCGGCAAAGGTGGCCACGGTGGAGACACCCAACATGGAGCCGATGAGCGCTGCGATGGCGTCGGCCAGGTACGCCTTGGATCCATGGCCCCACATTGAAAGCTGTGGAAGTGGAGGAAATGGAGGATAAACATATATAAAATTATATAAACATGGCGCACTCATAGATAGAAAAGGATGACACTTGGCCAATTTCATTCAAGTTCATTCCATTTTATCCTTCAAAATCATAATCTTGACACAGTGTCCAACGTCCCATGGGCTCTAGCATATTTCACGACATGTTCTCTAATAAAAGGAATACCTCTGCGAGGCAAACCTTTCGATGAAGCACACCTAAATTCGAAGGACTGCGGAGGTCTGACTCAGCCTCGCTATAAACAGGAATGATAGGAATGGCACTGGAGCATTCAACATGCATCACGTACATACAAAGGTCCATACATGTCCATACTCCACCTGAAATGCAAATGTTAAGAGAATGGTCAACTTGTCAATACGCACTTGGAGAGGCCAGTTGTGTATTTCTAGGTATTTCTAGGTTGCTGGAGCAGTGCGAGTCTGGTAGTCAACAGACAACGGAGACACTCACCGAGGCACCATGTTCTGCCGGGCCAAGGGCAAGTTGCCGCGCTTATCGGTTAATCCTGCCACCTTCGCCACCGCAAAGAAGGTGCCTGATGAGTCCAGCAAATCCTTGGAGGCCGTGATGGTGTGATGTAGCTTGGGTGCGCAATGGAGGCATTGGGGGATACTATGGGATACTGCAGGTACCAAGATTCACCAAGATTCACCAGGTGAAGTCCTCTGCACCAAATCCATCCAAATCCCATCCCTTTCAAACATGTTCAAACCATCCCAGCTTCGGTGTAGCAGAATGTTGCCACAGCAGTCCAGAATGTGGCGGCCGTGGCGGGGTCGACTGCTGCATGAAAACCGTTCCAAAGCGAACCAGAGAGACCAGTCAAAGACGGAGCGGCGACAATACTTGTAGGGACATAGATGTGGAAGTCCTTCGCGGACCTGCTGGATTTCACATGTTCAATTGGTCGAATCATCGTTTCAACAGGGTTGCTCCAAAACACTCCAGTTTCAAGGGTTGTAAAGTAGGTGCTTTAAGGGGTCGGAATGACCCATTTCCCACCCTTGTGGATATCATTTCCGTATAGGTTGGAATCCCCTGTCGGACAAGAAATCCTCGCACTGACAAGCTCAACCCCATGTCCCACCTGTCCCCATCAGTGCCAAAGGGATAGCCGAAGACTGAATGCTCAGGGCCGCGGCAAAAGCCCTCAATCCAGCAGATGGCCGTGCCAAAGAGGATACCCATCAATGGAGCCCCAGGAACTTTCGCTGCGAATAGCCTCAGCTTCACCAAACCATGAAGCACATCAAGCGGTGTTGAATTCAAAATTGGGAAAAATCGAGTTAAGAAGGAAGAGAAGATCCACTATGGACATCTATGGACATCTATGGACGACGTGTCACTACATGCCACCCTTCTTTCGTGAAACGGCATTCATAAGAGAAGTGGCAGTTCTCCCATGGACCACAATGAGCATGGTGTATGTGGGTCATTGAAACTGTTCTTCAAAAAGCGCCCTGTTCAGCGGTTGCCATCCTCTCATTTCAGCAATCAATGTCTAGTCTAATCAGCCCTATTATGATCCCTATTATCCACAACCAGCCTGGCTTTGTTCTTAAGTCGCATGGTCGCATGATGGATTATCCTCAAGCTCGCAATGGCTGATGTTGGTCCTATCAGTAAAAAGGTAATGATTGGTGATTGTGTATAGTTCAAGATTCCTACCCTCTAATGATAATGTATACCTGCGAAAGCCATGGTTTAGCACGATTGATGCAAATTGGATCAAATTGGAGCCTCGTCATCTAGGAATCAATTAGCAAAGAGAGGTCTGTGAACTGCCAGCACCAGCCTCCTGTTGAAGTCCACCAAGAGTGCAGCCAAGCAGCGTAGCAGTGACGCAGAGCACTGCAATGCTGAGCCACAGCCTTGAAACCAGGAGATTTGTCGGAACAGCGGGGAACAGCAAAAAAAGTTTCCTGGCAATATGGATTCAGAATGATTCAGAATGATTCAGAGATATTCAGAAAGCAACTGGTTTTCATTGTGTATTCATTGTGTTTACCAAGGACGCTCATGGAAGGGGTCAATCCAAGTGACTTGGCCGAGTCGTAGTTGCTGGGGCTCAATGAGTTCAAGGTCACCAGAGTTGCAGGATCTGCCACGGAAAGACCCATACCTTCAGCTTCAAACAGCTTCAAACAGCTGCAGTATGCAGTGTGACAGTGCGTCACTGGTAGCCCAAAACTGTGGTTGTTGGAGTGCAAGGTCAGATGTTACACTTCTCGATTTGCAGTCACTCCTTTTTCTGGCTGCTCGTCTCGAAGCAGCGTCGGCCACCAGTCTATGGCGCACACAGCGCTCACCAAGAGCGCTACGAAAAACAAGTAGCCTGGTTATCTGACGTTTGTCAGATGTTGGCCAAAGGGGTCCCTGAGGTTTGAACCAACATGCATGCGAAAATGGCAAGATTCACCTGTGCAAGTGAACACATCGAATGGCTGAACCTGAAAAACTGACATGCCCCAAGATTCTTCACTGGAATGGGTGAATCTTTGCCGTGACATTAACTGTTGCCACGTCAAATCTTCTGCTGGCATGTCTAAATCTACTTCTACTTTGGTGCTCTGAAGGCCTTTTGCCTTCTTGCGCTTGGCTGCAATGAACTCCGGGTCATACTTCACCACCCACAACTGGCCTCGTTGAAGGAAATGAAGTAGAGTTTCAGCAGCAGCTGCTTTGGTGAGGCCATCAGCCAACTGGGCATCCGATGCCACCCAAAGAAGCGGTGTGTTCTGCTTTCTGAGGTTCTCTGTGATGGCCATCAAATCCAGTGCTGCATATTTTTCCTTCATCGAAAAAGCTGATGAAGCTCCCTCGCCCTTGTAGAAGGCGTCATAGACGGACTTCGCATCGATGATCACAGCGCCTGGAATTTTTGAGGTTGCCAGTTCAGGCTGTCGAAGGTTGAGCTCATAGCCAGTCAGCTCAGCCCATTCAGCTCTGATGTACATGAGCTCCTGCTCGCCATCACCTAGGGCCTGTATTTCGGCCGATAACGAAGACTTCGCCACCCGGCCAAGCTTTCCACTTTTCCACGAAATAGGGTTTGCCACACCTTTCTGCCCATTGAGGAAGGCAGAATGAACCATTGCAACCATGTAGCCTCCAGTCGACGACATATCGGGGCGATTGCCCACGGCTGCGTCTGTCCAACAGGCAAATTCTATGTCTTCGGCTCTTTGGATTCCAAGGTTCTTGATGGCAATGGACTGGAAACGTTGAGCGTGGCATTCTCGGCAGAGCTTGTTGATCTGGTGCAGAATGTCCTTAGAGCCTCGGGGCAATGCGGACTGCAACCAAGAAAGTTTTGCCGAGTGCTGGGGCCCAGTTTGAATTGCTCTCCATTGTATGGCACCCAACACGGCACGAGCTTGGGTCATCTCCTCCGGGGAAATGTGGTCCACCTTGTCATTGATGGTGATCTGGTTGATCTGCTCCACGTAGTTGCTGTGGTTGAACGTGAAGCTGAAATCTGCGTTTTGCTCCAGAGCAACACCACAATGAGCAAAAGATTGCTCTTCCCAGGGGCTCCACACAAAGGCCTGCTTGAAGAGCTCCACAGTCTTGATCCATTCTGGATTCTCCCACTCGCCGGCCACCAAGAAGTCATCAACGTGGCTGGCAAAGTAGCCAATGGTCCTTCCAGACCGGGCATCCTGTTTGATCCAGATGCAAGGGTCTGTCTTGAGTCTCTTCATGGCACATTTGTTTGCAGCTACTTCATCCACCTCACCAAACCATTCACGTGGTGCTGAAACTAGACCGTATGCGGCCTTCAGCATGCGGGCTCCTTCACCAGGGGGAATGCCCATTGATTGAGCCAACTCGGCCACGGGTGTGATGAAGATGTCCCTGTGCTTCTGGGTCTGTCGGCCTTGCAAAAACGCCGACTTTGCGTCTGCCTTGTAGGTTTTCCAGCGCCTCACGGTCGACAAGGAAAGACAAAGCTGGCGGGATCTCCGACTCAAGGTTGGAGCTGCTGTCTCCAAACTACCAAGATCCGGATCCGTAAATCCGAGCAAGACGATCCTCGCCTTACATTTCACCTTTGTCTCATCGTCGTCCACCGACTTGAAAACCAGGACCCATCGAGTTCTCATCAAACGACTCGGTGGAATCACACCTTTGAAACGCTCGCAAACTTTTTGTTGCATCCATTGGGAAACTTCCAACTGCTTTGCCTCAGCCATCGCAGCACGTTGCGTAGCATTGAGTTTGTGCCAGGCAACTTCAGCACCTTTCGATACTGACTTTGCTGCAAATTTGGCAGGGTTCTTCAGGACCTTTTTCCACTCCGTCTCATCCTTGGGCATGTCGATGATGACGCCAAAGATGTCATTCTCGGAGTCGTCCATTGCCCAGAAATTGGAAGCAGGTGGTCCAGCAGCGGGATCTCCAAGTTGTTTCATCACATGAAAAGGGCGGTCAGCCATCTCATGAGATCTCCGAAGGTTTGCAAACTCAGTCCTCCTTCTCTTCAGCTCTTCATCTGCAATTGTTCTCATAGGCATGTAGCGAGGATCTTCCAAAAGACGATCCACATCAAGGTCTTCTGGCCTTTCTTCACCTGGAACTTCTGCAGAAGGTTGATCTTGTTCTGAATCTCGTTGATCTTCAGGAGGTAGTCCATCATCAGCGGGGATCAACTCTTCATCAGAGTCCACCATGTCAGGCTGAGTAGGTTCAGGTGAATCTGCAGGTCTGGAAGCTGAAGCAGAAGAGGTTGCGTCTCGCTTGGGCTTGAAGATTGTGACCTTTGGTTTGTTGAGTGAGCCAGGAGGTCGTCCTCGTCGAGGCGGCTCTTTGGTCAAGTCCTCATATTCACCTTTCTGCAAGGTTCGTCCCAGGGAGGTAAATGTCCAGGGCAATGTTGGTGCCTCAGTGGCTTCAGCGATGAGCTTTTCACGCTCACTGGCATGGCGCAATTGGCTTGAGTGGGTCTTCTTGAGACGCCCTTGTGAAATAATCCAAACCACATTTGATGGAGCACGTGTCGCTCCTTCATCCAAAACTCTGGTCTCGGACGCCAAAACACGTCCAGGTCCAAACCACCTTGACACTTTCATAGAAGGCGTGTCAAGCAAGGCATGAGCAGGTGTATCTGCTGGGGTCTTGAACCTTTTGTAATTAGTAGACCAAGTCACCAGGGATGAACTGTGTGGATTTCTGGACCTTTGCATTGAGGGCTCGAGAAATCTTGGCCTGTGCTTGAAGTTCACGATGGCGACCTTCAGCTCGTAGTCGTCGTTGAAGACTGCGATGCATCTCAGATGAGGGATCGCTCTGAGCACTTGCAAGAGCCAAGTTATCTCTTTCATCCACATCACGGCCAAAAGCCCATTGGTTGGGAGCATAGCCTCCAATCCGTGCAATGCGATTGTGAGCACCACACATTTCCGCAGCGGCTTCAGAGGGAGACGAGTCGGCCTCATTCCGCAAGTAAGCGGTCATCTTCTTCTTCAGCTCACCCACACTACGTTCAACTTCTCCTATTGATTCATGATGTTCTGCGGGACATAGTGTGAGTTCTATTCCGCGTTCCTTGCAAAAGATCTCTAAAAGATCACCTCTGAAAGCGCCTTCAAGATCGCATCTGATCCTGTGAGGCATGCCAAAGTACTGAAACCAGCACTGTTGAAGGATCTCCAGGGTCTCGGCAGTGGTGATGTTCTGGTGGTCCTCGTCACTGTGAACTGAGAACTGTTTCACCACCGAAAAACCTGAGGCTTCATCCAGCATAAGGAGGAAGTGATGGACTTGATCACCGTACTTGAAGAAAAAGGTGTCCATCTGAAGCGTCTTCCAAATCACTTCTTCTTTCTCCAATGCCACTTTGGTGGAAGGCTTGGTCATTTGACCTTCCAAACATTCCATGCAGTTGAGCTTTTCCGCAACGGCCAAAGTACGGCCATCAGCACCTCGAGCAGCCAAGGTTTTCATCAAAGCTCGATTGCCAGGATGACCACAGAGTCGGTGCAATTTGAGCACACTCTGAGCCAAGTGTTGCAGCTCTTGATCTGTCATTTGTTTTAGACCTTCACGGCCCACTTCTATCTGCAAAACTCCAAAGGCAGCGCCAGCTCTTTGATCTTGAAGATAAGCATGGCATACTGTTTGGCATAGCCGTGGAGTGTAGAGGGCAGAGTGCTTGGTGCGGTTGCCACCCATCGTAGGTACATGTTGATGTCCTCCAGGGCATTGTCTAGCCATCGATGTGAAGACACCCACCTTTGAGCAACGTAGGCACCAAGGCTTTTTGAGAAAACCTTCAGGCACTTGAAGGCCATAGCAGCAACCATCCAACAAGACGTCTTCCCAAGGTTCACGAACTCCAAGAGCTTGCCAAAACTCCAAGATCTCGGGAAACTTCCAAGCTTTGTTGAACCGGGGCCATTCTTGGACGATTTGTCCTCCTTCAAGAACCTGAGCTTCCAAAACTCTGATCCCATTTCTCACAAGCTTCCGTGAGCGACGAACTCGTTCACGGCTTTTGCGTTTCCCCTCTTCCGTCAGCTCATTCAAAGCCTGTATCGGAGAGGTCGGCCCACATGGAAAACTGGCCCAAAGAAGTTTCGGCTTCAAGCGTCTCACAGCTGCAATGGCCAGCTGCGTTCCATGCTCCGTCATGAGGTCGAAGCCATTGAAAAGACCAGCTCTGAAAGCTGTGCCTCCACCTTTCTCCATGTAGGTGGACAGCAGGCTGTCCTTCTCACAGCAAAGCTCCATAAGGTCAAGCTGACGATGTTGATCGCTATGAGCTATCAAGTTGCCAAAGCACTCCTCCAAATCTTCGTAGTGGCAGTGCAGGGCATCGTTCAACATCTTCTTCTCACAGGGCTCCATCTGGTCAAAGGTTGCGTTGGTCATCCACGCTTCTTCAACATCCATGTTGAAGTCATAGTCATCCATGTCGTCCTTCTTGAAGAACGCCTTGTTGTCAAAGTCCTGAACGTGGAACTTCGGGTCAACCTTTGCCTCATAGTTGAGCTCATTCATGGGGTCGATGTCGGCGGCGTTCCAGCCACCTCGCTCCAAGACTGTGTGGAGCGGCCGTCGTACTCCAACTGTTCGGCTGTCGCCTCTGGTCTCCGAGCTTTTCTTCCAGGTGTTGTTCCCATCTCCTCGGAGTACTGGGCAGTTGGCGTCACTGGAGGAACTTCCGACGCCGTTGCCCCTGTCGAATTGGTCATTTGGCTTCCTTCTTTCTGCTGTTTCATCCAAGCGGCTTTCTGGGCACCCACCATTTCCAGCTTCTTCTCTGCTGACACTTCCGCTGCATCCAAGGCAATGCTGCGGTCTTTCATCTTGTCGTTGTAGCCAGCATTGTTGGGACCTACCTTGGACACCATGTTGGCCGTGTCCGAAGGTAGTGGTCCCGCCTTGCGATGGAGAGCATGGGCTCCATACGCCGGTGTGTATGACAGTCTCAGCAGACACTTCTCGCAGGCTTCCCACGAGCCGTGGGCATTGCTGCCCGATGGTGACCCGCGGCCTGGTTTGGCCGTGACATGGCTGCCGTAGCACGGAGCTCCTTGGCAGCGGGGGTCCCTCACATCCGGTCCCGTGGTACGAGAGGCATCGTACTTGGTGTCCCAGCTCACTTTGGCTTTCGGCTTTGTAGCCGGTTTCGCAGCCACTTTCGGGGTCGCAGCGATCTTGGCCGTCGGCTGCGCCATGAACAGCAAGAAGTGAGGTGGAAGCCAGGAGGGCTAGAATCCTCAAGCTCATTGCTTGGTCTTGGTCCGCTGAATGATGAGGCGGTAAGAGCATAGAGGTTCTGGCTCCACTGGAACTTGAAGAACGTGACATGTGAGATGTGGTACTGGAAGTGGTCATGTTCATGTTCTGAAATTGCACTGTTTCTTCATGAACTTGCATCAAACTTGAATCATCAAAAACCACAAAAACATCATCAAGCTCAGCTCGGTTGTTGTAGGTGAAGGTGTGCGCAACGATGTCAATGTCCGCGCACGAGTGAGGTGCTGTAGGTGATGAACTTGACTGCTGAAAACTTTCCACCTCATTACCTTTCACCTTCTCCAAATCATTCCAAACTCCATCAAAGCTCACGACATTGAACGCTTTTTCCTCAACCGACATGGGAGAAATCTCGGTCTGGAACAGGATTTTGGCACCACCATCGAGCCAATTGGAACACAAATCCAAAAGAAGGTGTCCGGTCGGAGACCTTTTCAAAGGGACTACCAGGGTCGGGTCGACCGTCTTCATCACCAAGAAACCTTGCTTGGTGTCTAAGATCGCACCTAACCTCTCAAGGGTTCTTATCCCCAGCAGCAGGGGCACTCCTGACGCATCTATCGTATACGCGCCCAACTTGATCTCATGGTTTCCTACCTGCTGCTTCAAATAAACGAAACTTTCTGATTGTTGTGTTTGACCATTACCAAACCTAAAACTTTCCCCGGACCCGGAACAACTTCAACATGATCTGTGTGACCCAACAATTCTGTCCTTCGCCTGTGAATGGCTTCCAATGCAGCCAGCGAAGTCACTGTCTCCGTCGCGCCTGTGTCCAAAACGGCGTGTCCACGGAGATCTGGATTCGCCACATGAGCAGCCCAGGCATCTTCGATCGATGAAGGCCTGGTCGAAGAAGACGGCATAGCCACAGCTGCGGTCTCCTCCACATCGGTCACCATGTAGATTCCACCCTTGGCGGTCGAGGGTTTACCTTTTCCACCGCGCTGAGGGCAGGAGCGGAAGTCGTGAGACTTGCTTCCGCACACGAAGCATCCAGTGTAGCCTGGCTGGCCAACAGATGCAAGCACATCACTCGGCTGGTTCTGGAAGAACGTCTGTCCAGCCGATGAAGATGGCTTGGACTTCCCTTTTCCCAAGCCTTTGCCTTTGCCTTTTCCAAAAGGCTTGCCACCTTTGTAGTATCCTCTGCTGGCGCCCTTGTTGCGCAGCAGCTCACGGGATTCCATGAAAGAGCGGATCTTCTGGTCATAGGCAGCGAAGGCGTCATTGATCTCCTTCTGCTGCTCCGGCGAGGCACTCCACCATGCAGCCTCCTCCATGAACTCAGGCCATGTCCAGTAGACGCCGTCGTCGTCCATGGTGTAGTACTCGCCATCTTGATGCTGTGACCAGAAGGTGAATTGGCCCCACTCATCTTGGAACCAGTACCCATTTGAAACTGAAGTCCATTTGGGCTCAGCAGGCATAGGATGGCTTGAGGTCGTCGAAGGCGGTGAAGTCGATGTCGCCCCATAGATGGCGGCAATGTCTTTGCCGACCCAGTGGACATCATCCAGACTTCCTTCCAGGAATTCAGCTTCATCTGCAGCTAGCAATCCCCATTCTCCACCTTCTTCGATCCAAAAGTTTGGGCGGTTGATGGATCTGCCACCCTTGCCCTTTCCTTTGGCATCTTCTTGAACTCGTAGTTCATCTTCGGCACCTCTCAGCGCATTCTCGATGTCCTCCGCCTTCAGTGAGTTGCCGGTGGTGCTCAAGATGTTGAGCCTTTGTTGAGCTGTGAGGTTGCAGCGCCTCAACATCAACCAACCCAGCAGTTCCGTAGGAAGAACTTCTGGAAGGCCGGAGTCCATCTCAGACCACTGCTTCATGTGCCAAGCAGTGCCACCATCAGAAGACGAACTAGAGTCTTCTGCAGCTTTGCGCTTTCCAGAGCGCGACTTGGAGGGCGATTCAGACCTTTTTCCCATGCCCTTCGCGACGCCACGTTGGAAGGACGTTTCCCCTGTGATGGGGTCTTCTCCAAACTCTTCAACTTCTTCTTCATCATCTTCTGCTCCATCTCCATGAGGTTCAGCTGAAGCAGCTTGTGCCTGACGTTCTGGAGTCGGCATCTGCTCTGGTTCTGGCACTGTGCCAGCTGAAGCTCTGCGGGATCGCCTCGAAGGTGAAGTCGCTGTAGAGCCAGGTGTCGGAGTCATAGGAGATTGCACATCCCTTCGCAAAGTGGAGGGCGAAGGAACCATTGAGCTCTCACGGCCTGGGCTAGTCGGCGCCTGTGATGCCGGCCTTGCCCTCTTGAGAGCCCGTTGCAACTTCCTGTAGGACTCCCTGACAGTTGCGCACCAGGTTGCCATCGTCATCCCAGGTGGTCGGCGAAGACGAACTAAAAGTTCTTCTGCACGAACACCTGCGTCAGGTACTGGTACTCGGGCAAGCTTCTCCTCCAAGAAGTCCACGAGGTACCGAGCACCATCGTCCTGAGTCAGCTTGGTGTGGTCGATCTCCTGGGTAATGACCCATGCACGGCCTGTCAATTGGGCTACGAGATCGGGGCCAAGATGCTTGCGGCGCCTCCGTCTCGTTTTCTCGAAGATCAACCTCACCCGGCGCACATAGTCTGGGAAGGTGCTGATGTCGCCATCCCATCCGCATCGAAAATCCTTGTCTTTGTCGGCCATCGTGCTTCGAAGGACAATCAGGTCAAACTTCGTCACACGAGCAATGATTGCACACCAATGTTGATATTCTGCACCCCTCGAGCTCTGATTGCGTCCCCACCAGTGAAGACCAAATCAAAGACACAAGCAGTGATTGCAGCGCAGCACCAAAGGTTGGATTGGTTCAGCGGCCAGCGCACGGGGCTCCACCAAAGGGCCTGAACTTCTGCTCCGTGAAGTCACTCTCGCAGCAGCCCAGGTAGCTCCGCTACCAGTGACAGTGCGTCACTGGTAGCCCAAAACTGTGGTTGTTGGAGTGCAAGGTCAGATGTTACACTTCTCGATTTGCAGTCACTCCTTTTTCTGGCTGCTCGTCTCGAAGCAGCGTCGGCCACCAGTCTATGGCGCACACAGCGCTCACCAAGAGCGCTACGAAAAACAAGTAGCCTGGTTATCTGACATTTGTCAGATGTTGGCCAAAGGGGTCCCTGAGGTTTGAACCAACATGCATGCGAAAATGGCAAGATTCACCTGTGCAAGTGAACACATCGAATGGCTGAACCTGAAAAACTGACACAGTGAGTGTGTCGCAGAATTTGCCATGTCATTGACTTCGCAACACCTTTGGATACCTTTGGATCAACACCTAAAGATGATCACCGTGTTAGGCTTGTGAGTTCACTCCGTCCATGTCCTTAAAAAACCTCAAGTGCATCTGTTAAAAAAGGTGCCTTCGGAGCTTTGGAATGCGATGAAGCACAGAAAAAGGCCAACACCAGCACCAATACCTTGGCTCCCCGGTTAGTCACCAGAAGTTCGGTCTAGAAGTTTGAATCGCTGAAGTCGCTGAAAAGAAATGTCAAAAAACTTCAAAAAAAAAACGTCGCTTTTCCATGCGTTTCCCTCATCATTGGCAAGATACTCTCCTTGACACCTTCCGGGAAGAGGCGAATCATTAGTGTCCGCAATCCGGTGATGCTCAAGAGGATGAAGATGCAGCCAGCCACAAAGACCGCTGCAAAGGCTGCCTCGTATGGTAAGCCTCGTCCCAAGCAGATGGTGAAGGTGAAGAACGCATTCGTTCCCATTCCTCCAGTTGAAAAGTCGTCCACCTATTCTGCCTCAAAATCTTTGCTGTTTTTTGAAGATGGAGAAGTCAATCTGGTTCTGATACATCGATGACTTTTCAAAATCAGGAACGTCTAGTCCTGTGCATGTAAGAACTAGACCAAGATAGAATACACTTCCACTCTGAACGTCCATTGCTCTACCAGCTGCTATCACAGAAAATCCATTTGGTTCTGAAGGCAATCTGTATCATCTTCAATTTTGTCTCTAGGCATAGAATCAGCACGGGTTGCCTTTGATTTCCCGTGGGTATAAAACATGTATGCCCCAAGACCAATGCTAGTGCTGCAATCGGACAGCATAAGTTCCCGTCCTGGTGCAAGCATGAAAGGGTAGTTGGACAAGATGCCCATCAACCAGCAACCACAGAAGGCTGCAAGCGCTGTGGCACAAACAAGTTCTTCACGCTTGCCGGGGATCACCAAGCTCAACATGCCACTGTTCACTGGAAGAATGTAGGCCATGGCCAGGAAAGTGGTAATCCCTGCACGGATCTCCGTGATGTAGGTGGATCGTCGCTTCTTGACATCAAAAGGATCCGACAGGTTGAGATGTCCGAAATTGCCTGACGGGCTTGCATAGCGAGCTGAGGAACAAATTAGGGCATGGTATATAGCATGGACTGAGATTATTTGGTAACTGCCTATGTACAGCCTATACCTATATCATCCTATATATATATATATATCATGCAGCATCAGTATACCAATGATATCCAATGATCCCTTGTATATTTATCCGATTGTATCCCATGAATCATTATTAATCCAATTGCTGACCTGCAAGGCCCATGAACTCCAGCATCGACGGTTTCTTGGTTTTCATGCTCTTCACTGGCTCCTCGAACTCTCGTACTCCAGTCATGTCCGACATGTCCGTCTGAAGAGTTGTCTCCGCAAAAACGTCCGTTTGATGAACTGCAACGGCTGCAGTATGCAGAGGGGCAATGCATTAGTCCTACTGTAGAAATGAATGGTCCTTTTACGTCACATGTCTAATGAATATTTGCAACATAACTTGTTTCCAACATGACTTTCGCGATGAAAGCTCCAGTGCATATGGGTGTGGATCAAAACCTGGTACCTTGTCCTAGTGACCAAAAGAATAGAATGTTAAGTATAAATAATATATATATAATAATGTGTATACATTAACGTGATTAAACATGACTAGACATCATAAAACATGATTAATTAAACATGATTAAACTACAATTAGAATGATGGTTCTGTACCCATTTTTGTGGCGTTTCATTCTGCCCCATTTCCACGGCCCAAAGCCGGTCGTGGACGGCCATGAGTCGAAGACCACATTGCCAGCGACGGTGCCGACAGGATCCCTGGACCGTTGACGCAACATCAAGATGTACATGGAAAACCATGGAAAACCATGGAAAACATAATATAATGAAGACTTGTAATATCATATATATATATATATACAGACATGTAAGATCATCATAGATCATCTAAGAATCTAAGGAAATTCTGTGATCGCGACTTTTCACAGCCCAAATGTTCACAGAGTTTGCCTTCCCAGACCAGTTTGAAGCCTAAAAGCAGAATGAAGTGTGGAAAAGAAGGAACAGGAACAACGGAGATCACAGAACTACTTAAAATCTAAGTAGAAATCGATGGATCTGTCAGGAGTGATTCAATTATGAGGATCATAGGATAACAACCATAAACTGAAATTCAGAAATTGCCAGCATGTTCAGGACTTTTTCTGCATGCCTTCCATTTGGAGTCATGGGGGTATTAATGGGTATTAACTGTCTTGCGACGCCACAACCCAACCCTCAGCCTGCCATGACTCCAATCCTCGTAAGCCATCTCCACTAAACGATCCAAAGAGAAGGTCTGGCCGCTTGGACTTCACTTTTCAGTGAATTATGTGTTGCAGTGGAAATGAAAAGCCTTCCGTTTTGCCACCGCAGTCATCCAGAGGTCACAGC